>CM067217.1:42110886-42440885 GCA_034190945.1 Octodonta nipae
TATATGAATTAAAACAATTTTGCAAACGAATGCGCCGCTATGCTCTGGTCTATTAGAAAGTCAAATTTATTGTGTTGTATGTTGTGTCATTTTTGTTACTTCATGACGTTCTACATCAAAATTATTTAGGAAGTATTTTCATAAAACTCCCATATTTGAACGATCTAAAGTGTTTTCCCTATAACGGAATATCTTATCGATATAGAATATTTGGTGAGTTCATTTCTATTAATTTTTTATGATACTCCGTGAATTAAAGCTTCAAACAAGGAAATGATATCCGATCTACAATTAGAATGGGGAGTTACAAGAAGATTTACTGATCAGAGACTGTAAATTCTCAGATCTGGTAGAGATCATCTAGTTATTATGGTAGAGATAACCCCATTAAAGGTATGTTCATAGAGATCTAGGAAATTTATGTCTTCGGAATTAGCGAAAGGTGACAATAAATAATGAAACTAATTGTATTGGCAGAATTGATAAAAGTTTATACCCCAACCTAATACCATAATAAGAAGATGAAGGAATCAAACACAAAATAGCATAGCCAAGCAATTTATTGTAGGTCCAATAAATCGATGCCGATTGACAAATGCATTACATATGGATTTAGTTCAAGTTCTATAAGCACAAATTATACTTAATCGTTTAAATCCCTTGGCTAATTTGTATGTAATCGCAATATATTTTTATCACTACAGCTTCAGTCGCCATTCTTAAGTTGTTATCTAAATTATTTGACATGGGAAAAACTGTGGAACATTTGGTGTGTCACAGCTGTTGCAACGTGCGTTGAGTGGAAAAAGAAAGGTTTGGTGTTAGGATACAAAACTTTGTGTTTATTCGTAAATTATTTGGGATCAAAAAGTAAAGAAAGTAGCAGGATGTTTAAAGAATATGGAGAATCAAGTATATTAAAACGCAAACAAAAAACATCAAGAATTTATAAAATAAAGATATAAACAATATTGTCGTAAACAGTCAAAACAAGACTTGACACATCGCGGACGTAGAAGAATGTTAAGAACGCCGAAGACGAGAATATTCGAAAGAATAAAAGAATAACCGAAAATACGTTGAGATTGACGTCTGAACACTTTACAGAATAAAAGAATGAAACATCCATATAAACAGAAGGACACAGCAGAGTAGTTAAGATAGTAAGATTTAAATCAGCACTAAGATGGAGCCGCATAGGCCAACCACGAAAACGATGGAATGACAATCTAAAATAAAGGCATAACCATTTTACAGGAGGCAAAACTATTTAAGAAACAGTGAAGAAGAACAAAAAGTATTTAGTATATTTTGTTTATTTCATATTTTCACTTTGGGAAACATATTTACAATATATGGAAACGGATTTGTAGATATGCCATGTGTGTAGGAATATAGGCAACCCTAATCAATTGTCTGACAGTGTAGTGTGATTTTTATTGATGTTCGAAATTACCTAGGCAAATTTATAAATTTCACAAGAACCGGTGGACTCAATTAACAAAACAAAACCTATCTTCGAAAGAAGAGCCCAGTTATCTAAACAGCAGAGCATACTGGTTCTTCACATGAGGTTGTTGTGTATACCGTAATAATGATGGATACGCTTTTTTGGGATTTAATAGGCGGAGTACCTAAACAAGAGTGGAACTATAGATGTCAAATATATACCAACTTACTAATACCTAAAAGTTACCATATAAGCACGAGCACGAGTTCATTATTATGCTATTGACACAAATAGATTTTATTTAGTAAGGCACTTAAATAACTCTACTCAAAAAATAATGGCTTTCTGTACACAACGAAGTAACAATTACTACTAAAATGTATTCTCAACCTCGTATAGAAAATTACAAAATTATATATTCGTCTTTAGCTTTTGTTTTGACTTGAAGAAAAAGTTCTACATATTACACATTTCAAACATCATCAGTGCATAGAACACTCAGAGCTATATTACATTTATGGATTCCTTAAGGTGTCCTTAGCTGACTACAAAACAGAAAACATATTTAATGTATCATTAACATTCAAGGCGGTCTTAAGTAACGACTCCATATACGACCCGTAGACTTAACTATTCCTTGAGGCCTACTATACTTCCCATAAAATATCTTTAAGGCGTTCTAAAGATTCAAGGGAGCCTTATGGAACTACTATAAATAAGAGTATAAATGAAATGTGTTACAGAAAATGTACATGTTAAAAGATGTGACAATTCCCAAGTCCCTTTTATAATTCTGAAACAAGTATAATTTTGGTACTACAGGCATGGGTAATTAAATTTTTATTTTTTATGGTCAAAACTTCTTCAATTCTCCTTGCTAGTAATCAGTGTTTCCATATTAAAATATATTGAGCTTTCAATTAAAACTAACGCATTGCACCTGAATTCTTTATAGCTTGTTATATTTATATTTCCTTTTCTATTTGATTCCATATTTGTTTTCAGAACTACTACACTAAAATTGCCTTGTATTTTCCTGGCTGTTCATTTTTTTTCTACCCGTCTATGCAATTATTAATTAGATTCAATTAATCAGTCGTGGAATATAGATTTTTCACCTTTCCTTATGTGACGAAAAAGCTCGTTCATGAAAAATGTATTAATTTGTAGACAAGACAGGATTTGTATTTTACTTCTTAACCCTTCCAATCAAGGTTGTTTTATGGCTAGTACATTATATATTGTATTAAATTAGAAAAATGATAAAAGTTTGAGCAATTTTCCACATTTTTACATAGTTTTCTTCCCTTAGATTATTCAGTACTATTCGATTTTAGTTCCCAAATAGGTATGAAAGTTATTCAGTTAATAGTTTTCGAATGCAAAATAAGACAGAACTAGAGTGTGTCCATGGCCTGACTCTAACGATTGATCGATGATTTAATATTGGATCACAGCTACAATATCTGTCAAGAAACTCATTTTCAAATCCAGTTTAGTCGGTATTTTTGTTAAACCGATGCAAACCAGCCTGAAAAAGTGGACACTGGCAAACGAAGCAACCATCATTCGGAAGCATGCCTACGAATGTCATACAGTTTCAGGACCTACACCCGTGCAAGATCCAACTGACAACAGGATCCGAAAGTAAACGACCATATCCAACGTCATTTGTTAGTTGAGTGAGCTTCGGAGCTATGTTAACAAACACAATTGGCATATATCAGAAAACACGAAACAAAACGAGTGTCACCAGGTGTTTAGTGTTTGGTGCAGCGATGATAACCGAATTTTTTAAGAGACACCTGTTCCAATGGGGCGGCGCAACGTGCCACACGGCGAACGCCACGATAGACAATCACCTATTGCAGAGGTGACGTTAATGAGCCACCAAGACCGTTTGGTTAGATCCACTCATACAGACATTTTCTTCTTCGATTTCTTGACATCTAAGGTAATAAGATCTTACCGTCAATATAACCAAAACCATCTCTCAAATTTATCCCAATCTATGCGGTAGAATAATTGAAAATGAGACCAATCGGAACCGTGTCACGATGGGTAGCCACGGCAGACATTTAAATAATGTAATAGATAATGAAGGAATATTAGTACCTCACACAGTTTGTTTTATTACTTTTCAACAACCAGCTCTTATTAAAAACCTTTTACATCAAATGTTAATTTAAATAAAACTAAGAGAGCAACATATCTAAACTTAATCACTGTGTACCATGTGGAACAGCCTACACCGTACAAGATGGAGAACACAAAATAACACTGCGCTATTTTGTGTCATTTTAAATCGGTGTCTTTTCCCACTGATATATCTTAAAATTTACGAAAAAAAGTTTAAGATAAAGAAATAAAGCAGATTTATTTACTCAGTTCTCGAATAATAGCATTACTTTAAAAATCAGGTAAATAGAAAAACAAATTGTTTGTTTAAATATAATGCAGTTAAATAATGGCGTATATTTCTGCCTTTAATAATATAAGGAAATAACAAAAGAGTTGTAATACCCTTGAGAATTTGAGATCAAAACTTCAAAACTCGAACTGAAATATTATTAAAATTATACAATCCATAACAAATTGTGTTAGGAAAATATACACCTCTAATAGCAGAAATGATATTTGAAAAAGTTTTGAATCAGCTTCTGTCTAGGCAATAAAAGCACTCACTTATTCGTCGAATACTTCACGGATTCTAACCTAATGGAGTCATATTTCTTCTATAAGCTCTTGTTATGAAAATTGTGCCTTTAGGTCCTAATATATACAGTTCCTATCCAATTTCGTTACATTCGAGAGAGGAAATTGCAGATATGTAGTTATTGATCACTACCAAACTTTTCTACGCTATTCTCTGTTCTGAAGGTGAACGTATTTATTTTATCACAAGATTTTATACATTCGATGTTTCCACTTCGAAAGTTTTACGAAGCAAGTGTCTCCTAAAGTTTAAATACTTTGGATAAAATTTTACATACACAAACACATTCAGTTAATAAATGGTACAATACAGATACAAACTCATTTTACAGGCTAGTTTTGAAAAATAAATTAAGAAAATGCATATTTTAAAACTTCAGAGTCGTATAATGAAAACTGAGAAAAATGAACAGTAGAGTTAATTCCATCAAAAACATACACTGTACAAAAAGGCAAGACGGTCATTTCATCGCAAAAAGTTTTACGATCTCATGTGCCACGAGGTTTGTCATAAATTCTTTCCTAATAAACTACTTACTAACATTTATAGGGACCGTATCAACATTAGACATACTTATTTCTGCAATAAATGTAATAATGATTTGGCAATAGCACGCCAACATATACCTAATATCACGGATTTGAGAGTTTAATTTGTGCTTGTTTCTAGCTAAATTTCATAACTTAGGTCGGCTAGCGCTATGTTCAATAGAGAGTAGTTTAGTAGAGAATTATTGATACGTCAAGGGTCTTACCCAAAATCCCACAGTATCCTTTCCAGATCCTAACCACTAGTCAACCGGTCTAGCCAGCGTGACAGTTATACAATACCCCTTAAACAGTTTTACAATAAACGGAACTAGTCCCCAGGTCGGTGCTCAATCCCACACCTCTGCCTCGTGGAATCTAGGAGAGGTAAAAACTCCTTTAAATTTCATCAGACAAATATGTATCCAAACGAAATTATTTAATACCACCTTTAACGTCCGAACTCTGAATCCCAACAATGCCTAGATGAACTAGAAGAAGAAATATGACAAATAAAATGGAATATCCTAAGCTTGAGGGAAGCAAGACTGCCAGAGGAAAAATGGCAAATACTGCAGTCGGGGTACATGTTCTTCCAGAACAATAACAACATAAACCCACATGTTGGAGTCTCAATCTCGGACATAGTATTGTACATGGTATAGTAATACAAATATACAAGAGATACAAATTACAAGTTATTCAAGTATTCGCCCCCACCAGCAACTCAGACGACGAAGAAGTCAAAAGGATGTTTAAAGATATATGCAAGAAGAACAATTAGAAATACTTGCTCCAAGAAATCAAATAACAGACGCAGGACATGGATATCATAACTTAGACTTAACATAGAGCGTGGCCATGGTAAGGTCAAAGGTAGAAATCAACATAAAACTAGAAAGAAGGAAATTGCTAACACCGAAGAGATTTCCAAATATAGGCGAACTCAAAAACAACAATATTAACTACCACAAGGCTTACAAAAGAAACAATCACCGAAAGAGCATCTAACTACAACGGACGTCAACAAGTTTTAGAAAAGAACAAGAGAAAGTATCCAAAATACAACTAAGAAAATATGTTCAACGGTGCAACCCCAAACAAATAGACGGAAACAGGATTAAAAAAACCTGATAAAACAAAGGAGTAATTAAAAGACGAAAATTAAATTAAATTTATAAATGGAGTTCTCAAATAACAGACATCGTGGAACACTACACTATACTGAGCTATAGTCTTCTGTTATACTCCTACACCAGTATAGACAGGAAGACTATAAATGTCGGTCCCGAGGAAATAATGGAAATCACATGGAAGAAGTTGAAAAAGCTTTGGTCCAAATGAAAATTGGAAGAACCTCAAAAGATTCAATTCCTAAAGAAATGATAAAAATGGAAGCACACCAGATACATGATACCAAGTTACTAATAAAAAAATCATTAACAGGATGATTTATCAGCCAGTAGAAAAGGCAGGCCTTCCAAGGACGGCAGTAATATAGAACATCTACAGACAGTACGTACGGTTGTAGAAAAATGTAATGACTATAATGTACCCCTCCTCTTAACTTTTGTAGACTATAAAAAAGCATTTGATTCCACAGAATTATAGGCAATCTTCTAGGGAACAAATAACCCCAGTATATACTCCAAATATAGAATCTCCTCTAGCAGATAAATTACAAAGCTACCATCCACACAAAAATAGCGAAGAATATAATTACTCAAAAAAATGAAAACAGATGAGAGGATGAGTTACGCAGACGGACAGCACCTACCCAAAAATTGTTTACTCTTGCACTGGACGATGTTTTCAAAAAATTAAACTCAGAGATGTGGGACATAGGAGTGGGCGGAGATTCGCTGACGACATTCTACTCATAAAAAATTCAGAAGAAAAACTTTGAGAAATGTTAGAACAACTGAAGGTAGAATAAGAGATGGTTACCTTAAAAATGAATTTAAATAAAACCAAGGTGGTGACTAAACAAAATCTTAAAATCGAAATAGATGGCAACGAAATCCTGAAAGTCGACGAGTGTGTATATCTAGAACAAACAATAACAATTTAGATATGCCTATAAACTTAAAATGTAAAAACATTCAACACCTGTATTCTGACAGTTCTTACGGCATGGAAACCGTGAGTGACACTCATAATTCATTCGATTAACAGATTAAGAATAACTCCAAGAGTTATAGAAAAATCCACCTAAAAGACCATATTAGAAATTGGTGGAGCATGCAGCTCGGCAGGAAAACAATCGATGGACTAACAGAATTATGCAATGGAGACCACGAGAATATAAGTAAAGTAAGGATAAGTCATGGGGAAGCCTATATCCAGGGGTGGACGCAGATAGGCTGTTAGAGAGAGAGAGGCTGGCAGAGAGTTTTTTCAAAAAATCAATAAGTTTCCAGAATTTAAAACGTTTGATTATCATGTTCTACATTGGGTTTCAGAAATAGGTGGCGAATGAGAGTATCTTGCATCAAAAATTCTGCATGTTCTAGTTTTCATTTGGTCATTACATATATGTAATATACAGGGTGTCCCAAAAGTCCCGGAACGGCATTTTATCTCGGCGGGAACGCATTTTAGAGAAAAATGTTTCAAACAAAACTTATAGGATTCGTCCCTTGCTATCGAATTGTGACCTTGAATTTGACCTTGACCTTCAAGGTCATTTCAAGGTCAAGTCGATTTTTTCAAATGGGACAACATATTTGTGACCTCGGAAATGGAAAGATCAGAAAATCTCACGTTCAAATATGTCCTGGACCATTTTTAAAACTTGACCTCTGGTGGTCACTAAAGGTCAAGTCAAGGTCAAGAACAACTTTGTTGTGTAGCCATACTAAGCATCGCATTGCCGTGGAAAAATCCTAAACCTTAGTTCTTGAAAACCATTTTTTAAACCCATATTTGACGAGCTACGCAACGAAGTTGTTCTTGACCTTGACTTGACCTTTACTGACAACCAGAGGTCATGTTTTAAAAATGGTCAAGGACATATTTGAACGTAAAATTTTCCGATCTTTCCATTTCCGAGGTCAGAAATATGTTTTCCCATTTGAAAAAATCGACTTGACCTTGAAATGACGTTGAAGGTCAAGGTCAAATTCAAGGTCACAATTCAATAGCCAGGGAAGAATCCTATAAGTTTTATTTCAAACATTTTTCTCTAAAATGCGTTCCCGCCAAGATAAAATGCCGTTCCGAGACTTTTGGGACACCCTGTATATTCACTGTTTGAATAGAATAAATTTCTTAAGATCTTATGTCAGATAAATTTACAATTAGCAACATTACGTCTATACAAGTAATGCGTTAGAACCATCTGTGTGGTTATCACAACACAATTCACAATAAACAAGTCATTTCTACTGAAATTGCCACCCCATAAGTTTTTATATAAAACTGTTCGTCGCGATTCGATATTTTCATTATCTTTATCAAGAGCTAACCCCATGTTAGTTCAGAATGTTAATTTTATAGAAATAGTTTTTCTACGGTCTTTGAGCCGACTCTCCTGAACTATAATTCAATTCAAACTAATAGAATACGTCTAATATATTTAAAATATAATAGCAAGACTTAAAACAGAGTCTAGAGTCAACTTCGTCTTTCCACATTTAATTAAACCCAGATTTCTGTTTTAAATCAAGCTGTCGAAACAAAAAACTGAATTCAACGCTCCCGCTGATATACCGGAATTATAAAGGCTCTTTTTCCAATACAGTTCAAAAATAAACAAAAAAAAGAAGAAAGAAGAATTTGTAGTCGGAGCAGCAGGTAAAAGTTCATTTTGTGCTCTTTCGTTTTTCTGCAGTTTTAGTTTTCGTTTCAATTAATATGCACAAGGCATACACGCTTACCCTACTAATGGCATGCTGCACAGGTAGCTCTAGAGAAAGCACCTACAAACTTTTACCTAAAGATTTATTCTCCGGAATTTCTCGTGATTATTTCTCCGGATGTTGTGGTTAATTAAAAACCAATCAAGTCACACAAAATTGAACTTCACGATTTAATTCGTTTCGTGGATACGGTGCTCCAATTGATCGGCGTGGCATTTAAATTTAATTAGATTAATTGATGAAGTTATGTCAGCAAAGTTTGCCAGGAGTGAAGTCAATCACAAAACTGTTACGTTAAAGCAAATATATATTCCATGAAAAACAACACTGCTATTTTGGTTTCAGATTGTAAAATATAGTTCCAAATATAAACAAGTAGATTTTGTAAGTAAAATAGATACTTAATTCCAAAACAAATCCCTAAAATGAAGAAGGTCAGATATAACCCGGATACAAACGTAAGAAGTTTCAGAAATGCATGAGTTGCTTCTTCAACACCAATCTATACAAATAAAAATAATTTGCCGAATGTAAGTAACCCCATCACTTCAGAATGACTGCACCTATATGGCTAATTCGTTTTTTGCGGTTTGTAATATCAGTATAACGTTTTATGAAAGAAAATGTTTGAAAACGGAAAAGTGAAAAATGTTAAAAAATCTGTATAATCTGTATAAATTGTTTCGGGAAATGTGTTTCAGAACTCAAAAATCGAGAACGGCTTAGCCATTCAGCTAGGTTTTTCTAAAACATTCTTTGAAGTCCCAGGAAAGTTTTTATGGCTAAAAAAGTTGTCCGGAAAAAAAGAATACCTATGTTTGTGCAATAGTTAGAGATTTAGTTTGGAATCTGTGTCAAGTAAAACATAAAAAATACCCCACTTAATTATTAAAAACAGAATACAAATACTATATTAGGTTTTTCTTAAACATTCACTGAAGTCCCAGGAAGGTTTTTATGGCTAGAAAAATTGTCCGGAAAAAAAGAATACCTATGTTTGTACAATAGTTAGAGATTTATTTTGGAGTCTGTGCCAAGTAAAACATAAAAAATACCCCCCTTAATTAAAAACCGAATACAAATAGCATATTAGGTTTCTCTAAAATATTCGTTGAAGTTCCAGGAAAGATTTTTATGGCTAAAAAAATTGAACGGAAACAGAATACCTATTTTTGTGCAACAGTTAGAGATTTATTTTGGAATCTGTGTAAAAAATACCCCCACTTAATTATTAAAATAAGAAATCAAATAGCATATTTAATTGTTTCAAAAATGTATTATTTATTGCTTGCTATTCAGTTAAATAATTTTAGATTATTTTTTAAATTTATTTATTTTAGAATATTCAGTTGCAGGTAGACCTATAATGATGAGCAAATGATGACTAGTAGAACCGCAAAATGAAAAAAAAGCAAAAATTAAGGGATCATGGAAAGAATTAAGTATACCATTGCTTGATTATTCTGATTTTTTACAGTTCGATACGACCATTTTTTGCCGAGATATAGGATTTTTAGCGAAAATGGATCATTTAGTCTTTGACCATCGATATTTTAGCAACCAATATCCACAAATAATTAAAAGGTAGATGCCAACACGAGACTAAATTCTCTACAAGGATATATGATAGTTTTTTAGGAAAAAAAAAATCATCATTGAGGCGAATTAAAAAAAAAGAAAACCTGGGCTATTTATGGTTGTTCAGAAAATCAAAAATATATCTACAGAAAAAAACAGAAAAAACGATTAGAAGAGTACAACAGACATCAACGTATAAAATATTAGAATTGTGAGAGAGAATAACAAAGTAGATTACAGACGTCAAACTCTCTAAGGAAATAGTCGAAGTTTCCTTGGACTTCCATCTTCTTGAAAAGGTTGATCTCACAACGTTTCAATAGCTTTGTATCTGCTATCGTCAGGTGAATGATCTATAAAATATGGTAGAACCTGCTACTAAACATCAATAGCCTTATAAGAATGCTAACAACGAATTAACACCCGGGAAAAGACAAGTGATCGCATTATGAGAAAACATCAGACTTAGAAGGAACATTCTATAAGGGGCTCTCTAAAGCCCCTTTTGAAATATAGGAAAATAAAATAATATAAAAGCATAGCAAGACTGCAAGCGATGTTAGAATAACGGCTGGTCTACTATAATACGTCAGCAGAGTAGTAAAGAAAACCAGTTCACCTATAAAAAAGGATATAAAAGACACGTAATAGATGGTATCTACAAATAACTCAAAAATGGAAGGTAAACGAAAATGTAAGGGAGGTTATAGCAAGAAGAATGTAGGCATACCGTAGCAATGTAACACATTACAAGTATGAAAATAAAATCGAAACAGAACTAGAAGTAAACTCGTGAGCTAAATGAAACCCAATTAGTCAGCAACTATGAGTAACAACAAACAGTAGGTGGAGCAGTCAACAGCCACCAATACAAATTGCAATGTACTACTTAACAAAATCTTACTGGCGTCTATGCTGTTATTTCATTGTCTTTAATAGCTCTTATCTTAAGCTCGTAACTTCCCCATTAAAATATATTATTATATATATATAACACTAGTTGACCCACCTTCGCACAGCGTAGAACTATTGGGGTTTAATTTAAATACAAAAATTGTAAAAAAATCGTAGAACCCGCACATAGCACCCCTACCGGGTAGAATTGCAAATTAAACCTTTCAGGAACCCATTCAATCTTACACTAAATGTTTCATCAAAATCGGGCCAACCATTTAGGAGGAGTTAAAAAATTCCTACAACCTGCTTGCAGCGCCTCCAACCGGGTCAAATTGTAAATGTAGCCTACTCAAATACACATAAAAAGTTTTATCAAAGTCGGCCTAACCGCCCAAAAATTTTTCCTACAAACAGATCGCAGCGCCACCCACCAAGTAAAACTGTAAGTGAAAACCACTCATCCAGACAAAAAAAGTTGCGGATTTTTGTTAGACCTATAAAAGATTAATATCTTACCTTGCATTTATTTTATATCTCAAAGGGATTACACAGCATTCTCGATGAAAGCTCTTAGGCAGCTTAACTTCTTCCCACACTTACAGTATTATATTTCAACCAAATTACCCAAAACCTTAACAAATCATCTACCCAAACCTTCCTCATGAATCACTCTATCTATTTTCTGTCCAGTAGATTTTGAGACAGAAGTGGCGGAGGATTTTATTTTATATGTAGTGAAGTGATACTTGCAGTTTTTACGATCTCTTCTATTTAAAACAATTCCATGTTGCTAAGTATACAGACATTGTAATTTTATGTGCTTACTATTCAGATCTTCATTAAACTATAGTTTTAGTAAGCAATCGTACTGAATATTTCACAGAGAAAATCTAAAGTCTTGCAAAATAAATGCTTCCTGCTGACAAAAAAAAGCAAACCAACTCGTTCCTCGAAATTCCACGTACACCAACAAATTGACGATGTAACGTCGCAGCTGGCGTCGAGCTCTAGATCAGTCTAATCGTCCAGGTGACGACACCGACGAAGCAAACTGGAAGGCCCTTCCGGTCCCGGCCATCATCCGAAGTCTCGTGTCCCCACACGTGATCAGAAAGAAAGAAAGTCAACTATGCATGCAGCATCTGTTCGTTGCCAGCATTTAACGGGGGCTCATATCCAACTTATCGCTCTAACGAGTGTCTTCATTAAGTTAACCTTTTGCTAGTTATTTTAGTTAGGTTATCTGTCTCAATCAGACACTCTAACCATTAAGAATGTAGCGGTTAGATTAATGCCTCATTTGCATTTAATGTTGCCGTTTGTGTAATTTAGATAAAAGAATGTGTTCCATGCTAGGACTTTTGTTTTTTGTCGGTGTACCGGCACGGAATTACATAATTGAAACAGAAAAAGAAATAGAGTAGCGTCGGTAATGGATGTTTGCGTCGTGTATGAGGTTGAATAGAATCTGGGTTGTTTGTTTTGAGTTTTGTACGCGGAAGAAGAATGGCTGATTTAATCAAGAGAATTTAAACATATTTGGAGCGGTTCAATCATCAGACAAAACCGACTAAACGAAATTTGGATTTTTTTTTCTCTAGGTTTTTTTTATTATCAAGCTGTTTTATTCATCCCCAATTCTTATATTAGCCCTAAATACGTTAGTGACAATTCCCTCTACGTTAAAATGGCGACAGGTTTCTTCATTTATATAGTTCTGTCTGATATTTACCCTTATAGAGTTTAACTAGAATCTCATAAAGATTCAGAACCATTTTGAAAAACTCCATAATTGTATTTTTTATGGTTTGTTTTATTCATTGTTTCATTTATTTTCCTAATTGGATTGTCAATTTGGGTTTTCTCAACTCACAAGGATCAGTTAAGATATATAATTAAAATTACAGTGTGGTAACGACAATTTGTGGAAATTGCCCTGAACATTAGCTGCATTCTAACAGAACAACTCTCCCACATGATTACTGGGAGAAAGTAGGTCTATAGACTTGTCTATTAGTTTTCCTCTGTAATATGTCCGAGCTAAAAAATAAGTAAACATAAAAATAGACTTTCCTTAGGCTAACATTATATGCAATCGAGTAGAACAAGTATGATTTAACATTTTACAACATTACTTGCACGTTATTACATAGTATTTATAATATTTCAACCCTTAAAACCACCCTTAACGACAAAATTACGACAAAAATTCTTTCTTTTTTATTTTCAAATATATGAAAAATAAAAATCATCTGTATAGTTATGGGACAAAAACAATTTATTACGATATTTCAACCCCTAAGAACCACCCTTAATGACAAAATTAGGAATTTTTTTAAATATTATACACTGACTACAGCCAAGTAAACAGAGCGTCATGAGCAGCTGCAGCCGTGTAAATGACATCAGTTTTATAACGAAAAATTCGTAATTTTAAAGCTATCGTAAATATTCAAAATCCATTTTAAAGGGAATTGTAACAGCTACAACTCCTATGAATTTCAACATTTATTTTATTAACGAGTTGTTGTCGAGATTTTTTAGATTAAAGTGCTTGAAAAACATGGTCTCCACTTTCGACTGCTACCTTCTAACCGTGATAACTCGGTTAATTTTTGTACTATGAAAATTTAAAAAAAGGAAAATTCTACGCGAAAAATGCTAAATTTTTGCTCTCTAACATTTTTTGTATTACTTTTATTTGTCACGTTATTTTCAAGAAAACTGTAATTTTTTGAAAATAAAATTATTATTACTATTATTTTCTTAAGTTAAAAATTTTCAAAAATATCTATCCTAAATCGCTGAAACTTTCACGATATTTTATAAGCATCTAAGTAATGGAAATTGTAGAAGGAAGCCTTTAATTTAAAATCTGGTGGTAAATATATCAATTTAATGGCAGTATTAAATAAAATAATTAATTAGCTTTTTTTGATGATATTATGCTAAAGGCTTAAAACCAATATTATTTTGAAGATTTTTTGAAGCAAATATTTTAAATTTTTCTAAAACGTGAATTTTGTGAGTTATTGCACGTTAAACGCTGCAAATTTAGAGGCCATCGGACAAGAACTGACCTTCAACAAGTAATATCTTAACATCTATTGCTCCTACATGAATTTAAAAAACAGACTTTTCCTTTTCTTATAAGCTTCATTTTCTTTAAAAGATTTTTTGTATGACGTCAAACAGGAATCTGTTGGTGTGAGTTGATTTCCTATATACTTCATGCTAATTCTCATCACCACCCAGCCCAACTACAAGCCGTCGTCAAAACTTTAGTAACCAGATCACAAAGACTAGCTGACCAGGACAACATCAAATAGGAAATGGTCAGTTTAAAAACAGCTCTGAGACAAAACGGATTTACAGACCGAAATATTCAAAGAGCCCTAAAGTCAAAATCGAGACGAACAAACGAGGAGCATGAGACACCAATAACCAAGGCTTACTTACCGTATGTCAAGGGTACCACGGACAGTATTGCAAGAATTCTACGGAGCCACAATATCGACACTATTTTCAATACAGACATAAAAATAAGCACGGTGTTGAGGACTCCGAAGACAAGGATCCCTTAGAACAACAGGGAGTGTACGAGATTCCATGTGCATGTCATAAAACCTATGTGGGGCAAACTAGCAGAAGAATTCAAGCTAGACGTGAGGAACACCAGAATGCTATAAGAAAGCTGGAAAAAACAACATCCATTGCGGAACACGCCGTCACGATGTCACGAATAGACTTTGAGAACACCAGAGTACTGGCAAATACAGAACACCCGAAATCAAGGCTCGTAAGAGAGGCAATTGAAATAGCGAAGAGGCCTCACAGTCTAAACGCACGCAATCAAATCCAGAACTTATCGAATTGTTGGAAAATTCTATTAAACTCCGTACCGGCCCGGACCCGTCCTATAACAACTCAACCGGACATAACTAATCAGCAAGCGGGAGGCGTGGCCACTGAGCGCCAAGGGCCAATCACACGCAGCGATTCACGGTGCCAACCGATAGGCGCCGAGCCGCCTACTATATAACACCGTGCGCGCTCCTGAAAATCTTAGTATTCGAGTAACTAGAAGCGAAAGCAGAAGAGGGCAGATGTGACTCTGCCGAAACGTCGTCATTTTACTATCGATCCCGGCAGGGATCAGTTATCAACTACGCGGATGATTTCTCGGAAACCACCCAATACATATATATATATATATATATATATATATATATATATATATACGTATTTTTTCAAATATGGTTTCAAAACCCTAAAACAAATAATAAATTACACTTACCTGTTCTAAAATGGGTATACGTTTCACAAGATCTGAAAAAAAGAAGTTGGTCAGAAAGAACGACTGATGTGTCAAAATATTTACAAAAAATATCTTTCAAGTGATATTAACACTACAACGGGTTTTATTTGTCTAACTAAAAATTAACTCTTAGGTATTTTATTGAGTTTCATGAAGTAGATATGAAAAGAATGCAATGATTTAAATTTGAATGGACCTATTTGAAACATATACTAGATACATCCGTAATTCATAATTGGTTTATAATATTTTAGCATAGTTACTCAATATGTACCTTTTTGCATACGTGCAGTGTTATGTTTTGATAAGTATTGTAACGAAATTTCCGTAAGCCGGCCCTGGTTTCATTCCAGTACGACATCGATCGCTTTTAGGGCAAAAAAATGTATCTCGAAATGGCTCGGCAGCTGTAGAACTGAGAATGGATTGTACGAGAGTTTTCGATGCTGGTTTTAAAAGGAGCGACCCATAATCGCGGCAGTTAGTTAGTGCAACGAAGAGCTTATGTAGAATTGTTACTGTGATATTCGAATCAGCTGTTGTACATATTTGATGTAAATAAAAGTTCTAGAAAGTGGTAGTGAATATTAGTTTTTAAATTTTAAATTGAACCCACGGAGTATATAACAGAATCTTCAACATTTTAGTTTAACTAGCGGTCGCCCAGTGGTCGAAATTAGACCAAAACCATTATTAAAATTTTGAAGATAAAATACCTATATGAATTTGCATACTTTTTCTACAATTATACACTTTTTTGTGTACTTATACAAAATAGTTGGCTGCCATTATAATTAAGTAAAAAAAATTATTTTGCAAAGGATAATAATCTCAGTTTTGTTGTCTTACGGTTCCAGTTACATTTACGATGCTAAGGCATATTCAGTAAGCAAAATCAAATAACGTTCTGTGTCTGAATAAAAACGAATATACAAATTATCATGCTATCATACTATTATTGAATAAATTAAAAATACAAATACACTTTGAGAGTTTAAAATGTCAATAAAAATCAAGACTTTATAAAAGCCTTGATGAATTATTACAAAATATATGAACTAATTTTGGTCTCTAGTGGTGGAAAGTTTAATGGCGCTAGTTCAGCTATTATGGAATAGATGGGGCAATAGCTGTTATTAACAGAAAATTTTGGACGTTTGATCCATTTTTTTTTATTAATAACACAGAGGATGCAATTAAAAATCTCAAGAAAATTGATTCACAAACAGAAGAAAAATACACATATTTAAAATGTCAATATGTTCATTTTAGGTAAAAGTCATTCAGCCTGTATTAAGAGGCATACACTTAATACTAAAAGTATATGTCTAGAGGTAGGATTTTGCAGAAACGGTATATCAAATAATAAATTAATATTAAATATAATATTTTTAAACTTTAGCTTTTCCAAAAAGCTTTACGGTTAGTGGGATATTTCAGGATTACGATTTCAATTTCTAAGAAGAAAATGCAAGAAACCAACCCATAAGTAAATCTAAAGATGCAGTATAAACAACTACGATAACTACTTACATATTAGTATACCTTAAACTGCAACGTATGTATAATCTCAATAATTTCAATTTAATACACAAAGTTAGCGATGTCTATTTTTGTGGTTAAGTACTTCTTGGGAAATAACACTACAGTTAAGAAAATTGTATTGTATATAAAGAAATACAATGCACTTGCTGTTAATTTATGTTAAATAATACTTTTTATGTAGGTGTATTCAAATTTGAAATTTTTCAAATAATAACATTGATATTTTTTACATAGAATTGAAAAGGTACATTAACCTAATGACTAACAATGGTATGATATTGCAAAGTGAAATCAAAATAATAAAATGCGGTAAAATGAAGATGGCCGTGAACCTTAGAATTATTGCCATGATGTCAGATCTAACTATTTATCTTAAATCTCACTAATTGTCTTCATATCATGGGCTTTGTAATCTTAAATAAATTGTATGAAACTATTAGCCTTTAAAATACAAACAATATACATTAAAAACATAATGTTAAAATAATAAAATATTTTCGGTAACACATTGATCAGTTGTCATACAAGACACAATGAAAGAAATGAAAGTTTCAAACTTGCGAGTACCAAATAAATCGTTATTATCAGATAAAATAAATTTTTATGCGTGAGATCTGAATAGCGTGATAATGTTTAATAACTTTCGAAACCGATCAAAATTTGTTAGTTTTATGTGTAATTTAGTTTGTTTTTCGAGTCAATCCATCTTACGATTTTCTCCCCAAGCAAACTGGCGTCACTGTTTGGCATTGACAGTGTAGACGTAAATAATCTTTCTTTTTATTTTATTTAATGAATGAAGCAAAATTATTAAAAAAGTTAAGCATTCTGCACTGAAGGGCGTCAATAGCTACAAACAAAACAAAAGTAAAGAAAATCGGTTCAGGGACAGAGGGGAAAATGGTACCGAACCGTTCTGTCTTTGCTTATTTATATATAAATTTTGAAGTCGGTTAAATTTTATTTGAAATTTTTGATCAGTTTTAAAAAAAACATGCTGCCATTCTGAAAATAAATCAACGAACTTTTACTAATTCCAATAAACCAAAACAAAACAATTTTAAACAAATTTTAGAAAAAATCATTTGCTTGTTAAGTCTAAGGAAATGTAACAGAAATTCTATAGAACGAATTTATGTTGTTGTAACATTTTATTGTACGCTGCCAAAATAGGAACCCTTCGAGAAATTAATCAGCCTAAATAAAAATAATCTTGGGAATAAATAAACTGTAAATAAACAATGCCGAAAAAAATACGCTTGATGGTAAAATAATTTGGTCAAGTGCGAGTTGGACTCGCATACTTAGGGTTCCGTACCACCTTCAAGATTCGAATATTCAAGTTTCAGACAAGCAGGGAATGAGTGCATTTTCTTATACTTACCTTATCTTTTAAAGGAAGCGTTTTAAATTTATAAAAAATATACACTTTCATTTTCCAAACATAGACTTTTTATTTTATCTGCTTTAGGATTCGGTTGATTTTTATCACAATACATATGTATTTAATTTTCTAATTTGGCCCCCAAAAAGTAACATTAGAGTTTCATTTTACTAATAAACTTTCAGAAATGCCTTTTATAATCTACTGTCTGAGTTTTGAGGCTCTGTAGATTGGAAGAAAAACGGCAAAATAGGTCAAAGTTTAAATTATAAATGATTAAATCTGTTATTCTAATTATTTAAAAATATAAATTAAATATATTTTTCAAATTTTAAATAGTGTAGTATCTAAAGTGGGTAATAAGTCGATGTTTAATATTTTTAATATCTTTTATACAAATGATTTAAAAATATGTTATATTTGTAATTCACATAATGAGCCTTTTATCTGATATATTACATGATGCGTTTGAAAATTTAATCTTTATTTTCCATTTAATTGTATAATTTGTCCCTAAAATTACTATGGGGGTTTTCTAGTAATTTATTTTCCGTTTAATTAGGGATTTTTTTTCATATAAACAAAAAAAATTAGGTCTTAGAGTTTGGGAAATAACGGGGAGAATGGGTAATTTTTTATAAATATTTTTTAATATATTTTAAAATATTCATTTTAAAAAAATTAAAAAAATATATTTGTACCTATTCGTCATAATGAGCCCTGGGATTTGATATATTACATGACCCGTTAGAAACAATTATAATTTTTTTATTTTCCATTTAATTCTATAATTTGCCCCCCAAAATGAATATTAGGAGTTTCTTCTTATTTTTCCAGTAAAGTTCAGGTGAGGGGCTATACTTCCAGTTTTTCAAAATTTTTCAGCTTATGGTTTCGGAGATAGGGGGGAATGGGTAAATTTTTTTATATTTTTGTTAATATCTTTTAATTAATTTATTTTATAAATATGGGAAAAATATATTTGTTTTCTTCCTCATGAGCCCTTTTATTTGATATATAACATGCTGGGTTAGAAACAATTTTAATTTTATATTTTCCATTTAATTCTATAATTTGCCCCCCAAAAAAATATTAGGGGTTTTTCCTTATTTTTCCAGTAAAGTTCAGGTGAGGGGCTATACCTCAATTTTTTCAAAATTTTCCAGCTTATGGTTTCGGAGATAAGGGGGGGGGAATGGGTAATTTTTTTATATTTTTGTTAATATCTTTTAATAAATTTATTTTAAAAATTTGAAAAAAATATATTTGTTTACGTCGTAATGAGCCCTCCCATTTGATATATAACATGATGGGTTAGAAACAATTTTAATTTTATATTTTCCATTTATAATTCTGTAATTGGCCCCCCAAAATTAAAAGTAGAGGTTTCTCCTTATTTTTCCAGTAAACTTCAGGTCAGAACATATAAATCTATTTTTTTCAAAACTTTACGTTTTATAGTTTCGGAATGAGGGGGGGGGTAAATTTTGGTTTATTTTCGTTTTCGTTAATTAAATATGAAAAAAAATATATTTGTGTTCCTCAGAATGAGACCTTTCACTTGATATATTACATGATGTCATTTTTTTATTTTTAAATTTTATTTAATTCTATAATTTGCCACCCAAAATTAATATTAATGGTTTCTCCTTAATTTTCCTGTAAAGTTCAGGTGAGGGGCTATACCTCCATTTTTTTTCAACATTTTCCAGCTTATGGTTTTAAGGGGGGGGAAAATTTTTTTATATTTTTGTTAATATCTTTTAATAAATTTATTTTAAAAATTTGAAAAAAATATATTTGATTTCGTCGTAATGAGCCCTCCCATTTGATATATAACATGGTGGATTAGAAACAATTTTAATTTCCATGCTTTCTCCTTAATTTTCCTGTAAAGTTCGGGAAACGCTCTATATTTCCTATTTTTTTCAAAATTTTAGACTGAGTAGTTTCGGAGATAAGGGGGGGAACGGTCGATTTTTTTAGTTTTTCCCCCCAGAAGTACCCCTAAAATCAAGTTTTTTTCTTTTACGATATGTACTCCTGATCGGGTCACCAAACTATACATTGATACCAAATTTCATCCTCTTCCCTCCAGTAGTTTAGGAGAAAATGGCTGTAATGTGACAGAGGCAGAAATCCTGAGTGATATTATAAGGGTATCCGTATATTGTATATACGGAACCCTAAAAAGATTTCGAATCCATTCCACAATTAAAAATTATTCTCGTTAGCAGTCAGAGAAACATCTACATAAACATGAGAGTATGAAGGTGGTTGCCGGAATGAAGGAGACAAGTTGAATGGATAGCATCGCAGTGATCATCTGTTCGTATGGGTCATTGTTGTTGAGGTAAATAAGTTGAATGCATTGCAATTTATTTTTGATACGAATACGAAGAGTTTATATTGAGTGTAAAAATATGTAAGTGCACCAAAAGAAATTTTTTTATAGTATTTTACGTTAGAAAGGCAATGCAGTAGCAAAGGTAGATTCCTTGAACAAATAATCATTTACAGTTGAACAAATCTAAAATATATATAGATTTCGTTAATTTTAACTTCCAAGTTCCGCTATGACTTGTCAGAAGAAAACTTTAATATTGCCTTCAAATACCTTAAGAATTTTTAGTTTCCTAGAAAGAAACACCATAAAAGGCAAAATTTCCTCCGGAACAACAATCACCATAAAATTACTGTTTCCTTTTCGAGTAATTCTCTTCTAAACGGACCGTTTTCAAACTTTAATTTTCTCTAGAGCGGACGTAAACACATGTTTGTGAACTGCAAGCGAATGAAAACGTCGGATAAACGTAGTATGGACTGAGTAATATTTAGGTGCATTACCATTCCTGTTTGTTTACTTCCGGCTAAATCATGTAACCGACATCCAAATATAAACAACGACGTAAATGCCTATTGGTAACTAACACTGTGGTCGATACGTCAATAGTGAAACTGTTAATCATAGACAACATTACCTGAAAAACAATTTACTCAGACTGATCATCTATCAAAATCATTAATTCTCGGAAAACATTATTAACATATGTCCAAAAATTTGCGTTAGAATAGAACGGCATTTTTTTCTGTCATGAAATTCCAAAATACACTGAAACGAAATAGAGCGTAAGCGGAAATTGGCATAAATAAATCGATATCTTGGAACTTCATATGATTGCAAATTGCTTTTTCAATAAAAAATTACCGGCTTCAAGGGATAATAACAATAGTGACACTAAAAAATAATTGATTGGATATTTTAAACGAAAAATATTACATGTTCCATAAATCTGTGCTTGAAGTTGGTGCAAGCCTGAGAAATGCATATATTTTACACAGGAATACAAACGCTTTGTAAATTAAACAATTTCTGTTATTAATGAATAAAGCTATTTATACGCTCTATTACACACATATTTTTTCTGTCTTGGCACCTACTTCAAACACAGTTTATAGAACATTAGTTTGTTACTTTTTAATGTCACTATTGTTATTATGACTTGAAGTGCGTAAATATCAACCAAAACAATTTATTTAATGCTTATTAGTGATACACATTAAATGATCTCTTTTTCTAATATTTTTCAACCTCCCCGTATAACTACAATTCTTCTCCACCTTATATGACAACCAAATATACCACTTTTTTAACATTTTTTAATTCACGCTGTAAAGTATAATTCTACTCCAGTATATATCTCAACCATCGTGTATAAGCCGGAATGGCCACCCATTGTAACATTTTTTGAACTACTATGTCTAACTATAATTTCATTCTATAAACATTTTTTAATCACCCTGTATAACAACTGTTCTACCTCGCCCTGTCAACGATCATATGTATTAAACTGCTTCTGGGATAAATATTTTGTCTACTGCTTTTGTCTAATAATTTCTCTCCGCTCCACTCTATTTGCATATGAATATTTTTTAGATTATTTATGATGCTATAACGGGTACTTAGATAACAGTTTTTCAAAAAAATATTTATACTATTTTCAATCTCTCTACAAAAGTTCCGTTGAATGTTTTTTTCTGTTATCGTTTTCACGTTTAAAGGGAAAACCAAAAAAATAATAGACCAGGAGATCTGAATTAGAAATTTACCCACTATTTTCTGAGTCTTGCCTTCCGGAGTCCTGAAAGATTAAATGAGGTACTTACAAGTCATGGAAAAATCCTACAGTTTGCTAGGGGATTTTTCCTGTGAAAATTAGATTTTCCAATCAAGTAGGTTCTGTGACGATTTTCTGAGTACCGCCATGTTAATAAAACGATAAGTTACCACCGATGTTACGAAGAATTTTTTTTTTTTTTGGCATGAGAGTAGTAATGGGTGTAAGGGTTGAAATCGATATATAAACATGTCCTGCCAACTAAATTAATCAAACATATTTATATAGAAATGACCAAAAAAGATTGGCATGACGTCTCGTAGGGAATAAATGAACTTGGAAAATTGTGCGGAAAATTTTCATCTTTATTCTGGTTTTCCAGAAATGTCTCTAGCAGGAGTTATGCCAATTTTTTTTACCATTTCGATATAAATATGTTTAATTAATTTAGTTCACAGGACTCAAAAAATCATTCAAAATTAATAATTTTTTACACATTTTAACCCTTGCACCGATTACTACCCTCCTGCCAAAATATATCGCAGTACTCAGCAAAACGTCACACGGCACCTACTTTTTTTTGTTTGGAAAATCTAATTTTCTCAGGAAAATCCCCTAGGAAACCCAATGATTTGTTCACCAATTGTAAGTACCTCATATAACCTTTTAATACTCCAGAAAGCAGGAATCACAAAATTGTGGTTGAACTTTTAATTCAGATCTCTCGGTCTATAATAGTAAATTTTACTTCACCCCCGCCGACTCTTCAAAAGACAACGTTGGTGGCTAGATGTTAAATTTCACTTCCCAAAACAGAAATGACTGGTCCCACTAGTTAGATTCAAATTTAACCTGAAATGCTAGTTTACAATCGATAGGCTAATTTAAAATTCACGTAAAAATCCAACATATTAGTCATACTTTTTCATCACAACTCGGAAATAGAAGCTTCACATTTACTGCTAGCTGTCCCTCTAGAACATTTCAATTACTTGTATGAATTACTTTCGACGCAACACATACGGCACGGCACAGCCCGCGCCACTTTTAATTTTCCGTGTATAGAACGTGTGCTTTTTACCTTTCATCTTTTTAATTTGTTTTATGAAAGTTTTATTTCGAGTGGTCGCTTACCGCCCGAGCACCTAACGAATAGGGAGCCTAGTAAATTTTTGTTTTTCATAACATCAGAGCACCACCGCTTTGCGTTAGGTAATATTTCATGATTACAGGAAACGAGAAAAGCTTAGATGGCGGACGAGGAGGGTGGAAAAAATTTAACTAGAGATATTTTCATTATAATAATTGGTTTTGGTAGAATAAAAAGATCAAAAGTGAATACATAAAAGGATTCCCTGTTGTCAGTTTTACCTACATTACCCCCACGAATCCGGTTTCCTCTATCACTAGTAAAATACATTTAATAATAACTGGCAACCTTTTAATTTCAATAAAGTGTTATGTGCAGTGAAATATGTATATGCACCTAACGTATTTTCTGCGTGATAGTTCAGGTTTTTACATACGTTTTATTCTAACGAAAACAAAATAAAATTATATTTATATGAAAAACCAGCTTAATACAAAACTAGGTGTTGTTATGTTGTGACACGAATCCGTAACGTACGTCATTGTGGAAATACAGGGTGCTAAATTTAAATTTGACATAATTTTCAAATCTGGTGGCAGATAAGTTGCTAAAAAAATAACCAATGGAGCGATATGAGATATAGAGCCACCTTTTATCCTCCTATTGTTACGCCACTGAAATGAATTTTTTATATGATTTTTCCCTGTAATTGTTTTGTTAGGATTATTTGTGGCATAAACGTATGCTTTTTAGAGAATAGAAATCTATCTATCTAAAAAATCCAAACTTTTGAATTTCTGAAACTGATCTGGTCGTCTGCTAACTAAGAAACATTTTCTACCACATGCAGGGTTGCGCAACAATTTCCAATATCTTATATAACAGCCAAAAAACGAAAATTAAAGGGGTCTTCCTTAATAATGCTAAACCAAAACATTAAAAAAAGGTAAATGTCAATTAGGTAATATCATAATCCATTTGACAGGTTTTAGTTAACATGTTAGGTCTCTCGTGTAATTTCTATCATAGAATCACAGGGAAACCGCGTTACCCACAACACAACTCGATTTAGTAAGATCGTTTTCCCTGAAACTACTAGATGTCGATATTAATTTCGAGTTAAAATAGAGAGTTACCTACCCGAAACAATTAAAGCAATTGAAAAAGCAACAAGAAAATAGATGTGAAAGGCTAGGTTCCGGGTAACTCGTCTAAACTTGAGAAATACTAGACGTTTCGGCTGCTTTGGTCAAGAGACGAAACGATAAACTTGAAATGAAATATGGTCTTGTTCGAACTCGGGGTCTCAATATTCCTACTCACCAAGCCTCACTACAATACTAAATGAGTTTCAGAATGCAGATCGAACTCGGGGTCTCAATCTGCCTACTCCTCAAGTCTCACTATATAGCTGATCTATAACAGTTCTCAAGTTTTTTATTCGTCTCCTAGCACAGTTCATAATTATAAATGGCCAAGCAATACAAAAATGGGATACGATTGACAAAATCACGCACTTGCCACAAGGGATATAGGTACTAAACAGATAAGCAAGAGATTTGACGTGATAATATCTTTGAAGAACTAGAAAGTTATAACATTCTTAGGAAAATTCAAACAAAGCTCGTCCTAAACAACTCAAAAGGTGAACAATTTCACATATCTTGGACCAGAAACATGGGTAACAACAAAATGAGAACAACATTATACATAGACAACCAACTAAATTCTTAAGGGGTAAAGGATTATTTCAGAATTGAAAGAATCGTTTGTTAGTCATGTCTTTATTATTCATAGTTAAATTGTTTTTACAAATGTCTTACTCCTAGTCCATATTTTGATACTTATTTCCCTAATTTGTTTCCATGTTACATTCTATTTTTTCCCTGAGCTGTTACAATAACTTCCCTACGCTATTCCTTAACATAATTTATTCGCTAAGATATTTCATTCCCTAAGATATTCATGTTATGTTACGTCTTCTTCTGTCTGCAGTAGCCCCATCCTGGGTCTCTTGGTCCTGTGTTTCTTGTTTTCGTCGTAGTTTGTGGCCTCTCGTAGTAGTGGATTCCTGTGATTTTCTATTCTAGCTATCGTCTTCTTCGTCCTTCTTATTATTTTACCTTTTATGGTGCGTATCCCTTGGTCTCTTCTCAGCTACTCGTTTCTCATGTACCATGGTGCGTCCGTCATTCTTCTCAGGGCGTTGTGTTGAATCATTTCTAATTTGTTGGTGTGTGTGTCCGCTGCTTGTCCCCATACGCTTGCTCCGTACATCACCAATGTTTTACTGCTACTTCGTAGATCGTCTTCTTTTTCCTCACGTGTAGCTTGCGCCTCAGTTCTATTAATGCGTTGCTCATGCTGTTGCGCTGTTTGGCTCTCTTTGCTGTTTTCTCTATGTTTACTTAAGTGTTCTTGAGTGTCTCGCCCTTTCGGTATGTCGCTGGTGTAGATACTGCATAATGCCGGTGATAGTAATGATCCCTGTGGTATTCCTGCCCTGATGCTCCTCTCTGTTGATGTGGTTCCGTCTATCCTGATCCTGTATCTCCGTCCTGTAAGGTAGTCCGGGTTTATCCTTGTGGTGGTTCTTCCAAATCCCTTTTGGTCCACTTTTGCTACTAGCTGCCCTGCCAGATCCTGTCGAATGCCTTCTCTACGTCGAATATTATGCACGTTGACCTTTTGTTCTCTGTGTCATCCATCTCCTCCTCCATCATCCTCATTACTTGATCCTCTGTCGAGTGTCCGTCTCTGAATCCGCATTGTTCGTGTCGTATAATCCTTAGCTGTTCCTCTTCTTTCTTTATCCTCTTCAAAATGATTTGAAAATTGAAAGAATAATGTCAGGGAAGAAGTTTGAATAGGCAGAGGAAAAGACGGATACCGTAACATGCAGTATTCCAAACCGGAAGCAAAAAAAAGGAACATAGAAACGAAACACAAGTTCGCGTGAAGACCCTCAATTGCAGTGGATGAACAACTTCAAATAAACTGCTGGAATTGAATATCAAAAAACTATTTAACCTAGAAGAATTCAATTCAAAATATTCTATAAAGTTAATCATTAGCTTCCAGCAAAAATTCCTAATTGGCGAACCTTTAAGCAAAAACATTAAAAATATATCCAATTAAAAGAATTCCGTCACAAATATTTTTGTCTAAACGCATAGTTAATTAATCCTACATTGAAACCGTTTAATATTTGTTCCGTAGTAACCTCAAAAACTAATATAACCCATTTTCTATTCCTGGAAATAACAATTCTAAACTGAAAAGGTTAATAAAATGTACAAATATTAATTCATACATTCTGCATACTCCAGAATTTTCCTGTTGGGCGAAGCCCCTTTTATTTTGGTGATTTTTTTATATGGCAAATCTATTGTAAAATAAAAAGTCATGCGACCCATTTTGCCATTCCAATTGGATTCAATTCAATTCCGGCAGAGTCGTTTTGCCATCGGTTAGAAAAGATTCTTTTTTTATGCAAAACCTACGAACACGAATTTACTGTATCTACATATACATACATATATATTTCGCAAAATGCAGCATTTTTTGTTCTTTTTGTGCGTCTCTATCGCTTGGCGTCGCTTTCAACCGACGCTTTTATCGGGAACGTTTTAAAAATTAGCATGGAATTTATATCGACACAAAAGGCTTTTGGCGTGTACGATGCACGCATTGGGAATAGCCAATTCGCGTGTGGGCCATATTATACTGGGTATTCCGATTATCTTGGTGTCCTCGTATGTCATTCTAAATTGGGTAGTATTTTTCAGAATCATTTCAATAAACAAAAGCTTTACAATTGGTACGAGTATAAGCACTGGAACATCCATAATATCAAAAAATGAGAGCTTTATCTCTGTCGAAACAAAATATGTTTGTATATTTCCTATCGTTCTACACAATATATATTATATTCACTTTGGTTAAAATCACTTTTTAAAAAAGATTATTTATTTAAAACATGCAAAATCAAAATTTAAACAATTAATTACTTGAAATACTTAATACTTAATACTATAAGTGATAATATTTGAATGACTTAGTACTAAAACTGATATTATTGGAATGACTTAGTACTAAAAGAGATATTATTTGAATGACAACACGAGAACGTTTCCAGTTGCTTTTATAACATTTTACTGGGTAAACGGACTCGTGTAGGTTTCCGGGAAGTTGTTTGCATATAATTCGAGACGAAATTTGATATCCCTGAGAAGTCACGTACGTTTTAAATTCCGTTGACTTCTCGATTGTGTGAACTAACTGCTGATATATTTTGCATATAACAACTCCCCTTACATATCAAAAGTTGATGCTATAACATCAACTTTTAGGAACAGAAACATAAAATAATATAAAATGATGTTTGAATGGTATACATAATAAGTAATAAGTGTATAAAACGAAATATGATTAAAATAAAGTAATAGGTAAAAATCAAAAATCAATTTGTAAAATAAAATCAAAACATGTTAAAATAAATGAGCAATAAAATAATACGAGTAATAATTAAATGCTTAACCTAAACATATCAAAATAAAATATAAAGTAAAAGGAAATGTGAATAAAAATACTGTGTAAAAAAAATAAAAAGGTTAATAATATAAATCAATATTAAAAATAGGTGTTTTTACAGAACATAAAGGGTATACCTAAACTTGCGTCTCTAAGCTTTGTTCTGTTTTCAAAACAGGCCTAAGCTTGGGGAAGAATTTGAGTCTTGGCTGAGGTACTGAAGTCTGGTCAGGATTGCAGTCCTTTGGAGGTTTTACCATCCTCTTTTTGACAGCTTGGAAAGTTATGAGTGCCGCTATGATCATGAGAGAAGCTATGGTTGTATAGGTAAACCAAGAGATGTTTTTGGTTACAAACGACTGGTTTATGAGACCATTGATGGTCTCTGGAATATTGTTCCAATTTGTGATTTGCTACGTCTAATCTTCTACATTAAGTGTGTTCAGCTTTAGGGGCTGAAGTTCAGGAATTATATTTTTTTCTGGCACTGCATCGCAACAGTTAAATGGCACTGTTACTGGTTGAAATGTTTCTAGAACATTGGTTTGTTTACCAGATTCGGCTTGAACTTTTGTAATTCCTATAAACGCACTACACTCTGATTGAAGAGTCAATATGGAGTTGAGGGAGATTGTAAGAGTTTCTGGGTTTGTTTGAGCGCAATTCACTGTAACACTTATGGGTTCAGAAGTAATTATGAGCCATGTATTGGGTTCTAGTTTTTGAACGTTGTATCCTTGAGTGAATATTAGTGAGCTTTTACAGTTGTCGGGTACCTTCTGGACATTCTTTAGAAGTTGAGCTTCACATAACGCGTTTGTGTCAATAGGATATGCGTAAAGTTCAGAACACAGTTTCTTACGAGTGGCTAACGGTTTACAGGCACTTAAGTCTTTGATCGGAATAAACATTAAAGAATCATCATTCTTTGCAAGATATTTTTGAGTGAAGGATAGCATATGATGTAAACCTGTTCTTTCATCGTATATAGGGATAGGATATAAATGAAATACTGTGTAAGGATGTTGTTCGACTAAAGGGATTCTTAACACAAATATAAGATCGGTATATGTTTGAAATGCCTCTAGTTCAATGATTTCCAGATATTGTGCGATTGCTCGAGTACTTTATAGCCAATGGAAGGTTACTTTTGACTAAATTTTGCCTGTAATGAGGTAATAAGATGTTCTGGTGTTAAAATTGAAGAGCGAATTATTTTCAAACGCGCGAAAGTGATAGAATTTAAAACATCATTTAGATTATCTTCTAAGTAGTGATAATTCTCCATAAGTTTTTCACACATTAATTTTTCCGATAGTGTTTTCCAGCTTTTTCATGTTATCGTTAAATAGTTTTTCGTCAATTCTAAGGTTTTGGATAGTTTCGTTGAAATTTTTAATTACGGATGTGGTGACACTTATTTGGTTTTTTGTAAGTTCTCAATTTGAAGTTGGCCTTGATTTAAGCGGTTTATGCTTTCGGTAAAGTATTTTCCGTCGGCGGCGGCTAAATTGCCGGTGATTGCCTTAAAAATGTCAGTAAATTTCTGTTTGATTGAGTTAGAAATTTGATTGAGAAGGTTAATGTGGGTTTGTATGTCTGCGCGAAAGTAGTTCATAGCAAAAGAATTGAAGTTAACAGTTTTTACAAGAGTTTGTAATATTCTGTTATTTGTTGTAAATACTTGTTCTAGTGTAGAAATGTTTCTGTGTACTAAAAGTGTCCATTTATCATTGGATACAGTTATTTCTGCTTCGTTATGGAAGTAGATACCTAAAGTATTGTTTATTGGTTGTATTTGAAATTGGGCTACTGCTGACCCGAACAGCAGGCAGAACCTGAAACAGAAATTAACTTTCTGAGAACGGTTTCATTCGGTCGAAATTTACTTTTGATTTTTGGTTGGTTTTAGGGTTTAGTACTGTTGCGGATTTTCTGTGAATCTCCAGGATTTCGAAAGGAACATTGAATTTATTTTGGAGTTTGTCCTTGATCTGAGATTCTTTAATATAGACTTTATCGCCTATTTGATAGTTAAGGAGATTTTCAGAAATGTGTTCATCAAATCTGACTTTCGCTTTATGTTTTTGAATTTCCGTTCTTTCGCGAGCAATTTTATAATAGTGAGAGATACGATTATTGAGATCTCTGATGTACTTAGTTATCAGGGCTTGTTGGTTGTAGAGAGTTTCTGGAGTCCTACTCGAAGTATGTCCATAAACAAGTTCGTAAGGGGTGAATCCATGCGTTTTGTTTACAGAATTGTTATATGCAATGATTGCATAAGGGAGGATGTTAAAAGGGTGTTCGTCAGGATTTTCTACTTTATGGATTCTAATCATCTCTAATAAGGTCGAGTGGAATCGTTCTAATGAACCATTTGACTGGGGATGTCCCACACTAGAATAAGATAGTTTGATGTCAAATAGTTTACACAAGTCTCTCATTAGTGTGTTGTCGAATTCCCTGCCATAATCACAATGTATCCGTAATGGAGTACCGAAGTGTTGGAAATAGAGTAGTAAAGTACTAACAACGGTTTTTGCGGATTTGCCGGTTATGGGGTACGCCTGAGAGAATTTTGTTAGTTCGTCCCGATAGTTAATGCGTAGTTTTTTGTCGGGACTTCTAGAATAGCGATGCTGACACGTTCAAAGGGTGTCCGTGGGGTTTCAGTAATGACAAGTGGGCTGTCGAGATTTTTCCGGTAAACTTTTGCTCTCTGACAAGTTTGACAGTTTTTGATGAAATTGTCAATGTCCTTAGTCAGTTCTTGCCAATTGTATTTTTCTTTTATTCTGCGGATAGTAGTATGGAAATCAGCATTTTCCTCAAAAATGCCTTCGATGATGTCGTGGTGAAAATCTTTCATGAGAGAGCCTTGGGGAAATACTAGGATGTTTTTGTTTCTTCGGTCTAAGAGTTGGCAATTAGAAAATTGAATTTTGTCGTAATCTATGAGTGAGACGGTTTGATATCGCTCGACAAAAGTTCTAAATTCTTCAGAGATTTGTTGGAGATTAATGGGAGTTCTTGTCTGGGGTTCTTGTGAGTCATCGTCAGTTTCGTTTGTTGGGAGTACTGTAAATGGTGTTAGATGATTGTTTGCTTGAAATGATATGTATTCATTAAAGTTGTTAACTTTAATGCGAGAGAGAGCGTCGGCGTTTTTATTTACTTTGCCGGGTTTGGAAATTATTTGATAGTCGTACTCCTCGAGCTTAAGGCGCCATCTTGCAAGTCTACTTCCCGGAAAAACTTACGCCCAAAAATTATCGGACGAAAGTATTTAACCCACACTATTGCAAGGAGTTCTCGTTCTATGGTTGAATACTTAGTTTCAGCATTGCAGAGAGTTCTGGAGGCATAGGCTACGGGTAAGTGTTTACCTACGGGGCCTTGAGAGAGCACTGCGCCGATAGCAAATGAACTGGCGTCGGTTGTAAGAATAAATGGCTCTTCAAAATTAGGGTATATGAGTATGGGGGTAGAAGTAAGGGCTCTTTTTAATTCGTCAAATGATTTGACGCATTCTGAATCGAACTGGAAAGGTATGTCTTTTTGAAGTAATCTTGTCAAAGGTTTCGAAATCTTGGCGAAATTGGGGATGAATCGCCTGTAATAACCAGCTAACCCTAAGAAGGACTTGATATCTTTTGGGTGTTTTGGTTGGGGAAAATTTAAGATAGAATCTACCTTTGAGGGGTTAGGTTTCACGCCTTCGGGAGTTATAAGGTGTCCAAGATACGCGACCTCTTTGCGAAGAAACTCGCATTTGTCGGGTTGGATTTTTAGATTGGCTTTTCGCAATCGTTTGAAAACTTCAGAAAGTCGGGCTATGTGCTCATGTATTGTCGAAGAATAAACGATAATGTCGTCCATATAGACTAAACATCTCTCGTTTTGAATACCTAAAAGAATATTATCCATTACCCTTTGGAAGGTGGATGGAGCGTTTTTAAGACCGAAGGGCATTCTAACGAATTCAAAATGACCATTATCAACTGTGAATGCTGTTTTTTGGATGTCTTTTGTATCGATTTCAATTTGGTGAAACCCTGAAGCTAAGTCGAGAGTGGTGAAGTATTGCCATTTGCCAAGTTGGTCCAGTAAATCCGAAATGTTCGGTAGGGGGTATTCGTCGTCAACAGTAAGTTCATTTAGTTTACGATAATCGACGACGACACGCCATTTTTGGGTACCAGATGCGTCTAGTTTTTTGGGAACTACCCAAACTGGGGATGACCATGGCGAAATAGACGGACGTATAATGCCTTGGTCAAGCATCTTTGATATCTGAGTTTTTACCTCTTGTTTGTGTATTTGGGGGTACCGATATGACTTTGTGAAAGAGGGTTTCGCGTTATTAGTAGAGATGGGCAAAACTGGTAAATTTAAATAACAGTTGCTATTGTTATTGCTATTTGCAAATAACAACTGAAAATAACAGATAACAGTTATATTCTTTACGCTGAAAATTGCTGTCGCCATCTCTTGGTAAGAAACTAAAATATGCAAAATTCATCTCGGTTGGCTACTAATATGATAGAGATCTTCGCATTTAGTACGATATAGAATATTTTGTAAGACTTATTATTCTGCAATTTTGTATGTTTAAGATAATATTAAACTGCAAATTCAGAACCAAAAATTAAAATACACCAAACAATCTTCTGATGTTTTATTTTTTAAGCTTGGTAGTGCTGTTATGGAAATATTATATATTTAATCCTGGCGTAATTCTCAATTATATTAATGAATATATCTAACTATCCAAATTGAAGGGATTATGGGAAGAGATTGGCACTGTTGCTAAGTCATTGTCTTCCAATAGGCTTTTCTCAAAAACTGGAAAACTCACGGCATAGAAGGTGGTTATCTACTGATAAAGTACAAAGAAATATATCCTACTGACCCCAATCCCATACCTAAATTATAACATACTCTCACATTCTATGGATCTGTTTTACAGAACAGGATATATATACAGCCTTGATAACAAACAATAATTTACCTAGACATATAAAAACAAAAAAGATAAGAGTGACAAATTCTAACTCGTGTGTCACCAGGTTGAACTGTGGGAGTTGCCCAACTTCTATATTGGTCACACTGGAAGATCGTTCAATTTAAGATGGCGTGAACACTCTAATGCTTTGAAAATGAGAGCTCAATAAATTACATTTTCTGAACACTCAGAAAACCATATACCTCAAAATATATCCCAAAATTTAGATTTACAAAACAAAAATAAAAAATTATACCTTCATGAATCCCTGGAAACGAACAAAACAAAATCTCGAATCCTTGAATGTTCAAACTGATAAGAATTCATCTCCCTTACTAATCTGAACCACAGATCATACATCTGAACAACCAGTTTTAAATAATATTATATTATCCACATCTGTTGTCAACAATGTTTTATAAATGTATAATTACCTGAGCTACACCACACCCACTTCCTCAGAAATCCCCAGAATTAAGACGACACCTTTAATTATTTTATTACCCTATCTGTACTTTCTTTCTAAGAAATATAAATTTGGCATTCCTTGTATTTCCAATTTCTAATGAAGCCAGACTTGGCAAAACATATCAAATTAAAAATAAATAAAAAAGTGAAAATTTAACCAGGTGTTTGTGTTTTAAAGTAATTTAACAATGAAATTTCATCAAGTGGAGACTGAAACAATCAACAAAGAAATGATGATTTTGAAACATTTGTATTTACCTACTTACTTCTTACGCACATTTTTTAATTAAAGATTGGTACATCATTTTCATACCGTGGTCAAAATAAAGAATAGTCTTATTTGTGGCTTATGTTATATTCGTGAATTAATGTAAAGAACTAATTCACTATATGTTAATATTCTAGAAACAATTTAAATATATTTTTTCAAGAACATAAACCATTATAATAATAATAAAATATAAACCCTTAATATAATTTCTAATACATATAATATATTTAAAATTCGCTCATTTATAATTACATTGTCAACATTTCAGCAATGACAACGATGAACGAAAGTATATCTGAACGCTATTATTACGTTTGTAAGATCAGACAAACTCCTGTTAAATTTTTCAATAATGTTTTTCTGCTTGGCCGTTGAGCGCGTTCAGTACGAATCAGTTAACAGCGTTTGGTATTCAGCCTACGTTTTATTTTCAACAACTGCGAACAGAAACGTTGTGTATGAAAACTGCTGTGTGCGTTATCGGTCGAAACAGAACAACTGTTTTTTCAGTCGTTTAGTTTTCGGTCGATCTGTTATTGCTATTCGAAAAGGCAGTTGAGGTTAGAACTGTTTACGTTATTGTTTGATTAGCGCTAAGCTGTAATAAACTTATATCTGTTATCTGTTATTTTTAGTCGGCAATAACAGTTGCTATTGTTATCGAGTAAATAATAGTTGTTTAATAGCAGCTATGTTAATAACGCCACATCACTAGTTATTAGTGTCTATTGAATGTTTGATTTCGTTTGTAAAGGTCAGTTGGTCACCTTCTAAATAGAATATATCAGAATATTTGAGGCAGAGTTTAGAAATAAGTTCGACTTCCTCATCGTTCAGATGTTCTAACCGAAGTTGTTCCACGATTGTAGTTTGTCTATCAGGCTGGGTTAAGTTTTGTGAGTAGTTTTCGGAAAAATTGTTTATCGGTTCGAGTTCCAAATTGTCGAAATTAACAGTTTTGGGGATAGCATTCGCATTTAAAACTGAAGTAAGAAATTCGCCTTTTTCATTAATTTTAACAAGGGCACGGGGAAGATAAACCTTTTCTATTTCGGCAGATGATAGGAAAGCCTCAGTGTTAGAGAGGTTACATTTTAATTTACATATCTGTTCTATTCGGGGTTCTAAAGAGATTGTATTAATTGGGATGCAGTTATTGAAAGTTGAAGGGTTCTGAGTACGCATGACAGTATCATCCGTAACTTTGTAGAGTGGTAAGGTTTTAAAATTAGTGACAAGTTGTTTGCTGTTAACGTCTATAACGCAGTTACAGTGTTCAAGGAAATCTGAACCCAGTAATCCGTCGAATTCAATGTCGATGTTGCAAATATACACCTTGTGTGGGTCGGCGACATTGAAAGGTACAAGGGTGGATTCGTTGATTAAGATTTTCTGATCAGTGATTCCTTGGATGACTACGTTTTCGGGAAATCGTTGTTTAAATCGTTGGCAAGTTTCAGGCTTAAATATTGAAAATCCTGCTCCGGTGTCAATAAGGAGTTTGTATGTATTTGAAGAGTCAGTAATATAGTACAGGTTTTTCGAATTGACCGCAAGAAGTGGTCTTACAGAAAATTCTGTTCGGGAAAGTTTAGGTTTGGATTGAAATCGTCCAAGTTCATCGTTTGAATTTGTGTTTGAACATCGGAGATCTCGTGATCGGGAGGTTCTGCTTCTGCAGGGATAGTCTAAAAATTTTGTTGGGAAGGAAACTGTTCGCTGTCGTAATACTCATCATATTGTTGGTTATAATTGATGATGATGATATTCGAATCTGTGGGGTTTGTGTGTGTCCGGGTAATAATTGTCTGATACGGTTTGGTATTCATTTTGTGGTTCATCGTATGAAAAATTATAGGTTTGATCATATTGATCAAACTGTTGGTTATTTAGGTGGTGAGTTTTCTGTTGTTGTTTGAAAAAATTCGGATTTGGCCTATAATTACTAGAAGTTGGAGTTGGTCTACTTGCTGAGGGTTGTTGTTGGTGAGAGAATTGAGGTCTATTATTAAAATTCGTTGGTTGATTAGAAAAATGAGGGCGATAATTGGAATAATTCTGATTGGAGTTCGGGTTGTGTTGAAATTGTCTCATTCTCTCTAGATGGCCCATTCGTTTACAAAATGTGCATTGTTTTGGAGGTGGGACATTATTTGGCTTACGAGAGGGTTGTTGGAAATTTCTATTACCTGAAAATTTCTGGGTTTCTAAATGTGATAGTTGTAGTTCTCGTTTAATTCTGGAAATGACAGTGAGAATACTGCTGGGGTCGCTAGCGCGAACGAGTTGACCAATTTTGGGCTCTAAACCCGTGAGGAGGCTATTAAGAGCCACTGACTCTATCAAGTCAATCTGTGCTTGTTTTTCTTTAACAGTTAGGTTTTGTTTGTTGATGGCTGCTAGCATTTTCGCCTGATGCGTCTGAAGTCTAGCAGAAAATGTAAGAGGGGATTCATTAGGAGTTTGCCTCATTCATTGCAAGTCCTGTATAAGAGCTGAGAGATCCCTAGGATCTCCAAAATGATTTTCTACGAGGGTTTGTATTTCAGATAGTTGACTAGGGTTTCGCGAATTAATTCACTCAGCCGCTCTACCGCGTAAATTTATTTTTGATATGGAGAATTAGCAATACTTGCTGATTATCCGTTGCCATGCTGTAAGCAGTATTACAGGAGCATATGAAAGTATTCAAAAATATCGGAATTATGGCAAATATTTCCGATAGCTTATAGGGTTCTACGGTTGGTGTAGCTGCTTGTCTAGTGGTGGCCATTTTTATAATTGTATAAATTCGCACAATAAATAAAAATTAAATGTTGAGGTTTTAAATGGTAAATATCTAGTTTATCAAAATCCGATATCGAGCAATGTTTAATAGAGTAATAACAAATTTGAAATAGGAATGTATAAATGGTAAATTAATAATAAACTTGAAATAATGTTTCAAATACTTCGAAATATGTAAGTCAAAGTAATGGAAATAAAATAGTATGATTATGTAAAATAAATAGTTTCAAATTATTTAGGAAGGGTAAGGTTATGAGGGATAAAATATTATAGAAATTAAAGAACTGGTGGTCATTCAAAAATAAAATCAAAATAAAATAGTTACTTTATGGTACTTGTTGTCCTTTTCAGGTAGGTTCTATTCTGCAAAGGCTTGGAAACCACCACAACTAGTTAGAAATCTTCGTGTTCTAGCTGTGTCTGGAATATCCTACTGACTGCGCCAATTTTATTTCACTTTGATTCAAATCACTTTTTAAAAAAGATTATTTATTTAAAACATACAAAATCGAAATTTAAACAATTAATTACTTGAAATACTTAATACTAAAACTGATATTATTTGAATGACTTAGTACTAAAAGAGATATTATTTGAATGACAACACGATAACGTTTCCAGTTGCTTTTATAACATTGACAAAAGTGCTGATGCAAGTCAGCGATTTTACTGGGTAAACGGACTCGTGTAGGTTTCCGGGAAGTTGTTGCATATAATTCGAGATGAAATTTGATATCCCTGTAGAAATTCCGTTGGCTTTCTTTCTTCTTCTTTCTGGTATTGTTAGAATATTCTAAAAACAAGTTGACACTATTAATCGTAAATTGCTTTTAGCCAAATTCAAATAAGGTTGTAAGTATTTCGATCAAAATCATGGCGATTTTGATCGAAATACTTACAACCTTATTCTTTCTTACTTGGGTTCGGGCATACATTTTTTATTCTCATAACAAATTTTCCGATCAAAGTGTAGTACTATTAGGTGTGCCGCAAAGTTCTATTCTGGAGCGTATTTTTTTTCTTATTTACACCACGATCAATTTAACCTCCATTTGGAACTGTAGAGCGCAAACTTAGGCTGATGATACCCAGTTATACTTTTGTTTTGACGTAGTAAACTATATCCAAGTTCAAAATCACCTCTCGTGTTTTTTGTTAATAAAAATAAAGACAAACTTCTAAAGGAAACTTTAAATCTAAATATTAATGGAAAGCGTCTGGCAGTAATTGAGTTAACAAAAAATCTAGGAAATTTGTTGGACAATGAGCTAAGATATAATAATATAAGATATATATATAAGAGTACCTAAAACGAAATTTCAACAACTTTATTCCTCCTTAAGGCTCTTGTATAATTGTAGACATTTTTTAAACAGAAAACTAAAAATATTTGTGTATAAAGCTATCAATGATCCTACTTTCCCTTTCGTCAGAACAGGCATTCATTAAACATTAGATTACAGAGAATGTAAATATGCCAACTCACGAACCAGTAACTTGGTTTAATAATTTACCCAATTAACTTATAAATATAGATCAAAAAACTTTCAAAACCAAATGCAAAAAATTACTAAATAAGCAATATAACCTTACTGTTCTGCCAGATATTTCCTATTAAATTACGAAATTGTTTTTCGCTTTTTAAAATTAAATATGCATATAATATACATTCCAATGTACATTACACTTTGTTATTCAATTATTCAAAATTTATTAAAATTACTACAAAGTTCTCTAAAAATTGCCAAGCTGCTCCAAGCAGTAGCTACTGATCATCACATTACAACAACAACCATACCATACATACAGGGTCTTCCAAAATGACTAAAAAGCATGGACAACAGATTTAATACTAAAACAACATTCACAATTCAATTATAACTCAAAAAACTGCATTTATAATGTTCTTTGGGAATGTACTAAATTTTATATTAAAGACACCTCTAGACCTCTAAATGTACGAATAAATGAATACAAAAATTATGTAACAATTCGAAATGTCAAAAATTTGTGAACATGGCTAGAACCTTGGTCATTACATACAGTTCAAAATTAAGCCATATTACACAAGGAAGAATATAATAAACAACGAAGCTGAAAAAGGTTGCTTTAATTTTATTAAATGAAAACGATTGTATCGCGGGTTACCATTAATAAAGGATGAAATTAATAATGGTAATGTCCTTTTGAACAACCCTATATCGGAATAGTTCAGATGGTTCTCCTTATAACTTTAATGGAATCCCTGGAAAATCAGTTTCTTTGATCTGATTTATGTCGCACCTAGAGGCACCATATTTTCTTATGATTATTAGCATTCTATGTACTATCCTGTATATATCAAAACAGCAGTAAATTCTCTTAGCTATGTCATAATGTCAAAGATTTTAATGTCAAATTGTGAATGCTATAATTGGCATTGCGAACTTTTTACTTTTTTAATTTCTTTAATTCCATTGTCACAATTTTTTATTTCCATAGGAAGGGTTTGATTTAATTTAATTGTGATATTCCGTAGAAATTATACTACTTTTTCCCCATTTAATCATCTAAGGTTCTCAAATTATTACGTTTAATTAATCCAGTATTGGAAAATGGTATTTATATGCCAGCGAAATTTGAAGATAAAATGTTTTGTAAACAAATATTTTGAAAACTACTTCAATCTTAACAAAGCGATGTTTTTTCCAACGTTCGCAAACACAATTTATTGTCTTTTTCCCGGTACCCTTTTATCGAAAATGAAATCAACAGAAGATTTTCCTGCTTGTTTATGAATAGAACGTTCCCACAAAGACGATCGAGCTTCCTATTAAGCTTAAGGAAAACTCTTTTATTAAACGTGCCATTGATTGGATGGCACACAAAAGATGCGTGACTCATTACCTTTTCAAAATATTCAAGATTTCCGTTAAAAGTTTATTAATATAATGAAAACTGTCAAAATGCATTATTAAAATTTTGGCATCTATCTAAAAAAATGTATCGTAACTGAGTTAATAGGCATCTTCGGGCTTTAGTGGTTTTGAATTTTACTCTGAGCTTGCCCATGCCAAACTTAATATTTTTAGATGACATACGTATGATACAATAAAGCTTTATACTGTGTGATATGTTCCACTTAAATAGTTTACCGGTTATATTTTCGAGAATTATATATATATATATATATATATATATATATATATATATTTATCCGAAGAGGGGGAAATACATTGCGTACTTAGCTAGCACGTGCGGGCCGTCGTGCGGGACTCCCGATGTAATGACTTCAAAGCAAGAGTAAATCGTTGCATTGAAACCAGTATACCGTATACCTGCTAAAACCCTAACCTCTTTCTCCTACAACCATGGTCCCCTGCGGCACTCTTACTCAATACTACTTCGCAAGGGTGGTTCATTGCAGATGTTTACTGCCCTTCCATTGAAAGCTTCTAAAGCCTACTCCTCGAACGTATCGCGGAGTTCTTTGAGGATAGTCTCCGCATAATCTGATACCAAGTTCCAGGCTTGGGGGCCCTTCAGCATGGCTTCTACTAATTGTTCTGGGACGATATTAGTCCCCAGAATCCTCTCCAATTCAGCACGTTGATCCTGAAACCGGGGGCAGGAGAAGAACACGTGTTCCGCGTCCTCTATCACGTCCGTACAGTGTGGGCAGTTTGAGGAGGTTGCCCTCCTGAACCTGTGGAGGTATGCTCGAAAGCATCCATGTCCAGTCAGGAGTTGAGTGATGTAGAACCCAACCTCCCCATGCTGGCGGTTGACCCAACGACTGATGTTAGGTATCAATCGATATGTCCACCGGCCTTTAGTAGAGCTGTCCCACCTCTCCTGCCATTGCCCTAGACTCATGGCTCTTTCATCGCTGTTTCCTGTCGGTTGGACATTCTCTAACTTTCTGCGATAAAGCCGTCCCCTTTCTGCAGCCAGGATGTCGATTGGTAGGGTGGAGGCAATCACACTCACCGCCTCGTAGGACACAGTGCGGTAGGATGATGCCACTCGAATCGCTGAGAGCCGCTGGACTGATTTCATTTTCCGGCGGTACGATGGTAGCTCGAGCGATTTCTCCCATACCGGTGCCCCGTACAGCAAAACAGAAGTAGTTACTGTTGCCAGTAGCTGTCTTCTTATCTGTCTAGGGCCTCCGACATTCGGCATTATTCGAGATAATGCCCCCTGTACCCCAGCTACTTTCTTGCTAGCCGCGATTATGTGCTCTTTGAAGTTGAGCCGTGTGTCCAGGAGCCCCCCAAATAGCTGATGAAGGGCTGCGACTGTATGTAGGTGTCGCCTATTTTGAGGGTGATGGTTTACCTTGCCTTCCGACTGCTAACAAGAAGTGTTTCGGTCTTTTGCTCTGCTAAACTCAAGTCCGCTGCGAGCATCCAATGCTGAATTGTGGCTATAGCGAATGAGAAGGTTGTTTGTATCTCCTCTATGTGCTTGCGCACTATGATCAATGCCACATCATCGGCAAATGCCACTAGCCTGACGCCCTCAGGCAGACCGAGCAGGAGCAGGTCGTTGTACATTACGTTCCATAAGAGGGGGCCAAGAACAGAGCCCTGAGGTACACCTCCTGTGATCTTATAGTCTACTTGCCCATTTTCAGTTTGGTACAACAAGATGCGGTCCTTGAAATACGCTGAAACCATTCTGCGCAAGTACTGCGGAACTTCATCCTGGCAAGAGCCTCCAAAATGCGGTCCCAGCGGGCCGAGTTAAAGGCGTTCTTGATATCCAGGGTGGCTATTAGACAGTACTTTTTTCCACCTCTTCTCCATCTCTTTCCCGAGATAGCCTCTCTGGCGATGTTGGTAACGAGTGTCACGGCATCGATGGTTGATCTCCCCTTTCTGAACCCGAATTGGTTGGTGGAAAGTTTGGCTCAACGTAGGGCTCCAGCCTATCTGCTATTATTCTTTCAAGGAGTTTTCCCGCAGAGTCCAACATACAGAGGGGACGATATGATGACGGTTCGTCTGGAGGTTTCTTTCCCCCTTTAGGGAGGAGCACAAGCCTCTGCTTTTTCCACTTAGTCGGAAAAACCCCCTGCTTTAGGCAGGTCTCATACATGTGTAGAAACATGTCAGGCCTATTGGCTATGGCGCATTTTAGCGCGATGTTAGGTATGCCATCTGGACCGGGAGCCTTACCGTTTTGGAGCCGGTTGCACGCGCCCATCAGCTCATTCATAGTCACTGATGGTATATCTTCGTCCTCACCTGCCACGAAGGATAAGCGGGTAGCTCAGGCTTCGCAGGAAACAAGTGAGTGACAATGCGGTGCAATGATTCGGGGCAGTTCGTTGATGTCATGAGGGTGGCCTTGATTTTATGCATCACGATTTTATACGGTTTTCCCCATGGATCTTGGTCAACTTCGTCACACAACTCCTTCCAGTAGGATCTCTTGCTTGAGAGAATGGCTCTTCGTAGGTGTTGTCTTTTGATCTCATAGTCGAGCCTTAGTTCTTCTGTTGTGACCCTGTCGCGTCTCCGTGCTCGTTGATGCAGCCTTCGTGCTTTGAGACACTCTCGTCGGTGTTGTGAGATCGTGTCGTTCCACCAGTAAACTGGTGGGCGGCTGTTGTTCTGCCGTCTCCTTGGCATGGATGCATCGCAGGACTTGACAACGCTTGTCATTACCTCTTTGGCAGTGGCTTATGCGCTTGTTGCTATTGACAATGGTTCCTGCTCCATAATCAAGGCGAATGAATCAGCATCGAAAGCATTTTTGTTCCAACCGACTGGCTGTGACCTCGCACGACTGACACACAATCTTCGTTTGGGAGTGGTGTTGATTTCCCATATAATAGCTTGGTGGTCGCTATTAGTAAACTCCTCATCGACCCGCCACTCACAGCCCCCTTTAATTAGGTTGCTGCTAACGAATGTCACATCGATAATGGAGCTGGCTGTGCCTTTGCGATATGTGCTTACGTCTCCTGTGTTGAGGAGTACCAGGTTGAGCGAAGACATGGTCTCAAGGAGAGCTCGTCCTCTCGCGCTCGTTTCCCGGCATCCCCAGTCAATTGCCCAGGCGTTGAAATCTCCTGCGATGGCGACCGATTCACGCTTCCTTACATCCTCCGCCAAGGTGTCCAAGAATAACTCGAACTCCTCGAGCTGTGCACTAGGAGGTGCATAGCAGCTATAGAAGTGAACCCCTCCCACTTTGGCTCTCACAAGCCATGGTTCGGGGGTATTTGGGAGTTGTTGGAACGGAAGTTTACCGCAAGCCTATATCGCTGCTCTGTCCGTTGTCATTTACCCAGGACAGGGTGTCGAAGTTTTTGTACTGCTCGCAGATTATGGCTACGTCGCAATCCAATTCCCGCACCCGCTGTACCAGTAGGTCTTGGGCTGCTTCGCAATGGTTGAGGTTGAGTTGCAGTACTTTCATTTACGGGCTTGTGCTGCTCTCATCGCCTGTTGGTAGATCGGACATTTCCAACTACCCGCAACGTGCCGGCAGTCTGACCTACTATCTTTCTCTTTGCAGAGTAAGCACTTGGCAGGTTGTTGACAGCCCAGGCATTGTGACCAGCGCCTCCGCATCTGTGACAACAACTGCTTCGGTCAGTCTTGCCTCTGCACGCCTGGGCGTTGTGCCCAAAGTGCCAGCATTTGAAGCACCGTCGAAGGCTGATCCTCTCGCGAACACGTACTGTGCCCCACGCAAGTTTCAGCTTTCCAAGTGCGATGGCTTTCTTGGCCTGGACCTCTGGGAGACAAACAACTGCCGTTTGTGTTGATCTATATGCCCGTCGAAGTGATTTCACTGCCTCCTCAGTGATCTCTGCCAGGCCGTCGATATTATCTTTGAGCAGGTTTACTACGTCTTCCTTGGTACTGATCTCGTCCAAGTCTTTAATTTCAATCTCGATTTGCGGTATTCGAGATTGTACAGTGGCCCCGCTTGGGAGCTTATTCTTGATGGCGTTACAATAGCGCTCCATCTCCTGAGCGTCTGCTTTGGCGAATAACAAAAGTAGATCTCCCTTAGCTGTTCGTGTCGATCTTATTGACTTTTTTGCCTATATCCTGCAAGGTGGGATCATTCTTGATACCTCGCAAGATATCTGCATGGGAGCTCTTCTCGCCTTTCTTTATAAGCAGCGTACAATGTGGCGCTGGTTTTTGCTTATTGGTCCTCGGGGCCTTTTTCCCTCTTTAACCACTTGCCAGTCAGTCGACTGGTTTGCAGGTTGGTTTTTGGTCTGCGGTTTAAACTTGGATTTTAATCCATTGTTTCTCTCCGCTTCTGAATTGACCACCCTACTTGTTGTTCCCTGGGTAGTTTGCCCGATGTTCTGGCGACCTTCCTTACCGGGCTTTAGCTTGGTAGCTAGCACCGGTTTAAGCGTTTTAAGTGGTGGTGCCTTACTTGATGAGGCTACTGAAGGCGGGACCTTCGGTGGCGAGGTCCTTGCTACAGAGGCTACTTTTATTGAAGCCGCCTGCTTTGGGGCCGCCGGTGTTGATGCAGCCGGTTTTGAGTTAGCTGCTTTTGAGGCAGCCGTTTTTGGGACCTCCTTTTGCTGTCCACCTTGTGTCTGAGTGTTTGACACCTTTACTGGCGATGTCTGTGTTGTAGCAGATTTCGCTACAGGAGGTGGCCGCGACGTTGACGTCTGATATTTGTCATATTCTGACTTAATGGCGTGTGCCAGTTTCTTGATCTCATGATGTACATTGTGCCTAGGCCCAATGAACTTCAAGAGCTCATCGATCTTTGCTCCTAATTTGTTTGGAGCGCCACTCTCATTTGTTGCCCTTTGTTGGACGTCAACTCCACTATTCGCCTTTTGGAGGACCTGGCTGGATAGTGTCTTGCTGCCAGCTCTAGTTGTAATGGTCGATGTTTTACCATTACTAGTGTTCTTCTTCTTGTCACTATGTGACGGAACCAGTGATAATTCGCTCCCCCCAGAATCCGTGGAGCGTGGCACCGCCACCGAGGCTTTCACTCGATCGGAACCGTGGCGGGATTATCCTCTGCAGAGGTACCCACCTGGGGTATTAAGTTCACCTTACCCCATATCCATAAATGGTTTATTTTCGGGGTCCTTCCCCTATCTGATTGGTCCGCCCTGAGGAAATCCTCAGTACTCCCCATTGTGAAGAGCGTTCCCCTATCCGCCACTGGGGAGGCGCCCGGGATAGTGGACCAACAACCACCCAGATATATATATATATTATATATATATATATATATATATCTATTATATGTGTGTGTTTTTTTTATCCGAAGAGGGGGAAATACATTCTACTTAACTAGCACGTGCTAGCCGTCGTGCGGGACTCCGATGCAATGACTTCAAAGCAAGAGTAAATCGTTGCATTGAAACCAGTATACGTATACCCGCAAAAACCTACCTCTTTCTCCTACACCATGGTCCCCGCGGCACTCTTTGTCAATACTACTTCGCAAGGGTGGTTCATTGCAGATGTTAACTGCTCTTACATTGAAAGCCTCTAAAGCCTACTCCTCGAAGGCATTGCGGAGCTCTTTAAGGATAGTCTCCGCGTAATCTGTACCAAGTTCCAGGCTTGGGGCCTTCAGCATGGCTTCTACTATTTGTTCTGGAACGATATTAGTCTCCAGAATCCTCTCCCCTTCGCACGTTGATCCTGAAACCGGGGGCAGAGAAGAACACTGTTCTGCGTCCTCTATAACGTCCGTACAGTGTGGGCAGTTTGGGAGTTTGCCCTCCTGAACCTGTGCAGGTATGCTCGAAAGCATCCATGTCCAGTCGGAGTTGAGTGTGTATAACCCAACCTCCCCATGGCTGGCGTTTGACCCAACGACTGATGTTAGGTATCAATCGATATGTCCACCGGCCTTTAGTAAGCTGTCCCACCTCTCCTGCCATTGCCTAGACTCATGGCCTTTCATCGCTGTTTCCTGTCGGTTGGTCTTTCTCTAACTTTCTGCGATAAAGCCGTCCCCTTTCTGCAGCCAGGATGTCGATTGGTAGGGTAGAGGCAATCACACTCACCGCCTCGTAAGACACAGTGCGGTATATGATGCCACTCGAATCGCTGAGAGCCGCTGGACTGATTTCATTTTCCGGCGGTACATGGTAGCTCGAGCGATTTCCCCATACCGGTGCCCCTTACAACAAACAGAAGTAGTTACTGTTGCCAGTAGCTTGTCTTCTTATCTGTCTAGGGCCTCCGAATTCGGCATTATTCTAGATACTGCCCCTGTACCCACTGCTTTCTTGCTGGCCGCGATTATGTGCTCTTGAAGTTGAGCCGTGCGTCCAGGGCACCCCAAAATAGCTGATGAAGGCTGCGACTGTATGTAGTGTCGCCTATTTTGAGGGTGATGGTTTCCCTTGCCTTTCGACTGCTAACAAGAAGTGTTTCGGTCTTTTGTTCTGCTAACTCAAGTCGCTGCGGCATCCAATGCTGAATTGTGGCTATAGCGAATGAGAAGGTTGTTTGTATCTCCCTATGTCTTGCGCACTATGCTCAATGCCACATCATCGGCGAATGCCACTAGCCTGACGCCCTCAGGCAGACCGGCAGGAGCAGTCGTTGTACATTACGTTCCATAAGAGGGGGCCAAGACAGAGCCCTGAGGTACACCTCCTGTGATCTTTAGTCTACTTGCCCATTTTCAGTTTGGTACAACAAGATGCGGTCCTTGAATACGCTGAAACCATTCTGGCAAGTTACTGCGGAACTTCTCCTGGCAAGAGCCTCCAAATGCGGTCCCGCGGGCCGAGTTAAGGCGTTCTTGATATCCAGGTGGCTATTAACAGTACTTTTTTCCACTCTTCTCCATCTCTTTCCCGATAGGAGCCTCTCTGGCGAAGTTGGTAACGAGTGTCACGGCATCGATGGTTGATCTCCCTTTCTGAACCGAATTGGTTGGGGAAAGTTTCGGCTCAACGTAGGGCTCCAGCCTATCTGCTATTATCCTTTCAGGAGTTTTCCCGCAGAGTCCAACATACAGAGGGGACGATATGATGCGTTTCGTCGGGAGGTTTCTTTCTCCCTTTAGGGAATATATATGTGTGTGTGTGTGTGTGTGTGTGTGTTAGGTAGTTGTGTTTCCTCGTATTCATCCGCGTTGTTAAAGTAACTTCTAGTTACTTCGAGTATTCGAGTAACTAGAAGCGTGAGCAGAAGGGCTGAAGAGGATAGATGTGATTCTGCGGAAACGTCCTCATTTTACCATCGATCCCGGCAGGTATCAGTTATCAACTACGCGGATGAATATACCCGAAAACTTAAAATCAAATATATATATTCCGTTTTCAGATTTCAACTTTTGAAAATGCCAAATGAGATTTTGGAGAAACGTCAGGTAAAATGTTCTTTTCAGAGCACAAATCGAGAAACGGAAACCGGATAAAACAAAGAAAATCATATATATAAAATATATATATATATATATATATATAATATATATATATTTGCAATATAGTCCGTGGGTTTCAATTTAAATTATAAAACTAATATTCACTTTCACTTTTCTAGAACTCTATTTACATGAAATTATACAGAACAGCTGATTCACAATAACAATACGAAATACGCTCGTCGTCCTTTCTAACTAACTGTAAATTTCGTTACACTGCCCCCCCTTTAATTCTGGAAGTCCCGATCAGAAACGTCCTCTCCATGGTAGGGAGCAAGTCGATCTAAATGGACCACCTTCAACTTAGCCTTGGGGGTTTGGACGGATCCGGTAGACGACGTCATTAAGCCTCTTGACCACCTCGTATGGACCATCCCAGGCGGGTGTAATCTTTGGGGATTTACCCTTGCTCCGTTGGGGGTTGTACAGCCAGATTTTGTCCCTCTCCTGGAACTCGACTGAATTGGCCTTGAGGTCGTATGGCATCTTCATACGGTCACTGATGGCCAACATCTGCGTTCGGGGTAATTCATGTATTGCCAGCATGTTATGTCGGAGCTGGTCGGCATAATCCTCGATGTCTTGGGAAGGTTCTTCGGGGGAGCTAAATGCCAAATCGCAGGGTAATCGCAGCTCTTTTCCGAATAGGACCCTGGCTGGGGTCAGGCCTGTACTATTATGTACGGCAGAGCGATATGCCAACAGGAATAGGGGAATATGTTCATCCCAATCACGCTGGTTATTGCTGACGACCTTGGATAGGTGTTGTTCCAAGGTCCTGTTGAATCTTTCCACCATTCCGTCTGACTGTGGGTGTAATGGTGTTGTTCTCGTTTTCCTGATCCCCAACATCGTGCAGACCTTCTGGAATACATTCGATTCGAAGTTATGCCCCTGGTCTGAATGTAATTCCATCGGGACGCCAAACCTGCTGAATAATTGTTCTACTAGCACCGTCGCTACCGTGGTTGCCTCTTGGTTGGGTATCGCATATGCCTCAGGCCATTTGCTTAAATCCATTGCGACCAGAATGTATTTGTTCCCCCTCTCAGACTCGGGAAACGGACCGGCGACATCGATGGCAATTCTCTCAAATGGTACGCCCAAATTGTACTGCTGCATTCTGCCCTTGGTCCGGGTCTTCGGGCCCTTACTGGCTGTACAGGTGGCACATTTGCGGCACCAAGCTCTGACGTCTTCGAAGTAATTCACCCAGTAGTACCGCTGGCGAACTTTGTCTAGGGTTTTATTCATGGCCAGGTGGCCTCCAGTAATTCCATCATGTACTTCGGTCAGGATGGCGGGTAGCTTTTTCTTCGGAACTACCAGTTGGAACTTGGTTTCTCGTCTTTCAGCGCTTTCCCAAACTCGCTTGAGCATTCCATTGTCTACTCTTAGAGAGTCCCACTGAGCCCATAACGATTTCAGCACGCCGGAGTATCTAGCTACCTCGTCCCATCGTGGCCTAGGTGCCACTTTCGTTTTGAGTGACAGGATTGGCTCGATGTCTGGATCAGCCATTGACAAAGATAAGTATTTTTGTGCTATATGACTTGTGCCTATTCTCTGCCTTTGGTCGTTGTCAGTCGTGATTTCTCACTTCAATTTTATGATCACAAAATTCTTGTTTCATCATATTGTGTTGACAGCTAATAGGGATATGTTCTTGTGTTTTTTGACTGCCTTTATTACCTACTTAAAACCTGACTTTTCTTTGAGCCCGAGATTTACATACACTTCTTATGCCTCCTTTACATGAGGAATGACTTTTGTCAGTTTCGTATGTTAAGTATTGGCATTTAATAGTTAATGCTTCTTAAAATGCCTATTATTCTGCTTCCTAAAGCTACATCGAGTTTCTTCAGTTGTTTACATTCATTGGTTAATATTGTTTAAATCCTTAAGTATAATATGTTATTTGAATAAGGTGATTGTGTAAATGGTGCTGAGAGACCTAATGAATGGAAAATATCCCAAATATCGACAATGTACAAAAAAGGAACCAAGGATCGATTGAAAATTAGTAGAATATAGGGCAAAATGCAAACAAAATGGAATTAAATGTGAATATTAATGTAATGTTTTTTATTTTTACACTCGGGTTCAGTTCAGTTCTTGGATTTATTTAAAAACACAGTCCAATTTATATTCACAGAACTATTTACAATTTATCTTGAACACCTGATCTTTACTATACGGCAATCGAATAATGAATAAATGCTCCCGTCAGCTCTCCGTATTTATATATTTTTCTCAGAACTCTCCAGAAGATCAAAGAGCCGCCGAGATATTTCACGGACTAGAATTCTTCGAGAACTTGATCAAAGCCAGCCGCCGACTTCGATACATCAGGCGAACAACATTTGAAATTCCCGGAAATATCGGATCAATTCCCGTCACATTAATTTGCTATATGTCTATTAAACAGATTCTGCTCAATCTGAGAAGAAACAAATATTAACAACGATCTGATAAAAGCAATAAAAAAAAAGTTAAATAATAACAATTCAACAAAAACTTAAGTCAAAGAAAATATTATTTAAAGCACCCCTTAAGATTTATCTGGAGCAAGCCTTAAAATTATGGAAAAGGAAATGCAATGGCATGGAACTACCTGTTCATGTTATGCTTTGCAGACGACCAAGATTATGTAGATCCAGACTACATGACCAAGAAACTCATCGCAATTATTTTGAAATGGGGCCTGAAGGCCAACCTGAAGAAGACAGAGTGTATGTGCATTGAGGGAACACCGCAGAATATCACCCTCCACAAGTGAAATAACATTGTGAAGAATGTAATAAAAACTTGGGATTTAGAATGACACAAGATGGAAAACTTAGAGCCCCAAAGACAGAAATATAGAAATAAAGGAAAAAAGGACTGAAGACAGAAAAGAGTACTACATAAATAGAATACTATGGGTCCAGCCAATATCTTAGGATAATAAAAAACTGATTTTAGTCACCATCGTGAAGATGATGATAATGTTACGAGAATTCATCCGACAGTTGGTGCAATCGGCTATCAACCAATTCGAGGAAGGGACATTATTCAGATACTTCTGGGAATCCGAAATGTTTTGTCTCTCAACAGGCCGACCACTGCCGTTACTGGGAGTTCCCCTTAAAGCTTCCAGAACATATGAAAGAAGTTTCCCGATAGTTAGTTGACTTGCCAGAATAATTCCAAGAGAAATATATAAATACGGGCAGCTGGCGATGGGATTCATTCTGTATTTCGACGGTCGTATTGTAAAGTTAAGATAAATTGTAAATAGTTTCTGTGAATATAAATTGTGTTAAAGTAGTGGAAATAAATTAGAGTGAGTTGAACTGTGTTTTTAAATAAATCCAAGAACTGAACAGAACCCGTGTGAAAATAAAAACATTACAGTGGTGACAGGTGTTCGGTGTATTTGTGAAACTTTGGAAGTGGAAAATAAATAGACTGACAATGTTTAAAAACGTGAATTTGGAATAATTGAAAGTGACGGACTTAAAAAAAGAACTTGAGGAAAGGGATTTAGAAATTAGTGGGAAGAAAAGTGAATTGATACAAGGGCTACGAGATGCCCTAATAAATGAAGGTAACGATCCCGATACATATTTGTTTGAAGTTTCTGGTAATGGGGACATGAGTATGCTATTAAATAAAATGGAAGAAAATTCAAAGACTTTAGAAGATAAGTTACAATTGTTACAATAAAACTCTAAAACCATACGAGACAAATTACTAGAAAATTCTAAATCCTTAGAAGATAAGCTACAAATGTTACAAGAAAACTCTAAAAGCATAGAAGACAAATTGCTAGAAAATTCTAAAACTCTAGAAGAGAAATTGCTAGAAAATTCTAAAAACTTGAAAGAGGCGTTAAAAGATAAATTAGCCGAAAATTCTAAATCTCTAGAAGAAAATTTGAAAAGAATGGTACAGAAAAATTCAGAAATGGTGGAAGAGAAAATATTAGAGAATGAGGCTCAGATGAAGGAGCTAAAGCAAACAATAGACGAAGAGGCAGTCAAAAATGAAACGCGGATAGAAGAGCTAAGATAGATAATGGAGGTTGAGATCGGCAAAATAAAAGAACAGGTAGTCACAATACAAAGGGGAGAAACTCAATCAAAAACCGAAAACAGAAACAGTCCAGAAGTAGTGGATTCGAAAACTGGCCCCGACGGGACAAGACACAAAATTAAACCTCCCCAATTTGATGGAAAATCGTCATGGGCTAATTACAGGCGACAATTTGAGGCTGCAGCAAAGTTAAACGGATGGTCGGCAGAGGAGAAGGCAATAGCACTAACACTCGGTTTAAGAGGGGATGCTACCGATATTTTGCAAACCTTGAATGCCTCTGAGCAAGAAAACTACGAACAACTAGTCAAACATTTAGAACTGAGGTATGGACAAACCCATTTGGAGCACGTTCATCACTCCCAACTGAAAAATCGCCACCAGAAAACGAATGAATCCCTACAAGAATTTGAAGCAGATATTGCCCGTCTGGTTCGCCTTGCCTACCCAGCCACACCGGAAAATCTGATGAGAAGGTTAGCAGTACAAGCATTTTTGGAGGGACTGCGGGACAATGAAGCCAGACAACAGACAAGCTTTAACACTAGCTCGACCGACTAAATTAGTGGATGCACTTGGTCGAGCGCTAGAATTCGAGGCTGAAGAGGAGAATCAAAAGATGCCGGAAATTATAAAGCCTCTGTAAAGAAGATGGCAAAGGAAGTCCTTACCGAAAAAAGACAACTGAAATGTTGGAAGGCTGGTAAAGTAGAACATATAAGGAGTCGTTGCAAGGATAACAACGGAGTATCGACTTCCTCGTTAGAGCGTCGCGTTGGAACGAGCCATAAGAATGCTAATATCTTATCAAAGCTTAGATGCAGAGGTCAAGCCAGAGTCTCTGTAAGAAAGATAGTAGAGGAAGTCCTTACAAAACAAAGACTAATGAGACGTCGGAAGTGTCGTAAGGTAGGGCATATTCAGAGTCGTTGCAAGAAGAGCACGGAGTACCGACTTCCTCGTCGGGGAAACTAAAGAAGGTCAATGTAAAAGGACCATCGTCGACCTGGAACCAACAAGTCCCAGCTACCAACGCATATGTCGCTTTGCTACGCAACCATGTTAACAGTGTCTTTGTAGATGGCCTTATTAATAAGAAGCAAATTGCAATGTTGCTGGATACTGGTGCGACGAAAACAGTAATAAGGCACAACATTTTTTATGACAATGATAAACCAACAAAATGGCAGCTGCGAACAGCGACAGGAGGCAGCGAAAGTCCATGGTGAAATAGAGGTTGAAATGACTTTGGGAAACACAACCTTCCAACATCGGGCATTAGTGGCGGACATCGAAGACCAAGTCATCATTGGAATCGATGTCATGAGCTCCAAGGGCTTCCAGTTAAACTTCAAAGATGGAGTTCTGCGAGTAAATGACGAAGAAGTGGTGCTTCATGGGAAAAACGACATAATACTTCGAGCAATCTTGACAGAGGATGTAAATGTTCCGGAAAGAGCTGAAATCATTGTAAATTCTTGCCTAGATGGGAAAAGTAAAGCTGGAGCAGTGATGATCTTTGATCCCGAACTTAACGACGGAAATGTAAGCACAGGAGTCGCACTGGCGAAGACTCTGTTTCGTGCCAAGGAGATTGTGCCTGTAAGTGAAATGAACCTAAATCATTACTCGATTGTCCTAAAGAAAGGAACAACTTTGGGCTATTATTCAACAGTTTCCGCTGTAGTCAGAAGCCCACACCATGCAGAAATAACACCAGGTAAACTATCTGAGGAACTGGAAAAACTCATCACCGATCAAAAGAGAAGAAGCCAATGGGATACTCCACGAAATGGAGGAACAAGGTGTTACTGAACCATCCAATAGCTTGGCTTCTCCAGTTCTCTTGGTAAAAAAGAAAGACGGTTCGACTCGATTTTTGTGGACTATCGGCAACTAAATCACGCAACGAAGAAAGATAGCTATCCCCTACCAAGAATAGCCGATATCCTAGATACATTAGCTGGATCGAATATGTTTTCCACCCTGGACTTGAAGAGCGGTTATTAGCAAGTGGAACTAGCTAAGGAAGACCGGGAAAAGACTGCTTTTACCATCGGCACAGGACTTTACCAATTCACGATAATGCCGTTTGGATTGTGTAATGCTCCAGCAACTTTTGAAACATTGATAAAAACAGTTTTAAAGAGCTTTCATGGAAAACATGCCTGGTGTATCTTGACGACATTATCGTAGTTGGAAGATCATTTAAAGACAATGTGAAGAACCGGGAGGAAGTTTTCGGCGACTTCGAAGTTCCGGACTAAAGTTAAGCCCGAAGAAGTGTCAGCTGTTTCAAGAAGAGATCTTGGACATGTGGTTTCTGCAGAGGGAGTAGCTGTTGATAAACAGCAAATCAAAGCTGTCCAGGAATGGCCGATACCTAAAGATAGAAGTGGCTCCTTCAGTTTAAAAACCCCGAAGGACAAGTGGCTAGGTGGATTGAGAGGTTGCAAGAATTCGAGACTGAACATCGCGCTGGAACAAGCCATCAGAATGCTGATGCCTTATCGAGGAGACCATGCCCTGATGATTGTAAACATTGTCAGCGAGCTGAAGAAAAAGGGGCTGTTCTCTGTAGAGCTACCGCCGTCGATGACGATTGGCAACCTGAGGGGAAAGACCAAAAATTAGATCCAGAACTAAAAGAAGTTATCCGGTGGAAGGAAGAAGACCGCAAACCTACGTGGCAAGAGATCTCCCGATACTCACCAACAATAAAGTCGTATTGGGCTCAGTGGAACTCCCTCATCCTGGAATTCCAAGCTGATGATCTTGTTTGGTTGTATAACCCGCAACGTCGTCGTGGATATTCGCCTAAGCTACAAAGATCTTGGGAGGGGCCTTACCAAATTGTAAAGAAGATTAACGATGTTGTCTACAGAATAAGGAAGCTGCCTCGAGGAAAACCAGAGGTGGTACATTACAACAGGAAGTCATGAGGGCGAAGTTGACCAAGCCCAAGTCCGCAGTATCTTACCACCCAATGACAGATAACCTTCGAACAGTTTATGGCACTGTACTCTAATGGGCAGAAAGTGCAGCACGACGTGACCACAGAGGAACCCCGAGACCTGTTTGAGGTGCCCATAGAATATGCCCTGGCTCATTGTGTGGCTCGAGATCTCCGGATGTCCAGAGGAATAGCCAAGGTGTTTGCCAAAAAGTACGGCCAGTTCCAGAAGCTACTGGAGCAAGATCCAGTGGTAGGGAAGGTCCTTCATCTAGAAGATAAACAACCAGTGGGTACCAGAAACATCTTTTATTTGTTAACGAAAACATTCTCGCAGGACAAGCCAACATACAGCGATCTTTGGAAGACTCTGGTAGAATTGAGGAATGTGATGATGGAGAAGAATCTGATGAAATTGGCGGTACCAAAGATAGCCTGCGGGTTGGATGGGACAGAATTGGAGGGTGGTGAGAAGTATGATGGAAACAATTTTTCGATTCAGTGGCATCGACATCCTGGTATGCTGTCTCAATATTCGCAGCCCAGATTCGAAGACGGTTGACTGTTACTTCCACCAAATTTCCCGTTGTCGAAATGGAGAATCCTGCAAGTATCGTCACACCAGGAAGGATTTCAGGACAATCCGGGACGAAATGGTCTTAAGGAGGGGGCAATGTTACGAGAATTCATCCGACAGCTGGTGCAATCGGCTATCAACCAATTTGTGGAAGGGACATTATTCCGATACTTCTGGGAATCCGAAATGTTTTGTCTCTTAACAGGCCGACCGCTGCCGTTATTGGGAATTCCCTTAAAGCTTCCAGAACATATGAAAGAAGTTTCCCGATAGTTCGTTGACTTGCCAGAATAATTCCAAGAGAAATATATAAATACGAACAGCAGGCGATGGAATTCATTCTGTTTTTCGACGGTCGTATTGTATAGTTAAGATAAATTGTAAATAGTTTCTGTGAATATAAATTGTGTTAAAGTAGTGGAAATAAATTAGAGTGAGTTGGAGTGTGTTTTTAAATAAATCCAAGAACGAACAGAACCCGTGTGAGAAAATTAAAACATTACAATATGAATAACGGGGCATTCGTAAATGTTTGTAATATTTGGAAACCATTGCAGAAAGTTGCTCGGTGTCCTCGTATAACTCCGGAGTATCTTGTGGCTCATTTACCTAAACTTTTAGATGCAAGTATTCATTTCGCCTTTAACATAAACAAATAGAACTGTAATCGAAACCATCTACAACCAAAATGTTAAAAAACGTGTTTATGCATCCCTAATTTATTGCACTTGAAAAAATCTCCATTATCGAATTACTCTGGTAGAACAATACCCTGTTGAGTTTCGGCACTGCTGAGCTATTATAAATTTGTTATTCGAGTGTTCTGAGTTTTCTTTCGACCTCTTACATTTTCTTCAGAACTGGACATTTAAAATTTAAATAGGAAATTTAGATGCCTCGCTTCTCTCTAGAAGTGTACATCTAGTTTAGCAGAATTATACGTGACACAAGTCTCTTCGGCTTTAAGTACTAACTTTGTTAGCGTTGATTGTCCTAGGAATAAAACATTTCTTGAAATAGACATCATAGTGTTTAAAAACTCTCCTGAAAAAATAGAAAAAGGTCTCATTCTTGAGAAAATACATTAAACTTGTAACTTTATCTGAATTTGTTTATTTATTCAATAGTTAGAAATTGAGATACTAATTTTTGAATAAACTTCAAAAAACTAATTCCAACAACTGCTCAGTTCAGAGATTACTCTCATCAAAAATTAACGACTTATATCGGGAGTTCGTATTTAGGAAATTATATTGAAATATAATTATATTTATTGTTCGGTACAGTTCTTGACAACAATTAATAAAATAAAATAATATTTAAAAGAATTGATTATACTGGATAATATTTGCTATCAAAAAATCATCCATTCGTTTTCTGAAGGACGGTTGTAGCATCTTATACTTTAGATTTACAACTCAACTTAAACAGAAGTCTCTATTCTTATTCGGTCTCTGCTTAATATTATGATTAAGCATCTCTCCATAGACACTGGTGCAACTCGAATTTTTGATGATAGTTCGGTTTTTAGAATCTAAGATTTACAACCGTTTTTCCTGAAACCAAAATAAATAGGCTTTCTTCTAGACTTAAATACTACCAAGTTCTTTCCGAATATCATCCATGCAAGTTTGATTCTTCTATTTATTTCTGATAGTGTAGGTATGTATATATAGTCTGTTTTTTAATATTCGCAATCGGATTCGCGGTAATATATGCGAATTTGCAAATGTGTTTGACAATGAAATGCGATAATAGTTAAAAAAATAGCAAAGCAATTGCTGACAATTGATTATTTTAGCTTTATTGTGTAAATATTTTCTAACCGGGAGACTGTATTTTTGTTACTTATTAGGTACATTGCACACTAGGGTGTTTCAAAAATGCAAACAATTTTTTTTTCTTTTGGTGTTGAAAAGTTGAAAGTACATAAAAAAAAAAAAATTTTGGCACTAATTAGAGACCTTAATATTGATATTAATGTTTGCCTCTATTCATTTGTTTTTTTTTTCATTGAAATCACACAGGAAATTATTTTTCTTATTTTTGAATTTTGATTACTTTAAACTGGTTCATTTGCTCGGTACCAAAACTTCAGATCTCATAGGAAGGTCAAAGCTCGTCAGAGCAACCGCTTCAAAAATATTTGCGATTGAAAATAACACTAATAAAAAATTTCCCATTTTTTCTATTATATCTTTAAAAAAATATCTTTTGTTATTTTTATTCTATGTTTTATCTAAAATCACTTTAATTCTGTTAATCTAAAACTGTTATTTTTTTGCCAATTAATTCAATACGTAACATACAAAAAGCACGAATACGTAAATATAAAGATAAAAAAAATTCTATAAATAAATTTTGGGTTTTTCTATAACAAATTCATTTTATTTTTCACTAAGTAACAAAAAAATTTTTAAACAATTAATTCTTTATAATAAACAACAATATATACTACTTATAATAGTCTTTTGTTGACTTATGGTGTCACAAAATTAGATTTATTACAATTCGGATATTGTTTTCTGTGTTCTGTGACTACATGCAACAAATATTGGAGTTGTTTATCATCTTTGGTTAAGCAACGATTATACTGTTCTATCAATGCCACACCACGTTCTGCTACATCATTTACAACTTGAAGCTTCTTAAAATACTCCGTTTTCTAAGAAATTTTGATTTTCAGGCCAGAGAGTAACATCTTTATATTTACGTATTCGTGCTTTTTGTATGTTACGTATTGAATTAATTGACAAAAAAAAACAGTTTTAGATTAACAGAATTAAAGTGATTTTAGATAAAACATAGAATAAAAATAACAAAAGATTTTTTTTTAAGTTATAATAGAAAAAATGTGAAATTTTTTATTAGTGTTATTTTCAATCGCAAATATTTTTGAAGCGGTTGCTCTGACGAGCTTTGACCTTCAGGTCTTTTTTGTAGAGCGTGAAATTTCCTATAGGATCTGAAGTTTTGGTACGAGCAAATGAACCAGTTTAAAGAAATCAAAATTCAAAAATAAGAAAAATAATTTCCTGTGTTATTTAAATGGAAAAAAACAAATGAATAGAGGCAAACCTTAATATCAATATTAAGGGCTCTAATTAGTGCCAAAATTTTTGTTTTTTTATGTACTTTCAACTTTTCAACACCAAAAGAAAAAAAATTGATTGCATTTTTTAAACACCCTATTGCACACTGTATAATTTACTACTTACTTGCCCATTCAAAAGTTAAGTACAGGTATGCATTTATTTGTACTTACACTGTGAAATAATCATTGTATGATGACAAGCTTCTTTATAACTTAAATGAAAAATACACTAGATGTGTGATTTTTAAGCCTAGATGACTTCTAGAATCACAAAATGAATTTCGACATCTAGAAGTTTAAGGAAAAACTAGCTCATAGAGACTCGAAAACGGGAGTCGTACTGCATATAACGCCGTTTCCTTGTGACTCCTAGGACAAAGAATTCGTAGGTTAACTAAAACCTATTAAAGAAATTATGATTTTGTAGGGATAGAACTTATTACGTTTCAGAATTCTGTGAACATTACTTCGTGGAACACCCGATGTCCTAATACTGCTACTTCAACGTCATCTTTTATTCTTGGCTCGCGTTTCTTGTTAACGGATCCCGTTTCGATGAATTTGCTCCACAGGTCAGTATGTATTTGTGCCTTACGAGCCTTTCTGGATACCTCTCACTGAAATTAGTTTCTCTGACACAATTATTAGTCTAAACATAAAGAACAAGAATTTCATTTTTTCCGCTGTGTAAACCATTTTGTCGAGCAAGAAAAATAAAGAAGTGAGATTTAACTACACTTAAGCGACTATGGAAAGAAACAAAGACATTTACAAACAAAAAAAAATGTTTCTTTATAAACGAAAGTAGTTTTTACATTTTTTGTTAAATAAGCAGTGATACACAGTGGCGCACCTCAAAAATTACACGTCGAAATAGAAGTCTTCGTCAAACACGCTATACAAGACCATATCGAACAGTTATAATCTATATATAAATAGGCAAAGACCAAACGGTTAGGTATCACTTTCTCCTGTTTCTCGACCGATTTTTTTTTGTATTGTTTAGTAGCTATTGACGACCTTCAGTGCAGAATATATAAAAAATCTTTATTTATATCTTTTAAAATAACTAATTTTTTGATAAATTATTAATAAAATTCAAGTGAGTGGCGCCCACTATGAACAAGTAGCTTAATCTTATATTCGAATTTTGACAGTCGTCAACAGTAAAAATTCAATTATGGACAATCGCAGCGAGGTATAAAAAATATTACTAAATTAATCGACTTTTACTTACAAAGATGTATGATGAGAAAGCCTTCTTTTCTACTCATTTATGACGTTAATTTTTTACAAAAACGATGTCAGCTATTACTAAAGTGACCAAAGCGAATGTGTTTACTTATACGAAGTTTGCGCATTTACAGAAGAATCCAAATGAAAAGTTTTATGTAAGTACACAATTTAGAGATTAGAGATTAAGTAGGTACATTCTTTTAGTAATGAATATCTCACAAATCTAATAACAATTTGCATATGCATCCATTATCAAAAGCTCGGAAAACACTCAGGGGATGTGATATGGAAATATAATTTTAATTATTTATATTTATTTACATGCATCTTATTTATATGTAATTCTCGCAAACGGCACTACGATTTTGTCGAAATTCCATTTCAGGGTTTTGGCATGTACAAATCGGGATTAATTGTATTACCCAGAAAGAACGAGATTGTGACACTTAAAACTGCTCTAAAAAAATTCATTCAATACAAATTGATGTGTAGGATCTTATAATAATTTTATCACTACTTGATATTTTTCTAACATTACATTTTTACAGTTGAACAGAAATGTTAAAAACCATATGTTTTATTGGGTAGCCCATAAACAGTTGCATACACAGCTATGCATTAAAAATGTGCTCACAAACAAAGTCCTATTAATTACATATGAAAAAAGTTGAATTTTGTCAGGCATAATTGACACAATTGGTCGAATTTCGACCACTGGGCGATCGCTAGTAAAATTAATTATAATCCAGTGTCAGTTTCATTTTCCTTGCCGTATTACCAAATAATTATATATCTCCCGACTTGACCATACAATGTATGGCATCACACTCCCTCTAAGGGGAAAATTCACTAAACCCCCAGATATCCTAGCTATCAAAAGGGTTTAACTCTGTGGGAGCCCTTGCCAGGTTTTCAGGCCCGTGGTTGTAGTCGTGGCGGCAGTTTCTCATGAATTTTCTGACCGTCCGGGCTGTCCCTAATAAGACTGCTTTTTGCATTTGTTTGTAAAGATGTTCGTCCAGACCGAGTTTTCGGACTAGTCCTGTTGTTGACATAACAATTGGTACAGTTCGTGTGTTGTTCATGTTCCACTGAGTCTTTATTTGAAATTCCAAATCTCTATATTTGGTTATTTTCTCAGCCTGCTTGATATTTATATTATTGTTGTTGGGTATTGCTATGTCAATTAAAGTTGTTTTCCGAGAGACTTTATCTACCAAAACTATATCTGGTCTATTGTGAGCAACAGACCGATCGGTCAGTATCGTGCGGTCCCAGTACAGCTTGTAGTTGTTATTTTCTAAAACAGATTCTGGTTTATATTTATAGTATGGTAATCTTAGCGACTGTGATAATTCATGTTTCAGTGCTAGTTCCTGGTGAAGTATTTTTGCCACAGCATCGTGTCGTTCTTTGTATTAAGTTGCAGTGAACGCTTGACAACCTCCTGTGATATGCTGGATAGATTCAGATGTTTGGCAACCGTACCTGCATCTATCGTTGTTAATGGAAGGGTCTTTAACGATGTACTTTAGATAGTTCTTAGTTGGAATTACTTGATCTTGGATTGCCAATATAAAGCCTTCCGTTTCAGGGAACATATGACCAGAGATCAACCAGTAGTTCGACGCTGCACTGTCGACATAATCTTGGTTGACGTCATTTATATGTCTTCCATGAAGGGGCTTCTCTTTCCATTTCAGCAGTTTCTGATCTGTGCTCTGGTGGTGTAATTGGACATGTTGTTGTGTTAGTCGCAGTGGTGTTGAGTCATCAACCTGGCACATGACTCTATGTAGATCAGAAAATTCTGCGAGTTTCTGGAAATGACTACGCAAAATAGAAATTTGTTGATCTAATAGTTTACTTAGATCTGTCAATCCTCTTCCTCCTTCATACCGTGGCAAAGTTGTACGTTCGACAGAGCTCTTTGGATGGTGATTTTGAGCTTTTGTTAGTAAAACTCGAACTTTTCGTTGTAATTGTTCAATGTCAGTCTTGCACCAATTAACTATATCGAAAGAGTAACTGAGCACTGAACACGCATAGGTGTTAACAGCCTGAAACAGATTTTTACTGTTTAGTTTGGTTTTCAACAGTCGTCTTACCCTTCTATAAAACTCTGCTGTTATGTCCTTTTTCATAGTCATGTAATCAATACGTTGAGCCTGCTTTATTCCAAGGTATTTATAAGTATGACCTTCCCCCATAGATTCAATTGAGGTGCCATCTCCCATTTCGAAGTGCCCTGCTGTATTTTACCTTTAACTATATTAATAATTCGGCATTTGTCTAGGCCAAATTTCATATGGATGTCATTAGAGAACCCTTCTACTATTTTAAGCATATCATGCAGCTGTTGTTTTGTAGCTGCCATCAACTTTAAGTCGTCCATGTATAACAAATGGTTTATCTTTAATGCTTGTACGTTGTTGTGTTTGAGACTGAACCCAAAATTAGTTGAGTTCAGTTTGTTTGAGAGAGGGTTCATGGCAAGGCAAAACCACAGCGGGCTAAGAAAGTCTCCCTGGAATATACCCCTACTGATTGGAGTGGGTCAGTTTGTATCGAACAGTTGGCTTCATTCAGTGAGATTTTGGTTTGCCAGGTGGCCATGGCATGTTCTAAAAAGTTAATAATACAATTATTCACTTTATAGAGTTTCAGCACCTTAATGAGCCAATCATGTGGAACTGAATCAAAGGCCTTTTTGTAGTCCACATATGCCATGTAGAGATTTCGTCGTTTGGCGTGGGCTTGATTGCAGACAACGGAATCAATTATCAGTTGTTCTTTGCAACCCATCGATTTTTTCGCGCATCCCTTCTCTTGTTGAGTAATTATGTTGTTCAGTTCACAATGTTTGAAAATGCGATGATTAATGCACGATGTTATGAGTTTGTATAACGTTGGAAGGCAAGTGATTGGTCGGTACTTTGCTGGGTCCTGTGCATATAGGTTGTCCTTTGGTAAGAGGTATGTAGCACCGTGCGTAAGGAAACTAGGCATGTTGTGTGGGTGGGTAATTACGTCATTTATAAGGGCTGTTAGTGTTTCGTGGGTTGCGTACAGTTTCTTTATGCAGTAATTTTGTACACCATCTGGTCCTGGTGCTTTCCAGTTATGGAGGTTCTTCATTATGTTGGATGTATCTTCCGTTGTAAATGGTTGGTGTTGCATGGCCTCACAGTTCTGAGATGCAGCCTCCTCCTCATTAATCCAGCTGGCTCTGGAGTTATAAGAGATTGTTGTGGAAAGCTGTGTTTTCCAGAATTCCTCGATGTCTGTTTTACTGGGGTAACTAGGGGCTTCCTTATTATTGTTGTTGTTAAGTTTTCTATAAAACCCTTTTTCTGACTGTCGGAAGAGTGTGTTGTCTAGTTTCCGTTGGTTAGTGGTTTTGTACCTTCTCAATCGACTTGTGTAGACGGAGAGATTTTGTCGTAGACTGTCCAGACACTGCTGAGATGTGATGTTTTCTCCATCCCACTGGGAGTGTATTCGGTTATTGTCCATGATAGTCTTGACAAGCCTTTCTATTCGGTTGTTTCTGACTCCTCGTTGGTACTCGGTCAGTCTTCCAACGTCTTTCCTAAGAGAATTGATTTTCCCTTCAAGTCTTCTTTGCCCAGGTGGTATTCGAGGGGTTTGTCTAAATTGGGGAGGGTCTTGCTTTGGTCTTACTGCGACCCCAATTATTCTGCAAATGGAAGTTGCAGCACAGTAGATGATTGTGTGTAGCGACTCTAACGTATTAGCACCTAAAACATAGTTTGGCAAGATAAATTTGTTCATAGCCTGCAAGACGATACCCAGTTTCTTAGATGATCTTAGTTTGGGAAGAGCTGGTCTAGTCAGTGGATCTCTTCCACTATACTCTCTAAGAGCTCCTTCCATTTCTGCTTGGATCTTCTCAAGCAGGTCAGCGTTGGTTGGCTGTTCTTGCTGTAGTTCTTGAGTCTCGTCCGCTCTTTGTGCCAAAGGTGTTTCAGGCTCTGGATCGATTGTATTTCGACCAAATAGTTCGCGCTCCACTTCGCTCTTTATTGTGTCCAGTTCTTCAGGCGAAATAAGGCCATTTCTCAAGATGACACGATATTGATCTGCGACTCTCTGTTCAGTAACTTGAAGCTCTGGGTACTCACGACAGAACTCCTGATAGAGTATTTGGCGATATCCAGTCTTGTCCTGGCCAAGGTTCGTAATTCTGTAAAACGTGCGCATTATAAATTCATTCATGGCGCCAGTCCATTTCAAGCGCTGTCTTTTCAGTCCCGCTCGAGTGAGCGCTGGCTGTTGATCCTGCGCAACACTTTTGGCGGGTGGAGTTCTCGTTCTCGTTTGACTCCGTTGGTGATGGTCACGTTGTTGTTGTGACTGTATTGGTGAGTGTTGTTGTGGTTCTTCTGGTTCTTGGGCTGTAGCTCTTTGGACGGCACGGGCCCGCCTCCTCAGCACCCTGCCACCGACGTCCCGCATGCTGTCATGTCCAGCGCCGGCTCCAGACATGCTCTGGCGATTCCCAGGCAGCGGCTCTTTTCCCGAGGCATCTACTCCTTAGCTTCATTTTTATGGGTGTTGTCACCAATTGACCCTGGTGACCCAGGTAACTCGGACCCGTGGGGTTGTCATTTCCCAGATGAAATGATTGTGGAGAAGGAAGGAAAGCTAGGTTAGTAGGTCAGCGGACAGATGCCCCTTTAGTCGCCTCATACGACAGGCGGTGGATACCATGGTGCTATTCTAACCCGGCCACCACACGGGGTATATATATATCTATATATATATATATATATATATATATATATATATATATATATAAGCAAATTATCTATTTTAATTACACAGGTCAACATTTGATCTACGCCGGAACACGGCATGCCATATATACTACTAAAGGTTTTTGAGGTCGCTGATTACGATGCGAGGGTCGGTTTACCCCCCATCACGTCAGGGTCAAGGGCATTTGAAGGTCAAATCGCGGTAATTCAACGAAAAAATCTGAAAAAATTCAATCCTGATGCATCCTCTCGCCTTGCTCTTCGCTAAAATCTCCTAAATTTTTGGGGAAAGTAGTCGATATGAGAGTGCAGAAAGTGAAGTTTCAGATTCATGAAACATCCAACTTCTTTAAAGTTGGTTAACAGTTTAGAAACAATATTTTTATAATCGGAATCATTTCCTAAAAAGTTTTTGGACACTTCTCTGAAACTTTGCCATGCAGCTTATTCTTTATCCGTCATCAGCCTTTCAAATTCCTCATTTTTCAGCAACTCTGTTATCTGAGGTCCCGTAAAAACACCCTCATTAATATAAAATATGCATAAAAGCGACGCTTTGAACTCTGCTCATTGCTTTTACAAATACTATGCCTAACTTTATGTGCAATGGCGGGAGAAGAACCTCATGTGCAGGCACTAAATTTTCTTCTTCAAAAAAAAGCCGCTACCCTGGAACTTCGCCGGATAGTGGAACAACTCCGTTGTCCACCGTCACCGCGTGGAGGTGTCCTGGGTGCAACCCCACATAAACTTTCATGTACGAGAGTGGAGTTTTTTGAGCCTTATGCATTTCTTTTAAGATTCAATGTAAAAGTACCAAACTGCAAAAAAAAAGATTTCAGATCATACTACAAGTCACATTAGAGCTCACATGAGAAGCAGTAAAGTAAAGCATAGTAAAGTAAAACATAGTTTACACAGCTGGCAATAAATACCCCGAAGAGTAATTTTTCAGTTCTAGATATAAAAACGTTTGAACAAAAGCATAATTTTTTGCTCTAGGAAAAGACTTATGGACTCAGAGACCTCAAAAACATAAGCATGCATTTTTTCAATTTTTTCGTTGAATTACCGCGATTTGACCTTCAAATGCCCTTCAAATGACCTCTAGGATTAGGCGTACGGCCATACAAACCACGGATTCGGACTCAGAGACCTCAAAAACATAAGCATGAATTTTTTCCAGATTTTTTTCGTTGAATAACAGCGATTTGACTTTCAAATGCCCTTGACCCTGACGTGATGGGGGTAAACCGACCCTCGCATCGTAATCAGCGACCTCAAAAACCCTTAGTAGTAGATATGGCATGCCGTGTTCCGGCGTAGATCAAATGTTGACCTGTGTTATTATTCGTCAATAATATCAGAGATATCCAGGAATCACGATTTCATTCGCAAATCCCTTAAATGTTGATGAAATATAAAAAACGACACACCCTTGAATTCCTTTCAAAATATACTTTAGATAGCCAGGGAAAAATTCTAATACGTTTGTATTTAAGATTAAAAAAAATGCATTCCTGAAGAGTTATTCAGGGGTTTCCATACTTTTCGACCACCCTGTATATATCAACAATACATTTTTATATGAATTTTTATTGTCATATTCGAATTAAAAACCTCAAACATAAGACAAATTTATTTAAAAACTTTTTTCGTCATTAGCCTGCATAATCTTATTTGCATAACATCAAACCATATTTCTAAACTTTAGCCATATTTGATTAAAATCTACATAGCAACTTGTAAAGCATTAAATGAAAACCACAAACTTATTACGAATTCAGCCATTTCAATTAAATTTATACATTCAATCTTTTGCGCCATTATATTAAATGGATAAAACAGTTGCAGACGCAGCACATGCATACAACATATGGAAAGGGCAAATGCCGTTCGTTCGAACGGGATGAGAACCGTCTACTTTTTTTTGTTTTTTTATGCAGCTGATAATGGATATCCGACAACACCATCTGGTGGACGTTCAATATTATTGTATTGACGAGAAGGGTGGTTTTTCTAAATAAAACAATATTGTTTGGTATAATTTGAACGGAGTCTGGTCGCTCGTATTCATTTTCATTTATGAGGAAAATAATTTTAATTGTTGTGCCAGAGAAATGATTTCCTTGTGTCTGCTTCTGGAAAAAAAATCCGCATCGTCATTAAATCATTTTTCGATAATCCAAACGTTCAATAGATAGTCTCGTAAATTGTTAAAGTAATAAAAAGTGCATCCATTCTTAATTTATCTACACTAATAGACAGGGAGTTTGTTAATGATATGCTAATATGTAAGGGGGTGATTCTTAAACCTGTTTTAATAAAAACTTCATTAAACATATGCCCTAAGCGTCTTAACTTTTGAGATACGGTGGTAGTTTTCAGAAAAAATCTTTTTATGTGTAATAACTGTGATACTTCTATTTTATTAACTTGGGTATACGTCTTCTAATCGTTAAGATGCATTATTTTCTGATGTATAAACGATTAAGTATTTTATTTCAGAAAAAAACAAAAATTTCCACATTAGAATTTCAGAGAGGTAATTTTATAAAAGTAAGTTCGCAAAAACGGTTTTATTAATTATTAACAATACTAACATTGATTATTACCTTCTATAATGGATTTATCTTACTTAATTACAAGTAAAGATTATGAGATTATGATGTGTTGCGGTAACTGAAACGTGGTTGTCTCCTTCTACTCCTTCTCATTTGATAAGTGTTGATGATGTCTCATTTCATCGCTTTGACAGGTGTACCAGAGAAGGCGGTGTAGGGGTTTTAGTAAGAAACTGCTTTTCAGCTGCAACTGTGATCGTACCCGACTACGAGACAGAAGTAGTTGAAATGATGTGGTTAAATATTACGATCCGTCGAATGTTCTAGTGGGGGTTGTATATCGGCCACCTAATAGTAGCATAGAATCCTTCCTAAGTATAATCGACGATGTGTTATCCCATGTAACACCCACATACGATAATATAATCGTAATGGGTGACTTCAATATTAACTTTCTAAGTCCAAATAGAACAACTAATTGTTTCCAGTCATACGGTCTAGAACAGATTTTAAATGAACCTACGCGTATAACTGAGTACTAATTTATTAGATCCCATTTTCGTAAACTGTGTCAATATATGTCAAGATGTAGGAACCTATAATGCTGATACGATCAGTAATAACATAGCAGTGTATTGCAAAATTTCTTTGAATAAATTCAAAAGAACAATTAAGCAAGTTACATATCGAGATTTCAAGAGTTTCAATGTCGAACTATTCCATCAAGAACTTTCTTCTTATGATTGGTCAAATATTCTTTATATTCGTTGCATTGACAAAAAAATACCTTCCTGACAGAAAATTTGTTAAGAATAATAAACAACCATACCCCTATAAAAACAGTTAGCAAGACTTAACAAGTATCCTACTCAAAATAATAGTGCTCATTATAAATAAATGAGAAATTTTGCTAAAGCATCTGTCCGCAGAGAGAAAGCTGCATATTTGAAATTCTTGTATTAACAGCAGAATTCATCTAAATTTTATAAAGCTTTAAAAGACTTTAAAATCCAAGAAAGTAAATCAACCTATATTTCTGAACATCTTCTGGATGTGAATAAAGTAAATAACTTCTTCTCAAGTGTATATACAGATGACAATTCGGATTGCTTGCAACATGCAAACGTCTATGAAAATAACAAAATAAAATGAATAGATATGTATGAACTTACTAAAGTAATACGTAGTTTTAAATCTAATGCTAGCGGTATTGACGAAATATTACTCCATATTATGAACCTAAGTTTTTCCATTGTTGGTATCTATATACTTCATATAGGAAATAGCTATCTTGACTGTGGCTATTTCCCAAACTGCTGGAAAACAGCTGTGATTGTGCCACTTCCTAACGTACCTAATCCTAAAGATATAAGTGATTTAAGACCTATCAGTCTACTTCCATTGTTTCGAAAATTTTGGAAAAAGTAAGATATTTTCAAGTGAATATTTATTTAAAAAGCAATGACCTAATCTCTGGATATCAGTCTGGCTTTTGGAAAGGCCATAGCACAACTACAACTCTGTGCCGTATCACTGATGACATCATTACAGCAAGTGATTGGCTAGTGTTTTAACTTTGGTGGACTGCAGTAAGGCATTTGACATCATCAACCATGATCTCTTCATCAGCAAATGTAAATATATAGGATTTGACATCCTGTCTTTGAGATGGTTAGAGTGTTACTTGAAAGAAAGGAAACAATTGTTAAAAGTAGGAAACAGCATCTCGTCTATAAAGTCAATTTCATCAGGAGTACCACAAGGCTCCGTATTAGGTCCGGTTCTTTACCTAATTTACACCACAGATCTACCTAACATCATAACTGAATGTAACATCCAATGTTTTGCTGATGACACCCAAATTTACCATAGCTTTCATCCACAAGAATATGAAAGAGCTTCAATATTAATTAATAAAGACCTAAAAAGCCTCCATACGTATGCATTGAAACATGGGCTCAAACTATATTGTTCAAAAACAAAGTCACTATTATTTTGTTCCAAGAATAAGCGGGAATTTCTTTCTTCAAACCTAAAAACAACAGTCGCAAATGAAACAATCCAATTTGCTGCAACTGCAAAAAATTTAGGACTAACCGTCGATGCAAACCTTAGATTCATCGAACACTCTACTGAACTAAACAAGTGCTGGTACTACACACTGAAACTTCTTTATGTTAGCCAACATCTTATGACAAAACATATGAAAAAGAGATTGTGTGAAGCTTTCATTTTGTCAAAGTTATCATACTGCAACATTATATATTTCCAATGCCCAGATCAAATTACAAAATACAGAATTCAAAAAATTCAAAACAGTTGCTGTAGGCTTGTGGCAAACTTAAGAAGATATGATCATGTTTCCCCAATCATAGTGGAATTAAAATGGCTAAGAACTGATTCAATGTTTAAATACAAATTCATTTGTTTTTTAAAACGTGTTATGGAATCCTCAGCACCTCTCTACCTTTCGAGAAAACTAGTTCAATTGAACGATATACATCAGGTGAACACAAGACATAAAGATTCACTTAGAATGCCCCAACATCAAACTTCCCTATATCGGCGGTCATTTTCTTCTAATGCTGTGGGACTATTTAATTCAATGAATTCTAAAACACCGAATATTCAACAAATCATTCAGAATCAGTTAAAAAAAAGGTTTACTAATATCTGATAGCTCGTGTTAATCTGATAAATTCTTATTTTTATACAACGTTTATATAATTAAGTTTTTATATTTAGGTATATTAATTTGTGTTAGGGTGGAAAAATGCACCTGAAAAATGATATATGTATGTGTATATAATTGTGTATATATGTATGTATATTTCTATATATATATGTGTGTGTATGTGTTCATATAATCATGCGGACAACTGATCCCAGAATATGCATGCAGGATACATATAAATGTATATATAAGTTTAGTTAGTAGTTAGTTTTAGGAATGGTTAAGTGTGAATGGCCTATGGCTAAACTTCGCCTTTGTACTTTTTAATGTGCAATAAAGTCGTATTCCCCGATTTGACCATACAATGTATGGCATCACACTTCCTCTAAGGCACGCTAAGAGTGCCTTTAGAGTAAAATCCACTAAATTCCAGATATCCTAGATATCAAAAGGATTTGGCTCTGTGGGAGCCCTTGCCAGGTTTTCAGGCCCATGGTTGGAGTCGTGGCGGCAGTTTTCCACGAATTTCCTGACGGTCCGGGCTGTTCGTAACAGGACGGCTTTTTGCATTTGTTTGTAAAAATGTTCGTCCAGACCAAGGTATTTTAAATTATTTAATAGATGTTTTGGGACTAGTCCTGTCGTTGACATAACAATTGGTATAGTTCGTGTGTTGTTCATGTCCCACTGAATCTTTATTTGAAATTCCAAATATCTATATTTGGTTATTTTCTCAGCCTGCTTGATATTTATATTATTGTTGTTAGGAATTGCTGTCAATTAAAGTCGTTTTCCGAGAGACTTTATCTACCAAAACTATATCTGGTCTATTATGAGCAACAGTCCGATCGGTCAGTATCGTGCGGTCCCAGTACAGCTTGCAGTTGTTATTTTCTAAAACAGATTCTGGTTTGTATTTATAGAATGGTAATCTTACCGACTGTGATAATTCAAGTTTCAGTGCTAGTTCCTGGTGAAGTATTTTTGCCACGGCATCGTGTCGTGTTCTTTATATTCATTTGCAGCGAACGCTTGACAACCTCCTGTGATATGCTGGATAGATTCAGATGTTTGGCAACCGTACCTGCACCGGTCGTTGTTAATAGAAGGGTCTTTAACGATGAACTTTAGGTAGTTCTTAGCTGGAATTACTTGATCTTGGATTGCCAATATAAAGCCTTCCGTTTCAGGAAACCTATGACCAGAGATCAACCAGTAGTTCGACGCTGCACTGTCGACATAATCTTGGTTGACGTCATTTATATGTCTTCCATGAAGGGGTTTCTCTCCATTTCAGCAGTTTCTGATCTGTGGTCTGGTGGTGTAATTGGACATGTTATTGTGTCAGTCGCAGTGGTGTTGAGTCATCAACCTGACACATGACTCTGTGTAGATCAGAAAATTCTGCGAGTTTCTGGAAATGATTACGCAAACTAGAAATTTGTTGATCCAATAGTTTGCTTAGATCTGTCAATCCTCTTCCTCCTTGATACCGTGGCAAATTTGTAAGTTCGACAGAGCTCTTTGGATGGTGATTTTAAGCTTTTGTTAGTAAAACTCGAACTTTTCGTTGTAATTGTTCAATGTCAGTCTTGCACTAAGTAACTATACCGAAAGAGTAACTGAGCACTGAACACGCATAGGTGTTAATAGCCTGAAACAGATTTTAACTGTTTAGTTTGGTTTTCAACAGTCGTTTTACCCTTCTATAAAACTCTGCTGTTAGGTCCTTTTTCATAGTCACGTGATCAATACGTTGAGCCTGCTGTATTCCAAGGTATTTATAAGTATGACCTTCCCCCATAGATTCAATTGAGGTGCCATCTCCAATTTCGAAGTGCTCCTGCTGTATTTTGGCTTTAACTATATTAATAATTCGGCATTTGTCTAGGCCAAATTTCATATGGATGTCACTAGAGAACCCTTCTACTATTTTAAGCATATCATGCAGCTGTTGTTTCGTAGCTGCCATCAACTTTAAGTCGTCCATGTATAACAAATGGTTTATCCTTAATGCTTGTACGTTGTTGTGTTTGAGACTGAACCCAAAATTAGTCGAGTTCAGTTTGTTTGAGAGAGGATTCATGGCAAGGCAGAACCACAGCGGGCTAAGAGAGTCTCTCTGGAATATATCCCTTCTGATTGGAATGGGGTCAGTTTGTATCGAACAGTTGGCTTCATTCAGTGAGATTTTGGTTTGCCAGGTGGACATGGCATATTCTAAAAAGTTAATATTACAATTATTCACTTTATAGAGTTTCAGAACCTTAATGAGCCAATCATGAGGAACTGAATCAAAAGCCTTTTTGTAGTCCACATATGCCATGAAGAGACTTCGTCGTTTGGCGTGGGCTTGATTGCAGACAAGGGAATCAATTATCAGTTGTTCTTTGCAGCCCATCGAATTTTTCGCACATCCCTTTTGTTGTTGAGTAATTATGTTGTTCAGCTCACAATGTTTGAAAATGCGATGATTAGCACGATGTTATGAGTTTGTATAAAGTTGGAAGGCAAGTGATTGGTCGGTACTTTGCTGGGTCCTGTGACAATAGGTTATCCTTTGGTAAGAGGTATGTAGCACCATGCGTAAGGAAACTAGGCATCTTGTGTGGATGGATAATTATATCATTAATAATGACTGTTAATTTTTCGTGGGCGGCGTAAGGTTTCTTTATCCAGTAATTCTGCACACCATCTGGTCCTGGTGCTTTCCAGTTATGGAGGTGTTTCATTATGATGGACGTGTCTTCCGTTGTAAATGGTTGGTGTTGCATGTTATCACAATTCTGAAATGCAGCCTCCTCCTCATTAATCCAGCTTGCTCTGGAGTTATGGGAAACTGTTGCGGAAAGTTGTTTTTTCCACAACTGCTCGATGGCCGTTTTGCTAGGATAACTAGGAGTTTCATTATTATTGATGTTGTTGAGTTTTCTATAAAACCTTTTTTTTAATTTTCAGAATAGTGCGTTGTCTAGTTTCCGTTGGTTACTGGTTTTGTACCTTCTCAATCGGCTTGTGTAGACGGAGAGCTTTTGTCGTAGACTGTCCAGACACTGCTGAGATGTGATGTTTTCTCTATACCATTGGGAGTGTATTCGATTATTGTCCATTAGTCTTGACGATCTTTCTATTCTATTGTTCCTGACCCCTCGTTGGTACTCGGTCAGTCTTCCAATGCCTTTCCGAAGAGAATTCATTTTCCCTTCTAGCCTTCTTTGCCAAGGTGGTATTCGAGGTGTTTGTCTAAATTGGGAAGGGTCTTGTTTTGGTCTTATTGCGACCCCATTTGTTCTGCAGATGGAAATTGCAGCACAGTAGATGATTGTGTGTAGCGACTCTAACGTATTAGCACCTAAAACATAGTTTGGCAAGATAAATTTGTTCATGGCCTGCAAGACGATACCCAGTTTCTTAGAAGATCTTAGTTTAGGAAGAGTTGGTCTATTCAATGGATCTGTTCCACTATACTCTATAAAAGCTCTTTCCATTTCTGCTTGGATTTTCTCAAGCAGGTCATCGTTGGCTGGCTGTTCTTGTTGAAGTTTTTGAGTCTCGTCCGCTCTTTGCGCTAAAGGTGTTTCAGGCTATCGATCTGTTGTATTTCGACCAAATAATTCGCGCTCAACTTCGCTCTTTATTGTGTCCAGTTGATCAAGCGAAATAAGGCCATTTCTCAAGATGACACGATATTGACCTGCGACTCTCTGTTCGGTAACTTGGAGCTCTGGGTACTCACGACAGAATTCTTGATGGAGTATTTGGCGATATCCATTCTTATCCTGGCCAAGGTTCGTAATTCTGTAAAAAGTGCGCATTATAAATTCATTCATGGCCCTAGTCCATTTCATGCGCTGTCTTTTCAGTCCCGCTTGAGTGAGCGCTGGCTGCTGATCCTGCGCAACACTTTCTGCGGGTGGAGTTCTCGTTCTCGTTTGACTCCGTTGGTGATGGTCACGTTGATTCTGCGACGGTATTGGTGAGTGTTGTTGTGGTTTTTGGGGTTCTTGGGCTGTAGCTCTTTGGACGACAGGGGCCCGCCTCCTCAGCACCCTGCCACCGACGTCCCGCATGCTGTCATGTCTAGCGCCAGCTCCAGACATGCCCTGGCGATCCCCAGGCAGGGACTCTTTTCCGAGGCATCTCCTCCGTAGCTCCATTTTCATGGGTGGTGTCACCAATAGACCCTGGTGACCCGGTAACTCGGAACCATGGGGTTGTCACTTCCCAGATGAAATGATTTTAACCAGATCATCCCGTGCGGGTTTTGAGGAAGGGAGGAAGGTTAGGTAGTGGGTCAGCGGACAGCCGCCCCTTTAGTCGCCTCTTACGACAGGCGGTAGATACCATGATGCTATTCTAACCCGGACACTATATGGGGTCGTATTATTATTATTATCAATAGTAGCAAAGCCTGTAATGTGTAATCGTGAAGATTTGATAATCAAAAAAAAATATTACTGAAGATAATAAAATAGTAAAACTGTGAGTAGCTTTTGTATTAATATGACATCAAATTCTGTGCTGAAATTATATATCCGTACGCTAATATACAGTGTTAATTAAACTCGTGGCAAAATCACTATTTCTTAAGAATATTTTGTCAGTAGGTACTATGGTAATTAGTAGTTTGATGATTTTTAAAAATTGTTTGTTACCACGCTAATTACTTCATCAAAACAAATTTAGACATTTTCAAAAAAAAATTAATGTGGTCGGAATTAAAGTGTAGCTTACTACAGTGGGTTTACCTGGTACGAAAGAATGTTTAGAAATGTGATTCTATCTTTTAACAACTTTCCGATTACTGTGAACAGCTATTTTGTCGTTTAGTAGGTAAGTGATTGATTATGTATCTGTCGAAATTCTTGATAATGATTCACGTTTGGCTTTTTGAAGTGTATTTTCTGTTTTTAATAGTTAAAACTTAGGTACTATAGGATGAGCAGGAAAACTGGAAATACTTTGAATGTAAGTAAATCGGAAAATTCTTAGTAACCATTTGTTGTACCCATACCGCACACAATGCGTTCAGGTACTTGTTCCTACTAATTTTCTTCTACAAATGGTGGTCGGTCAACGGCTTTTGCACACCTGATCCAAATCCCTCAACTACTTACCCTGTTAATTTTTATCCTAGACACGAATTTCTCAAAAAAAAAACGTACTTAATAAGGAACGTTTGGCTTGTAGTTTTGGGTGGCTGGTTAACTGGATCCGTATTTGTAGTAGGAAGACTTGCCTTTGTGAAAGACTTACTTTTTGGAAGCATAACTACCTCATTTTATGGACAATATTCTATCGATAGCAATACACGCAATGTGGTTTTTGCATGATCGTGCACGAGACATTTTAATTTCATTGTGAAGTTGTTCAATCTCTTTCGAATAAATTGTTGTCGGGGCCTTATCTTGTATTGTTTGAACAGAGTATCTTGTTGACAGAGACAATGCTAAACTAACGAATCTATCTAATTTATCGGAAATTCAAATAATTTTATTTATCTGCCTTTTATGGATGAAGATTCCAACCCGGCTAGTTCGTCCAGTTTTGTTATTAGTTCTTCGCGATTCCTCCTAACTTCACCTATGCCAATGATATTCCATCAGATTTTTGCTTTCTCTTGTCTAACTCTACAATTCTAGCTGGGTTTGATAGTGTTCCGCATTTATATATTGCTAGACGTTGTGTAGTGGAAATTTTGCCTCCCCGAAATTCTAATGATTTGGGCTTATGTTCTCAGATGAAGTACAGTTTCGGAAGTTGAGTGATTCAACATGTATGGAGTTGTAAGGCGCACCTTACTACACTGCCTCAATGCGGGTTGGTAAGGAGTAATGGAGCTCTCTTTCACGAGAGCAGGCTGGGAACACTGAGCAACACTGTCTGCGAACGAACTTCTGGTTCTGGTTCAACTCTGTTTCTGTTGGTGACGTTGCTATGAGAGTTGTTGTGATGGTGTGTAATGACCAGGGTGTATTAAGGGGATGTGTATTATAACATACATGTAGTAACATATATTAAGTAATTGATTTCAATTTTACTAAAACAAATGTGATTTTCACTTATTCATGAAAAACAGTGTTTATATTTTAATAAAATTTAAAAATATAATTCAAGCAAGTAGGTACAGATTAGGGTGAACACCCTAGTACAGATGGAGATGACATCAGTAATTGTCTTTTATTACTCAAGCTATTTATAAACTTCAGCAGTTTTTATGTATTGATTGTATATTTGTAACTTTAAAAATAAATGACTCACCACTTGATAGTTTCATTCTCTGGTAGAGAAATCAGAGCTTTTAGCGGCAATAAATAAAATGAAATTAATTTCCATAATTTTTGATGAAACTATTTTCATATGTATATATGTCATCAAGAGATTGGCACAACATTGAAATGATGAGCGAAGCTTGGTCGCCCAGCTACTTCTTGTATAAACAAATGTTTGATTATTGAATTTTTTTCTTAATGGAGTTTTCCAGATGCTCTTTTTCACTAAATTAATTTCAAACTGCTGCCCACTTCCAGTTATACCAGTGGTTAACTATAACTTTATTTTAAATGGAACTGCCTATTTTTTAGGATGAATTCGTTTAAACCTCAAAAATAACAATAATTCATAAGAAAAAAAAAGCCTTCAGTCTCTAATATAGCTGATAGAATTTCGAAATTTTATGAATTCATAGTTGCCGTTGCATTGGAATTTTTTCCTAGAAATTAAATTATCTCTGAAACTGACTTCAAAGGAATCAAAATGAAAACCGTTACGAACACCCTGTAAATGCATCAGAACGGCATTTCCTTATAGTTAGCGCCCTCTTTCGCATAATCAGTGAAGTAATCAAAACTTGTGTCACTGCAAAATCAATGTAATGGTATTGACATTGGCCCACCTCATTAATACACTCTGGTAATGACTATTGGTCCCGCATGCTATCATATCATATGCAGCACCTGTTCCAGATATGTCCTGGCTATCCCCAGGAGACGACTCTTTTCCAAGGCGTCGACTTTTTCATGGAAGGTGTCACCACTTATAACATTGGTGATCCACATGGCAAGATTTTCACAAATTAAAATTATTGTTAACTCACTTCCAAAAGGAGAAGGTTATGAATTTCTCGGCATTTTTTTTAAAGCTCATCGATTATTCAAAAACGACTTAATCAATTTCGATAATTTAAATTACATTTGTATATTTGAATTTCTTAAATTGTATTCTACAAAGATATAACTATTCCGATTTTGATTTTTCTATAACGTAAAACATATCTTTTTTGAGAAAATCAGAAAAATATGTGCAAAAAAGTAAACGTCAAAGTAAATGTCAAATAAATGTTCTACCATATACTTAATACTGATATACTGCTATTGCCGAAGGGTCGCCGACTAAGAGAGACAGCAGATTATACATTATACGGTAAGTATATGGGTGTTGCTATACCTAAACCGTCTTGCACAAGCGTTGCCAAGAATCCAACAGAGAGAAAACATAACCAACAACAGAAGAGACAATAGGAGCATTTTCGAACATGCGCATAAGACCCGAGATACAGTGAAACGATATAAACATATAGATTCTATATCAGTATCTATATTCTATACAATTATAAAATTGTAAGTTTGTCTGTTTGTTTGTTTGTTTGTTTGTTTGTTCGGGCATCACGTAAGAACTACTTAACTGATTTTGCTGAATCTTATAGTTTGACTTAAAATCTGGTAGCCATTTTATCTCTCTAAATTGGCAGAAACCGTAGATATAGCGAAAAAACTTCTACCATGTTGGGTAATTCAATTACCCAATTGGTTCCACCCCACGCATAAAATATTAGATACAGGCATCAGCTTTAACAAAAATCAAAATATATCAAGCGTAATTTTATAGGGTGTTGTCTATATAGGAAACTTAGAGCGGAGTAGAATTACATGGATTTAAAAAATCTAAAAAAAGTTATATTTGGTGTCCAATAAGCAGATGGATATATGCGATGTGGTGGAAATAAGGGGGAGTGGAATTAGTTATACGGGGTGGTCCAAAAAAGTTATATTGAGTGGGCCATAAACAGTTCCATATACCAAGTGGTTGAAAAAGGGTAGAATATTTATACAGTGAATAAAAAACTTAAAAAATGTCTTAGGTAAGCAGTTAGGATCTTTGAATTATGTTCAAAAGATATTATAGTTATGAAATGGGTTAAAGAAATGTTAGAAGCAGTTGTTTATAGAGGGTGTTTGAAATATAAGATGGAGTAGAATTATAGTTTATGTTGTGGTTAAAAACTTGTTTTATATCCACAAGTATTTACATATATAGGATGGTTGAAATATGTAGCGGAGTATAATTACAGCTACACAGGTGGGTTTAAAAATATTTTAAAGTAATGGTATGATCTACAAGCTGTTCCATTTACAAGGGTGGTTAGATGTAGTGTGGAGAGAAATTATACTTTAATATATCTTGAAAAAATATAAGGAAAATGTGAAATAGCATAGTTCATAATAAGTTGCAAAGATAGGATAGTTGAAACATAGGGTGAAGAAGTGTTACAATAGTTATTTAAAAAATGCTATATTGGTTGACCAATAAGCAGTAGCGTATACAGGGTAGTTGTAATACATAGAAGGTGATTCAAAAACATGTTGAACAAAATTATTATTTTTAGTGCCTCATAAGCAGTTGCGGTTTTGGTGAAATATTTATATATTTGGCCTTGATGGATTTATAGTTATACAGGGAAGTAGAAAAAATGTTATACTGGGTGGCCGATAAGTAGTTGCAAATACAAGGTGATTGAAATAGCGGGTGGAGTAGATTTATAGTCAAACAGGTTGGATAATTGGGATAGAACATGAGCTGTTGGATATCTGCAATATCTGAAACATGGATCGAAGTAAAATTATAGTTAATACAGTGTGATTAGAAGTATTTAAAATTTTTATATTTGGTTGCCCCTAAGCAGATGCACATACAGGGTGGTTGAAATATTTTGTAGAGTAAAATTATGGTTATACAGGGAGGTTAAAAAATAAGTTTTAATGTTTGACAAATTGGCAGCGGTGTATACAGGATGGTTTTAATGTAGATGGAAGTAGAGTTAGTTATACAAAGTGGTTCGACATCATTTCGATTAGGATGGATCAAAAAAGTTTTAAAAAAATGTTATATAGGGTAGACCATAAACAGTTGCATTCTACTATATAGGATATCTGAAATATGGGGAGAAGCAAGATTATAGTTTTAGAATGTGTAACACAATGTTAGAAAAAGCTCATATAAAGGTTTATTAATATATAGAGTAAAGAGAAAGTTTACTTAAGAAGGTGGTTAAAAAAATATTAGAAATAATTGTTATACAGGGTACACCATAAGCAGTTGCATAGCTGAAATATAGGGTAGAGAAAAGTTATAGTCAGGTGTTCAAAAAATTATAAAACAGCAGCATATACAGGATGGTTGCAATATAGGGTGAAGTAGAGTTACAGTTATCCAAGGTGATTAAAAAATGTCGAACAAAATAGTTATATAGGGTCGCCAATAAGTACTTGCAGGTTGGGTGAAATATATTACATTAAGTAGGGTGGTCAAACAAGAATTTTTTTTATACAGGATAACCGTTTCATAAGTTATTTATTTTTGCGAAGGCTTGAACATTACGTACGCGGGTAAAACCCGCAAATGTCAAAGCAAAAATCCAAAATATATTTCCAAATGTAAATGTCAGAAAATATTTACTGATTGTACAGGGTGTGTTTTTATTTAGATTCATTTGATGTCGGTTGTTTGTTAAATGTAAATTAAATGTGATGTTAATATCAGTTACGAATATCACGCTTTGGTTTGTAGTATTACTAATCAAATATTTTTCAAATAATTAATTAAGTATCTAAAAAACCTATGTTTAAATTTCAGCACATTCCAATAATAGATACCTTTTTGGAGCGATATATAGCTGGAAATATATACCTATGCGAATTTTTTACTTGTGAAAAATAATGGAAAATACAATATTATGCTTAGATCGAAATTGTGAACATAATTCTGTTGGTAAAAGGCGAAATATGGCGCAAATTCTGTTAAATATGCTAATTTCCTGATTCAGTTAGAAATATACTAAAACATGAGCAGTTTGGATTTTCAGAAAAAAACTTTGGAAAAACTAGCCATATTCTTTTAATTGGGTATATCCAACGAATATAGACTCTTTATAATCATTGGTATATCTTCCCACTTTAATGGTGAAATAGGACATCAAATTAAATATCTACTTACATGATTCCAAATTTAAATATGTAATAAAATTGCGGAAACTAACTATTCACTAAATATTATAATTGGAACTATTTTACCTAAAATATAGAAAAACTATTCTATTGAAGATTGACGTTATTTTTCACTAATGCAACGATCCGACTTTACATCGCACATTTCCTTCATAAATCATGAATTTACCTACAATAATCATAAAACAACAATCTGAAGATCGCCAAAAACATTACAAATGTTGTCACTGAAAACACGCTTAGATTGTTAAATCGGTTTCCAATTAGGAAAATGATCTCGTTTGTATAGACAGTGAAAAATAAAATGAACAATAAATATATTAAAAAATGCAAATTGTTTGACAATATTTCAGTCGTTATTGAAAGCTGTAAATGTCTAGTAATATTCTGACATTCTGTTATAAAATAACTATTAATTTCATTCAAATAACTGAATTAAAAAAAATAAGAAAAGTTAACCTATATTTTTATAAGGTTTTCGTGCACAGGCGTAAATCTCCTGTTTATATTTCCAACCTCGTAAAAGTTATTATATTATCTCAAAACAAACCCAGTATAAATATATGTTGTTCTGATATCTTACCACAAATAAATAATCCAAAATATTTAGTTTGACTTAGAACGATTATCCAGTGATAAGAGCAGTTGTCAAATTGTCTCGATGTAAACAAATGATAAACGATCAACACAAACACCACGTAAACGTCACCTGATATGTCACAACTTCAAAATATAGTACACATCAAACAACCGGCACCGGTAAACGAATTATTTCATTTTATAACCAAAAATCTGCGCTACATCCATGACAAAATTATAAACACACACGGACATAACACTATCGATAACGACAAACGCGCTTGCTCCATACACAGCTGCCTTCTTCAAGGAAAAGCCTGAAACTGGAACTTCTGCAACCCGAACGAATGATAAGCATTTGAGTCACGTTTTGCCATCTATTGGAAAAAATCAACAATACTCTACTAACACTTTCCAAACAAATTTTAAAAATAAAATGAAGTAAAGAATATTCGAAAAATATTACAATAATTATTAACTGCATTTTAATGCTCGATTTACTTATATACATTGCTGTTACAAAAATGCAGTGGGTGAATTATTTCAAAATTATTAACATAATTTAAATGTTGTTACTGTCAATTCAATATGTATTCTTTATTTATTTTTTCTTTTTTTACAAATTATTAATACGTTTTTTCAACTTTCCTTCTAGAAGGCATTGTTGCCAGACTTTCAAAACTAAAGTATTATGTAAGATGTAAGGTCAATTGTAAGTATTATTATTATACCTACTATTTGTAGATTATTTTTATAGCACTGTGGTAAAGTTTTCAAGGATTGAAGTTGATACATTTTATTGATATCTGTAATAAAATATCGCAATACTAATTATTTCAAGTTTTGTCATTGTACTTATACAGGTATATATACAGGGTGATTTGTAGAAGGTTCGCCAAACTTGGAGAGCGGATAGGCGGGCTCATGTGCTATATTATGTAGCTCATATAACATCTAGATAGCTTACTTTTTTTGTTTGTTTTTTTTTGTTTTTTTCTTAATTCCCAGATTTTTTCATATAAACCTTTGTACCTTTTTTAGTTTTCACTGTATCTTCACCAAATAAATTAAAATCTAACCTATGATGTTGGTTTGCTATTCCGAATTCGATATTTGAGACCAAATAATTGCTTGCCAAAATATTGTTAGTCCACAATTGACGAGGTTCCATAAGAAAGTCATTGAGTTAAACAATTTATCATATTACAAAAAAAATAAGAAGCACATCGAGAACTACGAATGCTTGCAAAAAAGTCTCTACTTCAACCGCTTTCTAGCGATATATCACACGTATTTGAAAGTAATTAGTATCATAATAAAATTTGAGATTGTAACTTACAAGGTTAGAACTACAAAAAATAAAACATACTTCAAGTTATAATAATTTATTATAAATTTTGATCAAACTGGCTTCCATCACTACGGATGCAATCTGCATTACTTTTTTCTGACTCCTACAATGGTAGTCTCTAGTCACATCTCATCCCACATTGTTTCAAAAGCAACCTTTATTCTTTTTCTTAACTGCTTATTGGTTTCTATTTCTCTCTCACAAACGAATTGCATGGCCCGTTCCCAGTTCCCATACAAAACAATCAAAGGGAGTCAGGTCTGGGGACCTTGGAGGCTAGAGTATAGGGCCAGCTATCTCAATCCACGCGTTTGGAAATGAATCGTCCAAGAGCTCTCTGACAATTCGCCCATAATGTGCTGGACAGCCATCTTTTTTAATATTATTGGTCTGTCTTCCATTGTGATTTCATCTAATAAGATCGATCATTACCCAATGTTTGAAATGCAACATTGATTCTTTCCCTTAACTGCTCCTTGACATCTATTTCTATCTCGTAAATGACCTAAATTATTAATGAACGATTTATCGATCTTATTAGATGAAATTCAATTGGAAGACAGACCAATAATATGCAAAAGGTTGGCTATTCAGCACAATATAGGCGAACTATAAAAGAGCTCCCGGGCAATATATTCCCAAACAAGTGTCACACTGTCTATCTTGAAAATCTTCTCAATATTTTACCCATGTAGAATTCGTGCAATAGTGCCTTTGGCATACAGTAAATAAGCTCCTCGAAGTTCCCTTGATGATGATCATTCACCTGATGACGATAGCCGATACACAGCTATTGAAACGTTGTGAGATCAACCACTTCAAGACAATGGAAGTCCAAGGAAACTTCGAAGAACGAGTTGCATTGTCTACCAACTTCAGACTAACAGTAAATAAGCGTTGTTTATTGATGTCTCATGTTCCTGTTTGATTCTATCCTCGTCATTTGGTGTTTGTAATCCAGATAAAAATTTTTTTGTACAGTTTGTATCTGAGTTTGGCGGTGATGAATTAGCATGAAGGTATCTGTTACTGTGGGTAACTTTTCCGTATACTATATGACCACAGTTGTCATAGTCTAAAATCACAGGGTGTAATCCAGAAAATACCGAACTCATGGAAATTTCTATTAAGCACCGTGTCAACCTGGCTCCGTCATATAAGAAATAAACCGGAAAGAAAAAAGTTTAAATGAAAAAACATTCACCAAACTTTACCAAATTTACTCTTTACTATAGCGTCTATGTTTTACCAAAACAATATTAAATTTAAACATCTATTTCTGGGTGTTGCGATTTCGTTGTTAATGAGTATATTTTGACCACCAGTTATAGGCGACCGACAGATCAATAAGCGTCACATCTAATTTCTGTGGTTTGTGAAAGCCTAATTTAATGTGATGTAGTCACAACAGCTCCTGAATCCAGAGGCACTCTGTCATCTAATTTGTGGACGTATTTTAGTGTTGGCAAGGCTCCGCAGCAGTGGCTTCGGTAAATAATGTCGCACGACACTTTCTGAGTAGTGGTTCCAGTTTATGAAAAAAATCTGGCAGGATCTCATCAGGACCGGCTATCTTGTCAAAAAAATATTCAAACAGGTTACTGATAAACTAGACGAAAAAATAACTCAGACCCTGGAAAAACGTGACAGAAGAAAGAAACAACATCAAGAGAAAATCCAACGAAGGTTAGTGAAATCTTTTGATGAAAAACTTAAACTTGAGTTAGGAAATCTTGTCACTAACATAAATGAAAAGTAACTAAACCTTGTCTTTACAATAAAAAGTGAACAACAAAATTTAATAGAGGGGTTATTTTCGAAATTTGAAGAAAAACAAGAACAAACTGAATTGAACAGACAAAATTAATCTAAAATATTAGAGGAAAAGAGACAAAATGAATTTAAAATATTTGAAGAAAAACAGGCACAATCTGGAAACAAAATTGAACAACTGAAACTATTAGTCGTTCAAGGTACCGAAGCAATTAACCAGAAAATAGTGAATGGAATCAGACATAAAAGAGATAAACGATGCCATAAAAGTCGTAAGAAATAACGTGGATACTTTTGAAACCAAAGTAGATTACATTGATTCCATCCAAAGTCAGGTAAAAGTTGAAATCAGTTGAATTCAAAACTCCGTCCAAAGTGATATTCAAAGAGTACAAATGGAAATAAAAAGAATGTAACAGGATTTACGGTGAGGAAAATATCAGAACACTGTAAATACCAAAGGTTCCTTTAACAAACCACCCACATTTGATGTTATTTCATCTTTGCTTATGTACAAACGGCAATTTGAAGCCGTGGCTGCAGCTAATGAGTGGGACAATCAAGAAAAATCTACCACTGTTAATTCCCTTAAGAGGCCCAGCATTAAAACTACTCCAAAGCATTTCAGTCGATGAACAAGGTAATTCCGACAAGAGCATCGCAATCCTATACAAAAGATACGACAATCAATCCTTGAGCCAAGTATACCAGGTGAAACAAAGTGACGAAAAGCAAAAATCTGGAGAAAGTCTACCAGAATTCGAAGCAAAGATAGACGTTTAGTACACTTGTCCTACCCAGACCTGCCAGAGGAATCACGGTATCAGAGATGTTGAAGTGCAAAGAACTCTAAGACTTAGTGGCATCAAGAAGAGTAATGAAGCTTTGCTCCGGGCTTTGAAAGTAGAGGCCGTCATAAACATGTCCAAGCCGAAGGTAGTTACGAGCAGTTTTATTAAGCCAGGAAGAACCAGAACCATCCCTCCAGGCAGTGTTGGCTGGAATACACAAACTACTAGACCGATCACAAAGAACTGACACCAGATGAGCATTTTACCGTTGTGGGCGGACAGGACATTTTCAACGCGCCGGCCTAAACAATCACCAATCAGAGGTAGCCAACAATCACCTTCACCAACCAGGGAATAAGTTGGCGAATGCTGACTGACCCTCCACCAGCCCCCAACACAGTATCAATTCGGGGATTTTCCCGAGGTAGCAACAGCCTAGTGATCAAAGGCACCATCAATTGCCGAGCAATCACCATCATCATCTTTGACACCGGCGCACTATGGGTCAAACAGCATTTTTTTAAGGGAAAGCTAATATCTTGAGCAAATATAGAGATACCGAAACATTTTTTTTAACTGAACTTTAGGTTATGTAGATTAAGGAGGAAATTATTGAGAATTATAATATTTTTGTTTTGTTTTTTGTATATCTCAAAGACAAATACAGATAATTATACGGATGTTTTTTTTTAATTGTAGACCAGAAAAATATTTATTGCAAGTATAGGTGAAATAGGGGTGAGAGGGTGAAAACGTGAAAAATCCCAAAAAATGCTGTTTAGTGATTCATTGGACCCGGACCACGGTTCTAAAAACCATTTCGTTATCTTTTTCTACAGTGGAGATTGTTTATACTTATCATTTTGGACTATAGGAATGAAAATGGGGGTATGGGTGTGAAAAAACAACACAAAAATCGTTGATGAATGCCGTACGTGACTTTTCATTCAATTATTTTGAATATTTTACGATTTTAAGGTGTTATTGTTTTTGAACTATGTGCTAAATGATCATCTTTTTTATGATCCCGACATTCTTTGGGTACGTATTAACAAAAACCTATAAAATTATTTTTTTTGTGAAAGAAAATTTTTGTATTGTATTTTGAGAAATTAGAATGAATCACACAACCATTTTTGGTGCCCTTAGAGAAAAATGATAACGATAAACGATCTCCATAGTAACGTGTTCAGCGCCCAATGAATCACTAATAGTATTTTTTTACTATTTTTCACATTTTCACGCGCTCCCCCTATTTTCACCTATACTTTTTTTCTAATCTATATTAAGAACCCTACAATTTTAAAAACATCCGTATAAATATCTCTATTTGTCTTCGAGATATACCATAAACAAAAGAAAAAAGATTGAATTTTGAAATGTGCACCATTTGAACCCTCATTTCCACCCATATAATAGTGGATGATGACATTCTTAATAATTTTCCCTTAATCTACATAACCTAAGGTTCAATTAAAAAAAATTGTTTCGATATTCATAGTGCGGCGCCGCTGTGTCTATTGTCAGGTCCAGAGTTTTGAAGTCATCGGAAATCCGACCACCTAACAACCACATCCAGTTAAGAACAGTCACTGGCGAGTCCATGTCAATCCAGGATGAGGTAGATGTAGTACTACAGATAGGGGACAACAGAATCCGGCATAGAGTCCTGGTAGCGGATATTGAAAACGATTTTATACTGGGTATGGACCTAATCAGCCAACATAGGTTCATGTTTAACCTGAGATATGATGTTCTCTGTTTCCTAAATGAGGAATTTGTATCGACACGGCCCTCAACAGATCAGCGACCATAAAAATTGTAGGGAAATTCTCAACCAGAATTCCCGGTGGGAAAGAAAAAATTCTTCATAGGCAGCTAGAAAGAATTCCAGGGACTTGCGTTGGAATTGTGGAGCCCATACATTCAGCTCATGACTACTTAGTTAAAACTGGACGTGAGATACCAATTAGAGTCTTGAATATGTCCAACAATGCCAATGGTCACAAATAACTGGCAAACTTCATACAGCACCGAATAGATACTAGGAAGACTCAATCCATCAGAATACCACTTAGGTGACTACCATCAACCCAAGGTCTGCTCCTGTTGTTTTAGTTAAGAAAAAGGATGGAACCACCCGATTTTGTGTGGATTACAGAAAATTGAACGATGTTACGAAGAAAGATAGCTATCCACTCCCCGAATCGATGACAATGTGACCTAAAGAGTGCAGGTTGGACTACAAGAAAATGACAAAGAAAAGACAGCGTTCTCTACCAGTAAAGGGCTGTTTCCGTTCACTGTCATGCCCTTTGGGTTATGTTATGCTCGCGCTACCTTTGAGAGGCTAATTAATTATGTATTGAGCGAATTGACATGGAGGACATTCTTAGTATACGTCGACGACATTCTGGTCATGGTCACACTTTGGACGACCATCTGAAGACCGTGGGCGAAGTATTTTCCAGAATTAAAAATGGCAACCTGAAACTGAACCCGAAAAAGTGTTCCTTGTTTCAAAAAGAAGTAGAGTTTTTGGGCCACGTCGTTTCAGAGTCAGGAATCCGTATAAACATGCATGAACTAAGAAGCTTCTTGGCTCTCTGTTCATACTACAGACGCTTTGTTGAAGGATTTGCCACCATTGCCGCACCACTACATCGACAGACCACAGAAACAATGACCTTCCGTTGGAATCCGGATTGTGAAACGTCGTTCAGACGACTGAAGGCAGGACGATGTCCCAGTCGAACCCTAGCGTTTCCTACACAGTCGGTGAAGTTCATCTTAGACACCGACGCCAGCAACAGAGGTTGGGGCCGTCCTATCCCAGGTGCAAGATGGTAAAGAGCGGGTGATCGAGTACTACAGCCGTGGATTCTCGAAACCGGTAAGGAATTATTGTGTCACCAGAAAAGAACAGATCATGCGGCCCATTGAAGACTGGACAACGGAACAATGCATCCAGGACCAAAAGGCTGACCCAGACATTGAGTCAGTCCTGTCACTCAAAAAGAGAGGGGCACCCAGGCCAAGATGCGACGAGGTAGCTAGATACTCGGACGTCCTGAAATCATTGTGAGCCCAATGGACTCTCTGAGAGTAGAGAATAGAATGTTGAAGATAATTTGGGAAAGCAATGACGGCCTAGAAACAATGTCGTCAGCAATAACCAGCGTGATTGGAATGAGCATACTCGCGTATTCCTGTTGGCCTATCGCTCAGCCGTACATAACAACACAGGATTGATTCTAGCCAGGGTACTATTCGGAAAGGAGATGAGAATACCTTGTGATTTGGCTTTTGGCTCACCAGAAGAACTGCCTCAAGAAGTCAACGATTATGCCAACCAACTCCGACAGAACATGCAACCCCAAGGCAAATTCAGTCGGATTTCAACAGAGAGACAAAGTCTGTTCAACCTCCAAAGGAGCAAAGGCAAATCTCCAAAGCTCACCGCTGCCTGGGATGGTCCATACGAGGTAGTCAAGAGAATCACTGGCGTTGTTTATCGTATTCGCCGGAACCCAAGAAAGATTAAGGTTGTTTATTTGGATCGACTTTGGAGAGCACGATCCCGATCGGAAGGATCAGAATTAAATGGGGGTATATTCCACGCTAATTATAAAAGAAGACGAACGTACAAGTTGGAGTTGGTTGGTTGAGTTTATATTCGTGCGATTGAAACGACAGAAGAAGTCAGTTGCATTTGTTATTATCTGTAAACAGTGAATTATTTATTTTATTTAAAAATAAAGACATTGCAAGTGAGTGTGCACATTTTTCAATTGAATCCAGGGAATCTATTGCAATACAAATCTCAGTTATAAATTTTACATTGTTTGAATTAAGAAGAATTACAAAAAAGATTTCGTCAAGAGTTATTGACCATGTTCAACAATAATTTATTACTCGTCTTCTTTACTGTCAGCCAACGGTGTACAATTTCAACACAACAGTTACTTTAATCATTATGGTCGAAACTGGGTGAGTCGTGTGGTGTCGCTAGTGGGCCAAGGGGTACGATACCGCGAAATTTAAATCACATGTCTAAAAATTATTAATTATGGTAAATGGACCTAAAAGGAACTAATAATGGAATTGTAAAACAAAAGTCAACAGGAAACAAGCTAAATCTGTTACGAGGTAGTAGAAATATTTTATAAAGATATAAATAATGCCATGGTAATACTAATAATTTTGTTGGTTACAACATTATCATAAGTAATTTATAATTACCATAAAGAACAGACGAAAATGACGCATTTATCTCAAATGATCTTATCAATTATAAACATTTCAATGCATCTCATAACAATCTTTTAGATGATGGTTTTGAAACCGCATTTTTTCAAGCTGTTGTGGGAAAATACACAAAGAGAAACGGGGAAAAATGTACAAAGACGAAAAATAATTCCCTTATATATATGTACTCAAAGCCACTCGCCCATGTAAATAATTCACGCCATCGATACTACAAGCCTTTCTCAAACAGAATAAAAATTGTTCTTTGTACTTGTGCCCCCTTTTTGTGTATTTTTCACTCAACCGCTTGAAAAAATACTATCCCAAAACCATCATCTAAGATGATAGCATGAGATGCATTGAAATTTTTATAATTGATATGATCAAGTAAATATATATGCTATTATAAAATTTTAGTTGTCTGTCTGTCTGTTTGTTTGTCTGTTTGTCTGTTTGTTTGTTTGTTTGTTTGTTTGTTTGTTTGTTTGTTTGTTTGTTTGTTTGTTTGTTTGTTTGTTGGTTTGTTGGTTTGTTTGTTTCTTTGTTTCTTTGTTTCTTTGTTTCTTTGTTTCTTTGTTTCTTTGTTTCTTTGTTTCTTTGTTTCTTTGTTTCTTTGTTTCTTTGTTTCTTTGTTTCTTTGTTTCTTTGTTTCTTTGTTTCTTTGTTTCTTTGTTTCTTTGTTTCTTTGTTTCTTTGTTTCTTTGTTTCTTTGTTTCTTTGTTTCTTTGTTTCTTTGTTTCTTTGTTTCTTTGTTTCTTTGTTTCTTTGTTTCTTTGTTTCTTTGTTTCTTTGTTTCTTTGTTTCTTTGTTTCTTTGTTTCTTTGTTTCTTTGTTTCTTTGTTTCTTTGTTTCTTTGTTTCTTTGTTTCTTTGTTTCTTTGTTTCTTTGTTTCTTTGTTTCTTTGTTTCTTTGTTTCTTTGTTTCTTTGTTTCTTTGTTTCTTTGTTTCTTTGTTTCTTTGTTTCTTTGTTTCTTTGTTTCTTTGTTTCTTTGTTTCTTTGTTTCTTTGTTTCTTTGTTTCTTTGTTTCTTTGTTTCTTTGTTTCTTTGTTTCTTTGTTTCTTTGTTTCTTTGTTTCTTTGTTTCTTTGTTTCTTTGTTTCTTTGTTTCTTTGTTTCTTTGTTTCTTTGTTTCTTTGTTTCTTTGTTTCTTTGTTTCTTTGTTTCTTTGTTACCTCATCACGTAAGAACTGCCGTGCGTCATTTATTTCGAGCAGTTGTCAGACCATTGGCATGTAAATACAATAGTTTTTTGCTCGAAAAAATGACAGAAGTTGACGCTTGCCACTAGAAATTTTCGAATATGAAAAGGCCTATTGGTTCCACCGCACGCACAAAATATTAGATACTGGCATCAGCTTAGCTTTTATTCAAAATTCTGAATGTGCCAATGTAATATGTTTGGATATAAATAGTATTAACATATATAACAAGCTTAAATGTAATTTTACAGGGTGTTCTGTATATAGGAAACTTAGTGCGGAGTATAATTACATGGATTTAAAAAATCTAAAAAATAGTTATATTGGGTGTCCTATAAGCAGCTGCATATATACAATGTGGTTGAAATAAAGGGGAGTGGAATTAGTTATACGGGGTTTTCCAAAAAAATTATATTGAGTGGGCCATACATAGTTGCATATATCAAGTGGTTGAAAAAGGGTAGAAATTTATAAAGTTTTGATAAAAAAATCTTAGAAAAAAATGTCTTATGTAAGCAGTTAGGATCTTTGAATTATGTTCAGAATATATTATTGTTATGAAATGGTTTGAAGAAATGTTAGAGGCAATTGTTTATAGAAGGTTGTTGAAATATAAGATGGAATCGAATATAGTTTATGTATGGTGTGGTTAAAAACTTATTTTATATCCAAGTATTTGCATATATAGGATGGCTGAGAAATATAGCGGAGTATAATTACAGCTATACAGGTGGGTTTAAAAATGTTATAAAGATTGTTACGATCTACAAGCTGATCCATTTACCGGATGGTTGAAATATAGGGCGGAGTAGGATTCTCAGGATACAGGGTGGTACAAAAATGTTATATTGTGTGGCAAATAAGTTGCATATCAAAGGTTATTGAAATATAGGGTGGTGTAGAGTTCTAATTGTACAGGGTGGGTAAAAAATGTTAAAAAAATTTTGTTATATAGCAGTTGCATATAGGGAGTACCTGAAATAAGGGGCGAGGTAAAATTATAGTTATACAGTGTGATTCAAACAAGGTTAGAAAAAGTTGCAAATGAAGGATGGTTTAAATGAAGTGTGGAGAGAAATTATATAGTATACTGTGCTTCAAAAATTAATAGCGTCGCTCATAATTAGTTGCAAAAATAGGATATTTGATTTGAAATTTATTGGGAATTGATGGAGTTATATTTATACACGGTGGTACAAAATATGTCAAACTGGGTGGTCGATAAGTAGTTGCACATACAAGGTGGTTGAAATAGAGGGTGGAGTAGAATTATGGTTAAACAGTGTGGATAAAAAATTCTTCGAAATTGTTTTAAAGAAATAACATGAGCTGCTGCATATATGCAATATCAGAAACATGGAGCGAACTAAAATTATAGTTATACAGTGTGATTAAAACACGTTAGAAAAAGTTGCATTTACGGGGTGGTTGACATATAAGGTGAAGACAAATTATATTTCCCAGGATCGTTAAAAAATATCTCAACAATGGTTATTTAGCGTAGTCCATAAGCAGTTGCATAGATAAGAAGAATATATAGAGTGATCAGAGTTGTAGTTAAGTGTTTAAAAACTGTTATATTTGTTGGCTCCCAGCCAAATACAAAAAAAGCGTAGTTGAAATATTTTGTATAATAAAATTATGGTTATACAGGATGGTTCAAAAACTGACAGACAAATGAGTTATAATGGGTGACTTATTGACAGCAGTATATACAAGATGGATGGTAGAGTTATGGCTACAGAAATCCTAAATCTTAAAATTGGTTATATAAGGTAGACCATGAACAGTTGCATCCTGCTATATAGAATACCTGAAATATGGGGCGAAGCAGAATTATATTTATATATTGTGTTTAGGACAATGTCAGAAAAAGTTCAAGGCTGGTTAATTCTATAGTTTACGAAGTGGCTAAAAAATTATCAGAAATAATTGTTATATAGCGTATAGGGTGGACTAGAACTATAGTTAGGTAATTAAGAAATGTTATATTGGGTGACAAATAAACAGTAGCATATACAGGATGGTCGCACTATAGAGTGAAGCAGAGTTACAATACAAGGTGGTTTCAAAAAAATGTTTGAGTGAAATGTATTCAGGATTGGTAGATTTAGAGTTATGTTAAGTGGTTTAACAAAGTTAGAAGCAATTGTTATATTGGACAGGCCAGATGTTTCATAAGGTATTTCTTTTTGCAAAGAATTCTACATTCCATACGCGGGTGAAACCGCGGGTAACGGCTAGTATCTTCATAAAAATATCTACTACCGCGTATCAAGCATAGATTTTTCCTGTTGACTTTTTTATTTTTTTGAGTTCCGGTATTAGTTTCTTTCATGTCCATTTAACATAATCAATAATATTTTTGCGACATGTCATTTAAATTTCGCGGAATCGTACCCCTTGGCGCACTAGCGGTACCAAACCTTTAAAAAAAAATTCGATGCCTTCATATCTCGAATAACGATTGCGTCACAAATAAGGGTCGTACCTATCTCAATAGGCATTTGCGCCATCTCGTGTTTTATTTGTGGAACGCTGGTTCTGTCAAGGCCGTAGTTTTTGTTTGCTTGTTATAGATTAAAATTTAATTATCCCATAAAATGTAAATAAAAACATCGAACCGAAAGTGCGGTGTAGTTGATTTTGAAAATACATCAAGGAATAATCAAAAATTACAATTCTACCGTTTTCTTGGATTTCTATAGCAACTGGAGAGGAAGGGGAAAAAATGGATTACAGCAGTTCGTCGCCAAGGCCAATTAAATTAAATTTCCACGTTTTTAATCATTCATAAATACATCAAATTAATCACAATTGTTGTTCTGTTTACAAAAATAAGATTCAATAACTCTTGTAATCAGAAAAGTTAATCATGTAAATACTTTTCTTTCCAGGATAAATTCAAATTTAAGGTTAACATAATTTTTAATTTTTTAATTAATAATATTTTCTTTTAGGAATAAAGAAAAAAAAGTAACGTTTTAGTTAAAGGAGGGATGAAAAGCCATGGCAACCAGGAACATATTCAAGGATTTGCTGTGCTCATTTCGACGGAGCAGAAAAATCAAATAATGTAGATACATAACAAAGTTTACAATTCAACTATCTTTCCTGTAAGATATCAATATTTATACACTTTTAAATAAATTACACTTTTTATTCTCATTATTTTTATTTTTTTATGAGCACTTCTTTATTATTACTTATTACAAAAGCTATAAATAAGATATTATCAATATTCATTTATTTGTGAATTAACATGTACATTTGCATCTGTTGTTGCTTTATTATCCTTGTTCCAACTTCAAAATTTTTATCTTGATCCATTAAAACTTCATTGTCAGTGAGATCTACCAATAAATTATATATAATGAATAAAGTTAATTTGTTTTTTTCTTTTATATATATTTACTTACTATTGTTAATCTCAATTGGAGTTTCATTGACTCCTGAAGATGCAATTTTTTCTTGTCATAGGTACTCGTAATTTTTCAGCCCACAAACCAGCATGAAGATTTTGCTTTTTTATATACATATTGCAGGAATTTGTTATGTGAATTGTTTACTTTTTTCCCAAACAATTTGACCACTGCAAATCATTGAATTTGTTTCTGGTTGAGATGGATTGCCCCACTGCTGTAATTAAAAAATCTCAGTATGTTAATAGAACAACAATTATGATTAATTTTATACATAAAATAATGACTAACAAAGTGGAAATCAAATTTATTTACCCATGATATCGAACTGCTGTAATTAATTACGGTTCCGTATATACAATATACTGATACCCTTATAATATCACTCAGGATTTCTGCCTCTGTCACATCACAGCCATTTTCTCCTAAACTCCTGGACGGGAGAGCTTGAAATTTGCTATCAATGTATAGTTTGGTGAACCGATCAGGAGTACATATCGTAAAAGAAAAAATTTTGATTTTAGGGGTACTTCTGGGGGGAAAAACTAAAAAAATCGACCGTTCCCCCCCTGATCTCCGAAACTACTGAGCCTAAAATTGTAATGTAATATATCAAATGAAAGGTCTCATTCTGAGGAACACAAATATATTTTTTTTCATATTTTTAAAATAAATTAATTAAAAGAAATAAACAAAAATATAAAAAAATGATTTTTTTTAATGAATATTTTAAAATATATTAAAAAATATTTTAAAAAAATTTCCCATTCTCCTCGTTATTCCCCAAATTCTAAGACCTCATTTTTTTTGTTTATAGGAAAAACATGAAAAAAAATCCCTAATTCTATTATTTGACCTCCAAATAATAGAATTAAACGGAAAATAAATCATTAGAAAACCTCCATAGTAATTTTAGGGACAAATTATACAATTAAATGGAAAATAAAGATTCAATTTTCAAACGCATCATGTAATATATCGGATAAAAGGCTCATTATGTGAAATACAAATATATCATATTTTTAAATCATTTGTATAAAAGATATTAACAAAAAAATTAAACATCGACTTAATTCCCACTTTAGAAACTACACTATTTAAAATTTGAAAAATATATTTTATTTATATTTTTAAATAATTTGATATCAGATTTAATAATTTATAATTTAAACTTTGACCTATTTTGCCGTTTTTCTTCCAATCTACAGAGCCTCAAAACTCAGGCAGTAGATTATAAAAGGCATCTCTGAAAGTTTATTACTAAAATAAAACTCTAATGTTACTTCTTGGGGGCCAAATTAAATAAATTAAATAATAAAAATCAAGCGAATACTAAAGCAGATAAAATAAAAAGTCTATGTGTGGAAAATCAAAGTGCTTATTTTTTATAAATTTAAAACGCTTCCTTTAAAAGATATTTATAAGAAAATGCACTCATTCCCTGCTTGTCTGAAACTGGAATATTCGAATCTTGAAGGTGGTACGGTAGCCTAAGTATGCGAGTCCAACTCGCACTTGACCAAATTATTTTTTTCTTCATCTCTAATTGATATGGAAATCCATGAAAGTGGTATATTTGTAATTTTTGTTTTTTCCTTGATGTATTTTCAAAATCAACTACACCGCTGTTTCGGTTTGATGTATTTCTTTTTACTTTATGGGATAACTAAATTTTAATCTATAACACAGCAAAACACGAGGTGGCGTAAATGTCTATTGTCAAAGATACTTTACTAGCGTATACAAAATTGACATGTCAGAGTATTTTTTCTGAAACCCTCACTTTCAGAAACCATGAATTTACTCGTTACTTTTTGAAAGCACTGTATAATAATTCAGTATCAAGAAACTAAGAGTGCAGATATACCTATCAAGTAAATAAATATGTTACACTCGAAATCAGTGATGAGCTTAGAATATTTTGATGGCTTTAAAATATCTGATAATGATAACATGAGTGTTTTAAGGCAAATAGTGAAATTCTTTAAATGACATTTGTATTCACAAAATTTGTATGCGGTAAGCAGTCTCCTGTATTAATCAGGTCATTTAAAACAATCAATCATTGAATTGTCTAATTAGAAATAATATTACATTAGCATGCCTTAATTATTTTGAATCCGACAACATCGCAAAATCATTACATTGTAACGGAGGTTATGTTCGACACTCTTGGACAGATTAAAAACTGACATTTGTCATTTTTTAAGGAAGGCGAAATTGTTCAACCAATCACATGTATTCCCAGAAATCGTGGCAAAGTGTCAACATGTCGGAAAAAATTTTAAGAATCTGCAATCAACAAACAAAACCAATTAAAATTAAAAAATGGAAAGTCCACGCTGGTGTGCCCCTATCAGTAGGATGTATTTTGCTTCTGTACGATTTCACAGACTCCAGTATCGTACAAAATCGAAAACTGAAGTCCTCAACGGCAGGAATTGTCCACAAAATATTGGTCAAAGAAGGCGATGTTGTAAATAAAGGGTAAAATTTGAATTATTTTTAGCGGGAAATTTTTATTTGAAATTTGTATTAAAATGTATTCACAGATTATTTTTAGGGATATAATTATGGAATTAGAACCATGTTCACATCCAACAATAATGAATGACATGTGTGCAGAATGTGGTGCAGATCTTCGCAAAGATGATATCATTGGTACAGCATCAGTTCCTATGATTCATGCTATTCCTGATTTAAAAGTCAGTGAAGAGGTATTTAATTTTCATGATTTCCTTCTGGGCCTAGTTGATATAATACATGATTTTTGTTACAGCTAGCACAGAAGTTAGGAAAAGCTGATAATGAAAGATTAATAAGAGACAGGAAACTAGTACTTTTAGTTGATTTGGATCAAACTTTAATTCATACTACAAATGACAACATACCACCAAACATAAAAGATGTTTACCATTTCCAGTTATATGGACCGACCTCACCTTGGTACCATACTAGATTAAGACCTGGAACTCACCAATTTTTAAACAAAATTCACAATCTGTATGAGCTTCACATATGCACATTTGGTGCAAGAAACTATGCACATACTATTGCTACCTTCTTAGATGTGGATCAAAAAATATTTTCCAATAGAATTTTGTCAAGAGATGAATGTTTTGACCCAACAAGTAAAAAGGCAAACTTAAAGTATGTACTAAGGTTTTTTTGCATTTTTAGAGATATAATTATATATACTTATCCTAAACTATAAACCATGATAATACAGCATGATTTCTAAATTAGCCATGACTGCAGTTTCTTTATTCTGATAAAATTACACAAAATTTATGTTATTATTGGATATCTAATAATAAACAGTAACGAAACAAATGATTAGTGAACTTGTCAAAACTGAAAATTTGTGACAGTCATTAGAATTTATGGATAGAAACTGTTAAACTTTTAGCTAGAAAGACATCATCTTGGTATTTTTTAAAGTTAGTAATGTTGTCTTTAATATGAAAGTAAACTATATAGGATGTTCATTTAAAAAAAATCCAGGGTGTATTTGTGAAACTTTAGCACCCTGTATAATTGGGAATAGTTATAAACAAATTACATTCCATTATTGTCTTCAGTGATATGTAGCATTTTATGAAATATTTAAGTTTTCCAGACCTTAGTATACATTTTTGACCCAATAAACCTGATTTCAATATGTTCATAATGAATAGGAGATTCAACATGAATAATTATATACCAGGTGTTACATTTAAAAAAGTACCAGTTTGTTATGCCACGATTATTTCAAACACCCTGTATTATGGTCACAATTATTAATTATATTAATGTAAAACATAGTGTGTTTGTTCCTCGAAGTTTCCTTGGATCAGATCAGATGATAGCAGATACAAAGCTATTGAAGCATTGTGAGAGTAACCATTTCAAGATGTTGGAGTCCAAGGAAACTTTGAGGAATGAGTTACATTGTCCACCAGCTTTAGACATGTAGTGTATTTGACTATTGACACTTAACTTTTTTTTTTCGTTAATGCTTACAATCTACACTTCTTATTGGCTTCATTTACAATTGTTGGGTTGTGGTGACACAATTGGCCATATTTTTTAATTTTTTCCAGCTTGTCCTTCATTTGTATTTATAAGTGATACCTTGATGTTTTGCCTCATATGAAACATTTAGTTCAGGAAATTGAACAAAACATTTTTTTTCAACAACACCTATATTATAAGTTGAACATTTTGAACTAAAGGTTCAAATATTTCTGTATTATTATAAGCAACTGCTTTTGGGGGAGGGCTTCAGCAACTCAATATGTTTTATTGTTCAATTATTCATTTACAATTCATTTTGAAATATGTACAATTGCTATATATATATATATATATATATATATATATATATATATATGCTATAAATTAGTTACCATAACAAAGTCTCATACACCTCAGTTGTGCATATTGCCCAAGTTATGCAACATCTACATGAAACATGATTAGTAAATGGTAATCAGATTCGAATAGCTACATCCATTAGAACATTCAATAACTAAATAGTTATAGCATATATGACCAGTTGCTTAATTTTAAAGTTAAATTCAATTAAAAACTATTAAATCAGTTTTAGTTTAGGGATTTATATTTGATATGTTGACAAATTTTGGTTTTTCCAGTTTTATATTTATTTGGATTTAATTAATGTTTACTTCATACCTAAGATTTGTTATATGTGCTTTAATTTTTAAGTTCCAATAATTCCATAACTCTGTTCCATTAGATATCATTCTTTCATATTATGTATTACCTCATATCTTGCAAGATATAGCAGTTGATTTTGTTATGATTATGCTTTAGTCAGTGTAGTGACCCCGAATAAGCTCTCACATGTTCTGTTTGTTAACCAGCCTTCTTTTAACACTCCATTTTTGAACCAAAAACAAGTCAATTCTGATTTTATATGTTATCTTTAACAGTTAGGCTGTTTAGGAGTTTATATCTTTTTCATCCGCGTAGTTGATAACTGATCCCTGCCGGGATCGATGGTAAAATGACGACGTTTCGGCAGAGTCACATCTGCCCTCTTCAGGTTGGTTCACATAATTCTCGTAGTCTTCTGCTTTCGCTTCTAGTTACTCGAATACAGTATTCGACCTGAAGAGGGCAGATGTGACTCTGCCGAAACGTCGTCATTTTACCATCGATATATATCAACTACGCGGATGAATATATATGCCCGCGAAAATATATATATATATATACTGATAATCCTTATGTACCTGAATGGATTTAAGTGATGCAAGTGACCACTTGAAAATCACTTTACAAAGATAAACTTCTAGATTTCATAAATTTAGAGAAATGTTCTCCTTGGTAGGATGTAATTATGCTGTTAGTATTTCTATATTTTAATTGAAATTGTTTTATTTTAGTAGAATTTATGTTACTGAATACCACATACTTTTTAGAGCTCTCTTTCCTTGTGGTGATAACATGGTGTGCATCATTGATGATAGAGAAGATGTTTGGTCTCATGCAACCAATCTAATACATGTTAAGCCTTATCATTTCTTCCAGCACACAGGTGATATAAATGCTCCTCCTGGCTTAGATAAACATGAACAAGATGATAAGGTTGGTGTAGACTTAACACAATTGTCAGACAGAGGTAAAAAATGTCATAATGAAGAGGATGCAAATAATATAAATGAGGATGTATCTACAATTCCAAGTGACATAAAGATTGAAGATAAGGATGAAACAGTTAAAAAAGATGAACAAGAAACTTGTGAAGATAAAACAGTAAAAGAAGTTATAGAGGAACAGGTAAAATTGATTGTCTGCATGTAGCAAATCAAAGAATTACTTGTGCATATTATCATAAGTACTAATATAAATATATTTTTTGAATAACCTACAGTTTTGTAAGAGGCATTTCATTTTAATCCCACTTGTTAATAACTCTATAAAAATGAATTAGAAAACTGACATCAATAAAACTTGGATCGAGCAGTGGGGGATGCATTAATTGCTGTTAATGACAGGATCACATTTAATCTCATACCCTATATCACTCACCGAAAGTTCTTGGATCCAAAACAAGAGTTATGTGCTGGCCTGTTGTTTCTGTTAGGAATATTTTTAGACTATTGACCTTTAATTAAATAGTTTCTTACATAATATGATTAAATAGATGTATAACTGAGAAAAACACTCAAATACTGTGTGAATTTATTGAGTAATTATATAATTATTTATGTGTGTATTTTATTGGTGATTAACTTAATCAAATGTCTTCTACTATTCATTAATCTAATTGCCACTACTACTATCAATACTAGAACAAAACATTTAATGCTCCCAAAATTAAGAAAGTAGGACTATCAACCTAAAACCCAAACAAATTACAAATCAAGCCTTGTTAAATGGAAAAATATAAAGAAGGTTTATTCTAAAATAATTTGGTCAAGTACGAGTTGGACTCACATACTTAGGTTTCTGTACCACCTTCAAGATTCGAATATTCCAGTTTCAGACAAGCAGGGAATGAGTGCATTTTCTTATATTTACCCTTATATCTTTTAAATGAAGCGTTTTAAATGTTTAAAAAATATACACTTTGATTTTCCACACATAGACTTTTTATTTTATCTGCTTCAGGATTCGCTTGATTTTTATCAGAATACACATGAATTTAATTTTCTAATTTGGCCCCCAAAAATTAACATTAGAGTTTTATTTTACCAAAAAACTGTCTGAGTTTTAAGGCTCTGTAGATTGGAAGATAAAGGGCAAAATAGGTCAAATTTTAAATTATAAATTATTAAATTTGTTATTCAAATTATTTAAAAATATAAATAAAATATATTTTTCAAATTTTAAATAGTGTAGTTTCTAAAGTGGGAATTAAGTCGATGTTTAATATTTTTAATATCTTTTATACAAATGATTTAAAATATTGATATATTTGTAATTCACATAATGAGCCTTTTATCTGATATATTACATGATGTGTTTGAAAATTGAATCTTTATTTTCCATTTAATTGTATAATTTGTCCCTAAAATTGCTATGGGGGTTTTCTAGTAATTTATTTTCCGTTTAATTCTATTATTTGGAGGCCAAATAATAGAATTAGGTATTTTTTTATATTTTTCCTATAAACAAAAAAATGAGGTCTTAGAGTTTGGGGAATAACGGGGAGAATGGGTAATTTTTTCAAAATATTTTTTTAATATATTTTAAAATATTCATTTTAAAAAAATTAAAAATATATATTTGTACCTATTTGTCATAATGAGCCCTGGGATTTGATATATTACATGACCCATTAGAAACAATTATAATTTTTTATTTTCCATTTAATTCTATAATTTGCCCCCCAAAATGAATATTAGGGGTTTCTTCTTATTTTTCCAGTAAAGTTCAGGTGAGGGGCTATACTTCCAGTTTTTCAAAATTTTTCAGCTTATGGTTTCGGAGATAAGGGGGGAATGGGTAAAATTTTTTATATTTTTGTTAATATCTTTCAATTAATTTATTTTATAAATATGGAAAAAATATATTTGTTTTCTTCATCATGAGCCCTTTTATTTGATATATAACATGCTGGGTTAGAAACAATTTTAATTATATATTTTCCATTTAATTCTATAATTTGCCCCCCAATAAAAATATTAGGGGTTTTTCCTTATTTTTCCAGTAAAATTCAGGTGAGGGGCTATACCTCCATTGTTTTTCCAAAATTTTCCAGCTTATGGTTTCGGAGATAGGGGGGGAATGGGTAATTTTTTTATATTTTTGTTAATATCTTTTAATTAATTTATTTTAAAAATATGAAAAAAATATATTTGTTTTCGTGGTAATGAGCCCTTTCATTGATATATAACATGATTGGTTTAGAAACAATTTTAATTTTATATTTTCCATTTAATTCTGTAATTGGCCCCCCAAATTTAAAAGTAGAGGTTTCTCCTTATTTTTCCAGTAAACTTCAGGTCAGAACCTATAAATCTATTTTTTTTCAAACTTTACGTTTTATAGTTTCGGTGATAAGGGGGGGGGGGGTAAATTTTGGTATATTTTCTTTAATATCTTTTTAAATAATTTTTTTAATATGAAAAAAATATATTTGTGTTCCTCAGAATGAGACCTTTCATTTGATATATTACATGATGCGTTTGAAAAAAAAATTATTTTTAAATTTTTATTTAATTCTATAATTTGCCCCCCAAAATTAACATTAATGGTTTCTCCTTAATTTTCCTGTAAAGTTCGGGCAACGCTCTATATTTTCTATGTTTTTCAAAATTTTAGGCTCAGTACTTTCGGAGATCAAGGGGGGGAACGGTCGATTTTTTTAGTTTTTCCCCCAGAAGTACTACTAAAATCAAAATTTTTTCTTTTACGATATGTACTCCTGATCGGGTCACCAAACTATACATTGATACCAAATTTCAACCTCTTCCGTCCAGTAGTTTAGGAGAAAATGGCTGTGATGTGACAGAGGCAGAAATCTTGAGTGATATTATAAGGGTATCCGTATATTGTATATACGGAACCCTAAAAACCTGTTTTTATCTTCCCGCTGGTGGTTTTGGGCTACTAAATTGTCTTATGACAATAGCCAAATACCATTATCTGTCTTTATATTTGGCATATGCTTCCGACGAATTAATAGTAGCCTTCAGTACAGCATCCCTGTGAAGTACATATTGATTACCAAATACTTGATCATTCAGGATGGGCTTCATTTTGGCGCGTTTACCACGTTTTTCGTTTGCAAACGTGTTGCGCTGAATTACTGGCAATTCCCAAACATGTTAATTTGACAATGTTTATTACATCATACCTGGTGGTTTCTAAATATCACTTTCTGTATTATTATGTGCTGTCATTGAATTTTCTATATACTATTTACAAATTACAATTTAAAAACGAATCATAGTAAGCACTTCATCAATTTTTACTTATGAAAACTCTTTTTATTTTCCGATAATGATGGATATGCAGTGTTTATTTTTGGTAAAACTCACAAGTCAAATAATCTGTGATATAATTTTTTATAGTCTTTTTTGTTGTTACATATTCATGCGGTATTCACAAATTAATGACAATTATAGCAATTTTTTTCAGTTTAGGAATTTTTAATATATGCATGAATGTAGATTAAGTTAGTCAAATATATTAATTAATTTAAAATTAATACAAAGCATTTGTTTGAAATTTCATAATCTAAAGACAGTACGCAATAATAAAGCCGCTATTATATTGTTACGAAATTTACCCAAAGCCGACCCTGTTTCATTTCAATACGACAACAAACGCTTTGAGATAAAAAAATTGTTCTCGAAAAGACTCGGCACCTGTAGGAGTGAATGATTTTTACTGGAGCATTCAACGCTGGTTTTATAAAGGAAGCACGCCACGATCGCAGTTCAGTTATACCGCGACGACTAGTGTATATGGGAATGTATTGTGATATTTGAATCAGCTGTTTTAATGTAAATAAAGTTCTAGAAAAGTAAAAGTGAATATTAGTTTTATAATTTTAAATTGAACCCACGGACTTTACAACAATATTATTACATCTTTTACAAAGTATTTCGTTAACGTAAAGCTTTTATCACATTCACAAGAAGAACGCTATAATGTTGGAAAGTTAAATGCCTACAATGAAGATTATCAGTACTATTGTGGCTGTTATGAACAAACAATTAAAAAATCAGTGACTATGCAAAAAAATGATCGTTATATTTTTCACTGTTAAATAGTGAGCTATAAATCGCATCACATGTGGGGCTAATATATAAAAATGAATCCCATTTCCATGATGACACCATAACTTGAGAACGACCTCACCTTCATCGTTTTTTTTTTAATTTTCTAATACTTCGTAGAGGGTTGTTAGGGAAATAAAACTTAACTACTAATTATCCTTAGCGCGTATTTTTCTTTAACTTTTAAAGATTGGGCTGATCATTGACATATATATTACCATAGACTCAGCCCGCTAGCAATTTTTAATGACAAGTTGATTTGTTTTTTTCTTGCTACCTCTCTCAATCGAATATTCCATTAAAGGATATTCCCAACAGAAAGAGAACTAACTTAACTTTATAAGGCAGAGATAGAACGAATGACAACAGTAAAACAGGGTGCCGATTTTGATGAAACTGTTTCAGTGGATTCCTGGAATTGATGGATGAAATTGTGTGTGTGTGTTGGAGTGGGTTAGATACACAATTTGACCCGGTAGAGAGCACTGCATTCGTGTTCGGGGATTTTTTTTGCCTCCTAAAGGTTGGGCCGATTTTGATTTAACAATATTTACATTAAAATAAATCATCAAATTGTCTACCCCTGCGCAGCCGGGGTAAGCAAGCTAGTAGACGGTAAAGCGCACTATAGAATTCGACTAGAATACTGTTAAGTGGATTCTCTACACTAATACAGTTGTTTAATTGTATATAGTCAACATTTTAATCCGTTCTTAATTCTGATACCATTCTTGTCTTTTGTCTCAGCTCCTTTAATAAGTTCAGATTTACACTTTTTTCGCGCACTTTTTAAAATGACACCAACTGTAACAATAGAAAATATCATAGTAGCACAAGCTAGGAAATATTTGTCTAAAAATTTTCTGCAATGTAATATCTCATTTAATGAAATTTGTTTTGAAATTCATGTCATATATTTGAAAACCTTTTACGAAAGATCTCTGGCAGAGATATGTTACAAGTAATACTCACCTAACACATAGCAATAAATAAATGAATACATTATTAGTCTCTCACTCAAAGAGGTCCTAATAATTTCTGTAAAATTTACAAATGATTTCTTTTTGATTAAATTATATATGATTATTAATTTTCACCTAATAACTATTTACTAGTTATTAGTGTCTATCCTCAATTGTTCTCATAATAAACAAAGTAATAGTAAATATAATGCTAATCTGTTTTTACTTGTTCCTTGTTTATCTGTTTCTTATAAACATATTACTATCCACTAGTTCAAACTGTCACCACATAAACAAGTATAAAACAGTAAACAGAGTACTTACACCTTAGTTTATAAGCAGGATTTTTAATTGACTTAATTTGTTATTATTAGATTACATTTGTCAAATTTCAGGTCAAAGCAGTCGAAGAAAATAGAGAAAACAGTAGAATTGAGGAAACAAATACTGTTATAGTAGAAAATAATGAACAACCAACAGAAGATAACCAAAGAGAAGAAAACAACCATTCAAATAGTAGTGATAATTTCGAACTGTCACCTACATCGGTTAATACTAATGATAAACTTGACACAGTTAAAAATAGTGCAAATAGTGACATTGAACATGCCGAACCCGAAAAAAGGTTTGAAAACGATATGATAGAAGTTGAAGACCCCGATGACTACCTCATCTATCTCGAGGACATTTTGAATAAAATACATAAAGAGTTCTACGAAGAATACGACAAACTGGAATCGGGTGAAATTCCCGATCTGAAAGACGTCATTCCTAAAGTTCGTAGTCGAATATTAAAAAATTGTAATTTAGTATTCAGCGGTTTGGTACCAACTAGAACCAAATTAGAACATTCCAAAGCTTATCAAGTGGCTAGGGGTTTGGGTGCTGTGGTTACTCAAGATTTGGAAGATAATACAACCCATTTGGTGGCTGTTCGACCAGGCACTGTTAAGGTAAATGCTGGTAAAAAGAAGAAGAATTTAAAAATTGTGACCCCGGACTGGTTGTGGTGTTGCGCAGAAAGGTATTACCGGTTTTTAAATTTTTTAAACTTTCCCCTAAGTATATATTCAAGCCATTTATTATAGCAGACATTGAGATTTTTATTTGATGAGGTTATGATCTCAGTATCTTCCAGGTTATATTTTGATTATAGTTAGTTGAGTGGAGTACTTTTGAGAACAAATAATAACCAAAACCAAACATTTCATAACCAGACATCGAATGCTTTCTTACATAAGTTACTGCATATAGCTTTTTCGGTAATGACAAATTACTTTCTGAAGGTTAGGTATTTGTGGCATCTTCTAGTGTATTTTTATGTTTCTTTGGAAAAACACCAGACTTGAGAACAAGAATGGTATATTTAAAAATTCAAACCTTTCAAGGTGTTTCGAAAGTGTAATATATAAATTTGAAATTGAATTGTCTATAAAAATAAATTACGCGTTATTATATTGAAATGATGAGGTTAATCAAGTTTGTATGATAAAAAACAAAGCAATATCTTCCACAGTCAAATTTGTAACTTATTTCGTATTTTCTACAGATTTTTTCTATTTGGCTAAATTATGGTTTGCTTCACTAATTGTTTTTTAGTTCTATGGTAGAATAGTAATTCATATTTCTTCTTAAAAGTAAACAATAATACTGAGCTCTCACCTTGATTATATTTAAATTTCAGGTGGGAACATGTTGATGAAAGAATATTTCCGTTAAAAAGGAAAGGGTCAAAAAACCGTCATCCTCCACCTCATTGCAGCAGTCCCCAACATATACCAGAGTACCCAGAACACAACAAACCAGGTGCAAGGAAAAGAACTCCAAGTGGAAGATTCATGGACACAATTAACCCTTTAATGTCTTTTTCTAGTGATGATATAGCTAACATGGACAAAGAGGTAAGAAATTTTATAAATAACAACATTAAAAAGAACAATACAGCTGCTCTATTTCAAACTTTGTTTAAAGCTCACATTTTGATTGTCATTCTTTAGTTGCACTCTTAAGTTTTGGGAAAACTACATATAAAGGTTATGAATGTTTTTCTACATTACATTACATAATATAAAACAAAGTCGCTTCCCGTCGGTTGTCCCTCTGTACGCTTAGATCTTTCAAACTATGCAACGGATTTTAATGCGATTTTCATCAATTGATAGAGTGTTTCAAGAGGAAGGTTTATACATATAGTTTAATATTGTTTTGGGTTAATTTGTTTAAATATGATGCTAATTGTGTCGCTGCTTGGTGACCGTTACATGAGGCAGCATATTAGCTTAGTTGACTAGAGCGTATAGCTAATAAGGTTCGATCCCCATGATTCATTGAATTTTTTTGTGGGTATTCGAGTGAGTTTCTGGAGGGTTTGAATTCACATTTCGAGCCGGTAGGTGGCGCTGCTATCGGGTATGTAGGTGGGGGGGGATGAGCTCCTTAACGGTTTGATTGATTTTGAGGAGATTTTTTGTGTGTTTTAGTAGAATAGATTAAGTGATTAAGCTCGGTAGGTGGCGCTACGTTCGGGTTGTAGGTTTTTTTTTATTCGTTCTAAACGGTTGGGCCGATTGTGAAGAAGCTTTGTGTGTATGTTTGAGTGTGTTAGATTTAGTATTTCACCTAGTAGGAGGGCGCTGCAATCTAAATCAAAATTTCTAAAGTCCCTCTAAAATTTTAATGAAACTTTTTGCGAGTGAATGGGTACCTGGAAGCTTTAGATTCACAATTGTACAAGCTAGGGGTGCTGCAATCGGTTTGTAGGATTTTTTTACTATATTTGCATTTAAATTTAACATATTTTTTTACTGAGTGTGAGGTGTGAGGCCGGGGAGTGGGGAAGTCGATTAGTGTGTTTATAAATCAAAACAGATTCAAACAATCCATCCTCACAACTTTTAAAATGTTCGCCACAGTTGCTTGAACAACAACATATGCCAACAGAATTTTTAAAAAACATAATAGAATGTAATAGGAAAAACACCCAATATTCGCAAAGAAGTAGTAATTGCCCGTTTTTTCAGGTAGAAGCAACTTTAGGCAATGAATCCGACACAAGCGATCAGGGCGAGGACGATTTCGAACCCGAAGAAAATCGAAACGGCAGCGAGCCACCTGTCGCTGAAATCCTCAATGACAGCGTAACAAGTTCCAGTAGCGAAGATTCGCTCACTGGAGATTACCCGAAAGGCTTCAAACGGAAACGACATCGCGGAGACAGTACAAACGTCAACGATGAATTATACAATAGTACCGAGGACGAATCGCCCAGTGTGAAATTTCGACGGGGAGAGGGCATAGACGACGACATGATTGACATGGATCCCGAAGAAACGCAAGAAAGCGAAGGAAGTTTGGATCCGCCGGATGAGGTGGATGATGGCGAGTGGAACATGATGGGTGCAGCCTTAGAAAGGGAGTTTCTGGCAAATAATTAATAATGATAGTACACTTACTTATTGTTCATATTAAATTATACAAAATTTTACTGTTCTACATAGAAAATTATGGGGAAGTGTTCAAAGTTTATGACAGTTGAAAACATTTGTTTGTAAATGTACATAAGACAAATAAGTTTTAATACCATTTCATCTGAAACTTTCTATTAGTGTTTTCACTACATAAATTGCATTGTTTCTTATTATAATATATTATATAGCAAAGCTGAATTTATAAAAAAACGTACCCATATTTAAAAAGAAGAATTTTTCTAACACCTCTTTAAATTATTCAATAAGTTGTATATATCGTATGCTATTAAACATATATATGTGGTTATGGTAACAACATCTTCAATGTCAAATTATTTGAAACTGAATTTTCTGGTCTTATTAAGCTGGAAAACACACCTTAAATTCAGTAAATTTAAAATATTAAATAACGGAAAAAAATTTAACCCAAATTAAAAACGTATTATTTTAAAAGGTGTAAATAGTAAGTAAATATTTTCCTAACTGCAAAATGTTGCCTGACATTTAGGCTAAGGGAGAGATGCAGATAATGACACATACCTGTTAAGGAAATATTTGCACACATAATAAAAAGCTTCTTTTTCTTGCCAATTCATTTTATTTCGGATTTGTTGTATTTTTTCTTAGTTTCTTTTGTTCTAATGTTTTTTATCTGTTATCTGTTATTGGCTGTGTGCTAGTTTGTCCTTTCTTCGTTTTTGTAACAATGAGTTTTCTAAATCAGGGGCAATCATGTTTAATTCTACAGGACTTACTTAACAGGTTCATTGTGGATTTTGCAGGGGCATCTTTTGTAATAACAGGTACCTATCAGAGATAAAACAGAACTCTTCATCTGAGAAAATATTCGAGTTAAAAGGTCATATATTTTTCATCTTTTTTGAGTACTAGTTTCTAGTGGAGGGTCGTCCACGCTTTTACAGTCAATAAAACGGGACCGTTTATCCTCTGTGATAAACCACTTTTCTAAATCAGGAGCAAGCCTGTTGTTTAATTCTACAGGACTTACTTCGCAGGTTCGTTGTGGATGTTGCAGGGGCATCTTTTGTATTAGCAAATAAGCTATCAGAGATACAACAGAACTGTTCATCTGAGAATATATTCGAGTTAAAAGGTCATATATTTTTCACCTTTTTGAGTACTAGTTTCTACGAGACCGTTTATCCTCCAAGATAAACTAGTTTCATTTTCGACCGTTAGCGAAACAACGTATACGAATAATCTTTGACACATCACAGATAAAACGAGTTCATTCCTAATAGTCTAAGAGAGAGAATTTCAGGTAGGCCAATTTTTTAGATATCCTATCTATCTCACTCTCTCAGGCTACGTGGCTGGCAGTAGTTATCAGTGCGCATCGTACCTGTACTGGAAAAATATCAATTTTTTCAAATTTTAAGAGGGTTTCTTTTTTATTATTATTTTAATTGAACTATTTGACACATGAATCTATTATGGCCAGTTATTTTTATTGTTTAAACTGTGCCAAGCACTAATTTAGAATTTTTTTTTTATTTTAAAATATTTTAGTGTGGCTGAATTTTTTATAAGATGTTATTTAAGCATCTGAAAAGCCAAAATTAATTGTAGCTGATTGCAGTCAAGATGGTGTCAGTTTAGTCACATTCATGTATTCGTTTATGTTATTTGTAATGTTTTTAACAAAATTTTGTTACAATGGCTAGCAATAAATTAAAAAGTGTTTTTTTTTGTAGACAGAAATAGAAAAACAATAATTTTAATAAAAGATAAATTAAAAAATTGTAAAGAAGTTTTACAAATACGTTTACATTTTAAACTTAAATATGATAGTGTGCAATTACCAGAGCAAGTTAATGCCACTGATGGATATCACTGAAACTGTTACCGGACTTTTACTGCTTTAATGGCAAAATATCACATTACTTTTGAAGGTTTAACAATTGAATTATTGCCTGGCACATTAATTTTGGCTTTTTAGATACTTAAATAACATCATATACAAATTTTAGCCATACTAAAATATTTAAAAAAATTATTCAAAATTAACATTGGCACAGTTTAAACAACAATAAAAATATGGGGCAATAATAGATTAATGTGTTAAAAAGTTCAATTAAAATAATAATAAAAAAGAAACCTTCTTAAAATTATTGAAAAATTGATATTTTACCTGTACAGGTACCTACGATGCGCAGTGATGAACGCAAACACTACCACCAGCCAGGTAGCCCGTATGACATCCGGGAGAGTTAGAGGGATAGCATATCTAAAAACTGGCCTACCTGAAATTCTTGTTGTCCAGACGTTGCTAGCTCTTGTACTATAAATCTATAAATTTATGGGTAAACGTCAAACAATAGAGTATCTAAACAGTTTAAATGTTACTATTGACACTTGCTAATCGAGAAATTATTTATGAAAGATGCATATTGGCATTTTAATTATAGTATCCATATTTATATTTGGTTTATGAATCTATTTTGATAGAGATTTTCTATAGTGTTCGACTACAATAGTCGATAATCTTGTTCTCCTTTGAGTCAATATAAGTCCCGATTTTTGGATCATTATAAATTTTAGTAAATTATATAGAAACAGATATACAGATTTATTCGCATTGTAGTAGAATTTAACTTCCACGTGTCCAAAAAAGCCCGCGTCGTCGGTTTAGTTAGTTAATTCGTTGCGTTGACTGGTCCGTTAATAGACGATAATACCATACAGTTTATCTGTTTATTTCATCGAAGATTGGGTTGCGACGTTGCAAAAATACCGTTCACGAGTGAACTAGTTTGTCGGTAGACTATAAACTAGTTTCGTTCATGCGAAATAAACAATTTAAAAAACTGTTCATTTATTCAAAGCCCACCACTACTAGTTTCTGAATATCATAAATTGTTAGTTGTATCTGGATTTGATACCGCCCCGTGTTTCAGCATTATCATTGGAGTGACAAAGATTTTGTGATATAAGTCATGGAGGGATCCGGGAAGGGTAAATGTATCGAGAAGAAAGCAAGGTCTAATGGGAAAAAAGGTTTGTTAAATATTTTTTAATTACATGTTTTGTTGGTTACTGATTTATTTATCTCACTATTGCTTGAAGTTGTAAGCCTAAACTGTCGGTTATCTGTTATTTATTAGGTTATTGGGCACTTGGGGTTTAATACTCATTCAAAAGAATGTGTTTAACTATCTAAGGCAAAGTGGGTATCATGAACAAGAAAGAACTAAAAGTTCACTCTTTGAATTGTAACAAATGGGAATCAATGCCCTAAGTATAAATTCTACAGCACACTGTAACCAGTGAGCCTCGTTCTGCAAATACTGCTTGTCCAGTTTATGTAAGTGGCTCTACAAGTACCTAATTACTCTGGGTACATTGGACGGTCGTCAATTCTGTTCATATAAATATGTTGTAAATCGCTTTGGAGGGCAAACTGATTTTGCTTATCAATTGTTCTGAAATTTTAGAACAAATCACTCATTTGTTTTGTTAATGCTAGACATTTTCGTTACACGATTAGTTTCTATCAATAATTGAGATTGTTGCCTGAAAAATCCATACATCCAGTCTTTAGATGTATTTTTGTACTTGGTGCAATCATATAGTGCGGTTTAACATTCTTGGTTGCTAATGATATTCCTAACCTAGTTTACGAACATGCTGCTTTTTTGTATTCTATGGTGAGGAAGTTATTGTAAGGTTGCAATTCTGGAAGCACAATTTTTTGTAATTCCCTTTATATCACCATCTTTTGATACTTTTTCAATTCATGCAACATTATGTCATTAGGGATTTGAGTCACTGGCAAACCGTATTTTCTTGTAAGTCTTTAGTACATTACTACAATCGATGGCACATCAGGCATTGATATTAGATTGCGATATCATATATGAGTTATTTAATGTAAACAAAAAAAGGGTTTCATCATGTACACTAAATTGTGGCAACATGGGCATGCCCGAACCTACCACACACATAACCACAAAGGGCTTGTAACTTTTTATGACAATATTTAAAATGCAATCTAATATTGGGTTAAAGAAGTAGATTAAACTGATCCGATAGACGGTTTTCTAACACTTTCTGTCATCAAATCGGTAGCTCCAAGTATATGCGGGTGGCCGACTTGCTTAGCAACTCCCGTAGCTTCTCAATGTTTGTTCTAGTATTCCCAATAGCTGCGCAATATTCTGTCTAGCTGTTCCTGGTAGGTTCGCAATGTATTTTCTAGTTGTTTCCGGTAGCTACTCAGTCGTCTGTTTATTGAAGTACTCCGAAGTAGCGATGTAAATGCAAAAAATTGCCAATTTTGATTTTTTCCATTTTTCAGCTTTGGGTTTCCCCTGTTTTTTTTGTTGTTTAAATCATCTGTGTATTAAAACAAACATTAACTAAAGTAGGTACTTATATGCATAATGCAAGGCATACAATAGTTTGAACCGACTCTATTAATGAGTCTGACGTTTAAGATTCACTACATAAAGTCATAGTGTGTTCCATCAACAGGGGCGTACCTAGCTTTTGGTTTAGGAAGGGGCAAATGAGAATAAAAATTCTCAAGTTAGGAGCAAATAAGATATTCTTTTGGTTTCCTCACTGAAATGACCAGGAATGTACAAAACTAGTTCATACCTGTTCAATAAAGAGCTGCTTATTCATACTTTTCCGCAGCGGAATTTTTTTTAACCCCATTTGAAAACGTGGGCGAAATTCAGGTTCTATCTCTGGGCAACTAGAATACCTTTACATGGTTCCTGGTACAAAGTGGAAAAACTCTTTGACGTGATATTCGATTCAGCAATAATTTGTCAAATTCCTCTAAGTTTACAGAATTTCTATCCACCTGTAGACTAGCATCCAGGTAGAACTTCAGGTTCAAGACCAATTATGTACTGACTTTGGATGGTAATTACTTGTTCCTGGTCAAAACATACCCGAGTGTTAATATCTTGAATATAACCTCAAAAAACTACAAAAAGTCTTGTAACTGGAAATGCAGCTGATCCGTCCCCATTCAGTGCCAACTGAGATTGTAGTAAATAAAAATCTGATTGTATTTGATGCAATGACGAACACTAGTGATGGGTCGTTTACGCTTTTACAGTCAATGAAACGAGGCCGTTTATCGTCGACGATAGACTAGTTTATAAAACAGTTTAATGTTCGAATAGTTTCAACCGTCGACGAAACAACGTCCACGAATGAACTTGTACACATCACATATTAAACCAGTTCATTCCTATATTTATAGTTAAACAACAAACAGAATAAAGACTTATACAGTTGAGATATTACTATTGACACGGGCTAATCGAAAAAGTATTTACAGATTACGCATATCTACATTTTAAAGTATCCATATTGACATTTAATTTATCAATCAATTTTAGTAAAAATTTACTATAGTAGTATCTTGTTCTCCTTTGATTATATATCCCGATTTTAGAACATTACAAAATTTGGTTAAGTATAGGAATAGAAATACATATTTATTCTCAATGTAAAAGCGTTTAAACTCTACGTCCCTTCTTCATGTGAAGACCCTGTTTCGTTAGCAAGTGGTCAACAAAATCTGCGTAGTCGGTTTGGTTAGTTCATTCGTTGCGTTGACTGGCCCGTTGATAAACGATAAGACCTTACAGTCCACGGTTGTTGAGACGCGACGGTGCACAAATATCGTTCACGAGTCGACTAGTTTATCGGTAGACTATAAACTAGTCGATCCGTTGATGCGAAATAAACAGTTTTAAAAAACTGTTCATTTATTCAACGCCCATCCCTAAGGCACACAAATCTCAGATACTATATCCATCAACGGTGTAATGCTGCTTGTTGCATGCTTTTTATGATACTATTCGAATAAAGTTTGCATATAATATTTGACTTATATAACTATGGAAGAGAAATAAACAAGTTACTACAGTCTTCATTGGGTAATTCGATATATTAGAATAGTTTTTAGATGAATTGGTATAAATGCTAATAATAATTATTAGAAGTGTTTCGTGCAGTAAAAATTTTAGAACATTACTTGCATTTTCGGGTTTCATAATCTATGTGTAATTAATTATGGAATTAAGGTCAATTTATATTATATTTAATTATGATCCTTTTGTGACCACGAGACTGAGAATTTTTATAAATGTAAGAATTTCTTTGTGAAGTGATGTGTAAATAAATTTATTAATGCCCGAACAGTACTATAAAAGCTGTATAAAAAGTTATTGTAAGCACAGTTAGTGTAAAGTTTCTTTTTGTAAATTATATGATCGAAAAAAAAAAGAATTTTTAATCACAAATTAATTGAAATAAAGAGTACCTGTTTACCCTGTATAATATATGTCAAATAGCAGTAGTCTGTTAGCTAAGTTACTTCAAATTGTGAAACAATTTAAATTAAACTTCTACATTTTCTAATATAATTGTCACAGATAGAGGGAGCTTTGAAATATACAGACTGTTTAATAAGTATGGTGCTGATTATTTCGCACAAATCCATAAAGTAAACGCAAACATCATTTACGAGATAACTATACAGCCTGCGGTAACCAAAGCGTTTAGTGGCTGAACAAAAAAAAAGACTATGGTTTCGTCAATCATATGTTGGTGGCACAATTCAAAGCATATTGGACAGAACAATCCTCGCAGCTGTTAAAGACATTTAACAGGTCTTTCTTCCAGGAAACACCAAAATGGCTATGGAAGCACATTAGGGGAGATTACCGTTCCGCGATAACAGAAAACGGACATGAGATTGAAACAAACCTTATGTCTTCGTAAATTAATAGAAACGAGATATACAGTGAGGACGCCTGGGTTGGAACTACTAATATAGTAGTCATTGGTTGGAACAAATTCATTTAAAATTCAGGTGTTGGTCTTTCGGAAAAACGTCGGGTTTTTTTTGGACTTTTGGACTGCGGTTTTTGTGATGATAAACTCATTTATACAGGGTGGGCCAGAAATAAATTGCGACCATCAACTTCATTTTTTCAAATGGAAACAATTGTTTTTTATTTTATTTTTGAATTCTGCATTGAATTCTAAGTATTTTTCATGGTACAATGTCCTAAACCGAAAATTAACAGTTATTAAAAAAATTACACTTATTTCAATATTGAAGAAAAAAGCATCAAATTAAATGTTTTGTAGCAGGATTCGTAGTATTTCGGTCCTAATTCTATTCTTTAATTCCTCGATATTTTCCGGCTTATTGAAGTAGACTTTCGATTTTGAGGTAACCCCAAAGATAAAAATCTAACGGGTTTAGATCTGGAGACCTAGCTGGCCATTCGATTTTACCTCTCCTTCCTATCCATCTATTTGGGAAAATATTGTCAAGATAATCTCGCACTGTTCGCGAATAGTGCGGGGGCACTCCATCCTGTTGAAACCATACCGAATCTGCCAGTAAATTGGGGTTTTCACCATTCGTGTAAAGTTCTGTTAAACAGTGTATTATGTGATTTTGTAATAGGTCTAAATACTTTTCCGAGTTAAGTGTTCCCTCAATAAAATAATTTAGTCAAGTGCGAGTTGGACTCGCATACTTAGGGTTCCGTACCACCTTCAAGATTCTAATATTCCAGTTTCAACAAGCAGAGAATGAGTGCGTTTTCTTATATTTACCCTTATATCTTTTAAAGGAAGCGTTTTAAATTTATAAAAAATATGCACTTTGATCTTCCACACATAGAATTTTTATTTTATCTGCTTCAGGATTCGCTTGATTTTTATCAGAATACATATGTATTTAATTTTCTTATTTGGCACCCAAAAATTAACATTAGAATTTTATTTTACTAATAAATTTTCAGAGAAGTCTTTTATAATCTACTGTTTGAGTTTTGAGGCTCTGTAGATTGGAAGATAAAGGGCAAAATAGGTCAAGTTTTAAATTATAAATTATTAAATCTGTTATTCAAATTATTTAAAAATACAAATAAAATATATTTTTCAAAATTTAAATAGTGTATTTTCTAAAATGGGAATTAAGTCGATGTTTAATATTTTTGGTAATATCTTTAATGACTTAAAAATGTTATAAGGGGGAGAATGGGTAATTTTTTAAAAAAATTTTTTTAATATATTTTAAAATATTTATTTTAAAAAATTTTAAAAAAAATATATTCGTCTTAATTGTGATTTGAATATTACATAACCCTTTAGAAACAATTATAATTTTTTATTTTCCATTTAATTTTATAATTTGCCCCCCAAAATAAATATTAGGGGTTTGTCCTTATTTTTCCAGTAAAGTTCAGGTGAGGGGCTATACCTCCATTTTTTTTCAAAATTTTCCAGCTTATGGTTTCGGATATAGGGGAAGAGATGGGTAACATTTTTTATATTTTTGTTAATATCTTTTAATTTATTTATTTTAAAAATATGGAAAAAATATATTTGTTTTCGTCATAATGAGCCATTTCATTTAATATATAACATGATGGGTTAGAAACAATTTTAATTTTATATTTTCCATTTAATTTTATAATTTGCCCCCTCCTTATTTTTCCAGTAAAGTTCAGGTGAGGGGCTATACCTCAATTTTTTTTTCAAAATTTTCGAGCTTATGGTTTCGGTGATAGGGGGGGATGGGTAATTTTTTTATATTTTTGTTAATATCTTTTAATTTATTTATTTTAAAAATATGAAAAAAATATATTTGTTTTCGTCGTAATGAGCCGTTTCATTTGATATATAACATGATGGGTTAGAAACAATTTTAATTTTATATTTTACATTTAATTCTGTAATTTGCCCCCCAAAATTAAAAGTACAGGTTTCTCCTTATTTTTCCAGTAAACTTCAGGTCAGAACCTATACCTCTAATTTTTTTCAAAACTTTACGTTTTATAGTTTCGGAGATAAGGGGGTAAAATTTTGGTATATTTTCGTTAATATTTTTTTAAATAATTTTTTTTTAAATATGAAAAATATATATTTGTGTTCCTCGGAATGAGACCTTTCATTTGATATATTACATGATGCGTTTGATTTTTTTTTAATATTTATTTAATTCTATAATTTGTCCCCCAAAATTAATATTAATGGTTTCTCCTTATTTTTCCTGTAAAGTTCGGGCAATGTTCTATATTTCCTATTTTTTTCAAAATTTTAGGCTCAGTAGTTTCGGAGATCAGGGGGGGAACGGTCGATTTTTTTAGTTTTTCCCTCCAGAAGTACCCCTAAAATCAAAATTTTTTCTTTTACGATATGTACTCCTGATCGGGTCACCAAACTATACATTGATACCAAATTTCAACCTCTTCCTTCCAGTAGTTTAGGAGAAAATTGCTGTGATTTGACAGAGGCAGAAATCCGGAGTGATATTATAAGGGTATCCGTATATTGTATATACGGAACCCTAAAAAGGACCACAATTGAATCAAAGTTTTATAAAAAAGCAATTTGTGGAAATTGCTCACAACATTAGTTGTGTTATTATAAAAAAGTCTCTCGCAAGATTAACTGAGAGAAAATAGTTCTATAGAACTAGTATTCCTGAATTACCCTTAGGAATTATTTTCTCATTTGTGCATTTTATCAGGAAAAACGCATCACAAAATAGTTTTCCTGTATAAGGTTTGAATATATATTGCAAAATACTTATCTGTGTAATGCAGCATTTCAATTCCTTCTCACGAATCGTTGTCTACAGTGTTTTTATAATTTTTGAAGTAATTTGTGATAGTTCATTATGAGTAACACTTGAATTTTAACAAAATACTGACAATTATTTTAAATTTCCTGAAATGTATGTCCATTTATAAGAATGATACAAAGAAGAATGACTGCCGCTCTTTTTCTTAGTGTGTTCTTTAAGTAGTCTCATTATCTTGTCCAGTTCATTGGTATTCCATTATGAGTTAGTACATGGTTTGCTATTATTTAACTGTCTATATGTCCTCTTGCGCGTATATGTGTGTTCTTTGGAATCGTCTTCATTTGTTTAAAGATTTACAATGTTCGCAATCTAGCAATACAAAATAAAATAATAAATAAGAACCGAAAAAAAATTATAAGTTATATAAAGAGTTTAGAAATTTTGCATTAGCTTCTGCTTGGCGTAAAAAAGGCGCCTACCTCAACCATATGGCTACGGTGCATATCAATGGTTTGTTGAAAGGTTTTAGAAACTTAAATATTAGTAGTGATAATCGCCAACATTGCCTTCCGGAACATTTACAAGGCGCAAATACATTTTACGAGTATTTCTCCAGTATTTTTTCTGAAAACGACAATTGTAGAGAGATTTTTTTTTCTATTCAACTTTTTGTCGGTACTATATTCAAGTTTAATCTCATTAGTCAGAGTGAGATATTAAATGCTATATCAGTAGATTGAAATCGAACGTCGCAGGAAGATATGGAATTTAGTTACCCATGATTAAACTCTCCTTGCCGGTAATATTGAATAACATTACATAAATCATAAATTGTTGCCTTGAATATGTCTATTTATTTTACTATGTGTTAAGCTAGCATAGCCATTTCATAACGCCCAAGTGGGACCTACTCCAGAATTTATTGCTATTTTATTACGCAAAAATTAAATTTATTGCTCCCACCCCTCCCAAGAAACAGTGGCTATGCTAACTAACTTTAGTCTAAAGTTAGCATAGTCACATCTATATCTCCGGAACGAACAGTGCTACCGGGGTGATCTTGGGGGTGTATTTTACTGCTAATTAAATGCTGTCGAATTACACTAGAGCAAATACCCAAAAATTACCCCTTGATCCCCTACTGAATTTCTCACCCCCTGACAATTAACAAAAATATTTATTTAAATTTTTTTGTTGTTAACATCAGTACACATTTATTTACTGAAGTTCTATTCTCGTTACGATTTCATTCGTCTAACCCCTTCCGAGAAACAGTGGCTATGCCAATTTTAGATTAAAGTTAGCATAGCCACTGTTTCTCGGGAGGGGTGGGAGCAATAAATTAATTTTTTTCGTAATAAATTAGCAATAAATTCTGGAGTAGGTTATGAAATGGCTATGCCAGCTTAACACACATTATTTTACTAGATGTAACATGCATACTACACAATCTGGATTTCGCCAGGGGCACGGCACTGCAACTGCATTGCTCAATCTTACCGACAATATACTAGGAATCGATGGATGATTGTCAGTTATACTGGTATCTCTGGACTATTCAAGCAATATATAGCTTATGATGCTTATCTCTGGAGGATATCGCAGACTGTTTCTATGAATAACATGTTTTCGTAACCAAGATTGGTTGTTTCAGGGGTATATACATGAGACCTTCCCAAAATAATTTTAAATTCAGATATTCAATTATATGCAGATGGTACTCAATTAATTCATAATTTCTCTTCTTCGGAATCACCAGAAAATATAACAACATTATTAATATATATTAATATTAATCGAGATTTAGATAATGTATTAGTTTTCTACTGAACACAATTTAAAGCTGAATATCAATAAAACATGTGTAATCTTATTTTGCTCTAATCCGAGAAGAGCACTATTCGGTCTATATTGAATTATTCGGAGTTAATTAAAATTTTAGGTTTGATTGTGGACAGTTCAATTAGATTTCGAGAGCATATTAAAAGTCTTCTTAAAAAATGTTACTTAGGTCTAAGACTATTGTATATTAATAGGTACATAATAAACTCATAATTGGTTCTGTAAATACTTAATTATTGTAATGTACATGTAGTGCCTGTTTGGATTTCTTCGGAAAGAAGAATATGCTATGTTCAAAATTGTGGTGTACGTAGGTGTATAATATACGTAAATATGATCGGGTGTCTGCTAAGATTTGTGAATTAAATTGGCTCAAACTCCATTATAACTTTAATCTTATTTTTCTAACTTTTTTGCAGATTTGTGTAAGGACATTTTCCAGAATATGTACATAAGAGATTGAAAAGACATAGCTTAACTCTCACAATGCCTCACTATTGGACCGCACTAATTCAGTGAAGTTTTACTTATAACGCATACTATGTTTCATTATCGATACCTTCGTTTCGTTAATTAATTAAAATACAAATATTGTTGAGTCAGCAAAAGCACTATTTGTAAAGCTTTTTTATTTCATCATTCATTGTTTGTTCCTGTGGTAGGTACATCTTTGAGTTAAATGCATCCCTGTAGGGTTAAAGTAGCTTTTAGCTAATTTTTGCCTTGTAGGGACTAAGCTTTATTTCGGTTTTTTTGATATTTCTGTAAGTTGTTTGTTGTTTTCCATATTTATATTTAATTGTTAATGCGTTGTACGTTTGGCTAATAAAAACGAATTATCATTATTATTGTGTTCCCCCAGATACAAGGCACACTGTACACACAATTTTTGGAACTTTGAGTAGCGTTTTCCGGATTTGCTTTTCTAAACATAGTTGTGTTGTTATTGATTTGATCATTTTGTTTAATTTCTTGAATATTTTGTTCTAAAACTTCCTTTGGGAAATGTAACTCTTTCTCTTGTTGATGAAACTACTTATGATCTGTTCTATTTAAGGACTCCGTTAAGAAACTACTTGAAATATATATGATTCGACCGAAATCTTACCATTTGCTTTTACATAAACGATAAACAAATTGGCAGGAGTATTGTCCCTTGAGCGTTTTAATATACCTTAAGAAATAATTAATTAAATAAATAATTGGAGTAAATAACAAATGCATTTATTTAAAAACGTACTTTAATCTAAAAAATACATTTATCTATGCCAGTATAATAACGATAATACAAATTTCTTTTTAACATTATAAAACTAGTAACAAAGTTCTTTTTATTAACTAATAATAAATTTAAAGTTTAAAAACACATAATTAAGATCCTTCTAACTTCTTAAATATTTCTGAAAAAAGTTATATAAACTCATCTACTGTACTAAATTTGGTAAGGAACTACAATACGGAAAACAAGAGTAAAGCGTAATACTTTTTATAAATAAATAATGTAGTAGAATTTACTAAGAAATTCCATAGGAACACAGTAAATTTTGAAAACATGAATAAAATTTATTTCAACTGAAATTATCTTTTGTAGATTTGGGGATTGAGATGGTTCATTTTTGCTCAGGATGGTAATTCGAATTGTCAAAATTCTTCAAATCACAGACGTCAACGAAAATTGTATTTCAGCTTCCAAATTTGTGTTTCATTAAATTTGGAAGGTATCGAAATCTAAATTGGTACACTGAAAAAACGATACAATTTTGTCGTTTTATTGTGGGGTGTATTGAATGTACAATAATCCTAGTTTTTTTGTTAAAAGCATTACCGGCATTACCAAATGACGTGTGAAGTGTAAATATCAGGGACACTAATTAAGTTAAAGAATGACATTCAGAGCTTTTGTAGAGTTTATGAGTCAGATGAAAAAACGGTATAGGACTAATGGATTCCTACCATTTAAAAAAAGAGGACAATGGCTTTTTTTTACTCAAGAAGTAGAATCACATCAGTGCTTATGGAAATATACTCTGAAAAAAAGGGTGACAGCTTTAATTAATGTTTAGGTTCATTTTGAGAATAACACCACAATAGTTGAAATTACAGTAATTTTAACTATTGTGGTTTATTTCAGTATATGTATGTCTGCTTTCAATTTTTTTTTAATGCTTTGACCACTTCTACTTCCTATCATTTGACTTACTCCTCATTTTCTGATGTCTTGATCTTCTTTTATCTTTTGATCAGTTGATTGTTTTCTCATTTTTGGAGATCTAGATGTATTGACAGAGTTATCAAATAAAGATTAATACTTCACAATGTCAAATAACATTGTTATTTGGCATCAAGAAATGTTCTACGCATTGTTGAATCATAACCAAAATAAAGTTGACTGAAATTTGAAACATGATATATAAATATTTGAAGACGCGAAAGGAATGACACCTCGAAGAGAGTACTGATGTATATAGTTAGAGATAAAAAATCACGTAACTTTATTAACACGTTGCCATTGCTTAGAGATGAAAAAAAAGAGAGAAATATAGGGCAATATTTACCAGATATAATAATAGATTATCAGTCTAAACCCTTTGCCAAACGGGCAACACGGTCGTTTTTACCATTGCACTCGATGTCGCCGCGTAAGCGACAAGAAAAAAAAAGTTTACAATAATTTTGATTTTTCACAAGTGCATCTTAAATTGCGACTATATTTAGCATATCAAAAATATTTTAGTGAATATTTAAATACTGTTTAAGCACTTTTTGGGAAATAACACCACAAAACTGGAAGTAACTGTATATTTCCAAATCTTTCATATCAAAGCTTTTGCATATCATCCAAGATGAGACCCAACAAAATAAAATCAACAAGTACATTGATATAACCGAAAAAAGTGAACTTAGAATCCAATTTTCTGGGCTTGCAATTACAAATGAACTACAGAGGCTTTTAAGAAGTCCTGAAGAATGTAAAATAAACTCTAGTTTTGTGCCAACTGACTCCTAACATATCTAGATCTCCAAAAATGAAATGAAAACAATCAAGAAGCAGATCTGGACCACCTCATAGAAAAAGAACCAATAAAAATTCAAATGAAGAGACAAGAAAACATTGTATGAACAAAAAAGCAATCTAGGGAAAGACACAAATAGATCAAAAAATAAAAGGAGAAGTAAGTCAAACGATAGGAATGGAAGTAAAAGTCAAACTATTTAAAAGAAGTTGAAAGCAGACAACGGGGTCTGAGCTAGACCCCGAAACGTTTAGAAATATACAGTAATTTCGAGTTTTGAGAAGTTCTTTCCAAATATGCCACAACTATCCTTCAGAAAACAAATATTTAAATACCCTTGCTACGGTGAAAAAATTCGGAGTTGCCCAAAAGAAACAAAAGCATTTGAATAGGATAACAGCCTGACTCAGTTATAGAAACTAAAACCTGTCCCATTTTGAACTAAACACAAGTATGAAAAATGCTGCACATAATGGTATTATTGTTATTTCTGAACAGGAGATCATGATCACATATATCTTTTTGATTCTGAACTACTTTCCTTAATGACATTTTTTTAAATTCCTTCAAATGAGGGTTCCTGACCCTTGAAAGATTTTCCTATTCTTCAGCCAACTCTGTAGGTTGGTTAACCATTCTAGGTACAGATCTTTTAACTACATCCATTAGGATAAAATTAATAAAAAATCTCATACCACGCTGTATATTATTATTTACTATACGGAACATGCCTAAAACAACATTTACAAGGAGAAATTATAAATGAATTGGAAAGAAGTGATGAAAAATTTTATTTGATCTCCTATCAAAATGAAAAGTTAGAATATAGTGACAGTGGTAGTTATGAAAAATAAAGAGAAAATAATATTAGCAGTGATAGCGATATCATAGTCAATAAAAGCCATTAGCAATGTGTTCAAGCAGCAGTGAAGATGAAATTACGGTAATAAACAATTATGGGCCATAGGAAGACGTTACTATGCTCAACAATGTGCCATATAAAAAATAGATTTAATTTCCATGAGAAAACTCAAGGACCACAAATTGCTAACTGCACAAAACCTATGCTTTATTTAACTTTTCTGATATACAGTTCAAAAAATAGTGGAAGAGACAATTAATTATGATCAAAATAAAATGCAACAAAAACCAAACGGTCGATATGGCATACGTGGGTTGGAGTTACCGTCGAAGAATTAAGGCATTTTAATTCATTAGAATTGTCTTAAATATGAGCACAATTACTGTTGGCAACATGCAAGAATATTGGTCCAAAAATTTTCAATGCGAAAATTTCTTTTTTTTTTGTAAATTATTTAAAAGAGAACGATTTATACAGATAATTTGAATGCTTCATTTACAAGAAAAAAAATCCAAATTGCACACATAGAATACATGTATTCATAAACCATGATTACATATTGGGGACTGCTTTGAACGATATCTGCGACTGTGAGTGTACTTCATAGATACCCTAAATTTTGATAATATACATATACGGAAGCCTCATTTTTTTGTAGTGCAACCATTATTGTAACCATTATTATTTCGATGTTAAGTTTCTACAAATTAAAAAAAAAACAAAATTCATATATACATATATAGATTTTTACTGGGGTAAGATTCAGATAAAGTTTGTGCATTTTTTTATTTTTTCTACTAAATCGGCAAGTTAGAAGTCATTGTTCCTAGAAAAACGTTTTCATATTTATTGAATCTGAAAAATAATTCCGAGTTTATGGGAAGACTTAGCAAAAATTTATGAGTGCTTTGGTGTCTTCTTGAATTATAAATATGAGTGCAAAGTGTTAATTTCAATCTTACAGATTATTCTTTTGTTCAGCTATTGTTTCAAAACTCAGAAACATAAAATAATTAAACTCAACGTTTGGAATTGTACACAAATTTCTTATAATTTTAAACACCTTAAAGCTAATTTCGCAGCAGCCTTCCTTGCCATTGCAGCATTATTACCACAACCATGAACGACTTTGGTGATACCTTCTAAACGGAACTCTAAAGGAACCAAAGTTTTGTTGTTGTCAGCTATTTTGGTCCGTCTAAAATAAAAATGAAAAATTTAGAACATATTTGAAGGGGTAGTTTGACAAACTTGCATTAAGCTTCACACATTTGGTGTACTAATATTGCGATAAGATGTTTTAATTGCAATAATTACTTGATATTCGTTTATATAAATGCCCCAATTATATCATGGTTTCCTTGTATTTAAGAGGATATTGAGTTATAGTCAGTTACTTATTAAAGGTAAATAAATATATATCCCACCTAACCTATCCAGTTAAACATGTGCAGTGTTACAATCAACATCTAGAAGAATTTTGGAAAGAAACCTGCAGAATTTTTCAATATTAAGATTATATTATATTTATCAATTTTTGGATCAATCAATATGGACTTTTTAATTAAAAGCTTAGCTCTTAATTACTTTAAACAATTAAGTGTTTCGTAGATGCAATCAGAGATCTCGGAGTTGGATGTGCCTACAGTTGATTCGCGAATAATTATACATACAAAAAATTGTCAATACCAGATTTTTGGTATTGTCATTTATATTACGGCTAGTATTGAATGATTGGATAACCCTTTGCTGGTCGGAAACGCTGTTTTTTCTGTCCCGTTCATGAAGTCCAACTTGTCAATATCCACCCTTTGAATCTAGGGCGGAGAACCAACGAGACTTGTCAAGGGTGGTAAGAGTGTCATCAATTCGAGGGAGTGAATAAATGTACTTATTATTTTCTATAATGCACGCACAACCGGTTGCTTCCATCCTTCTTTTTCACTAGATTGTCAGGAACAGGCCATACGAGTGATACATGGCTCTAAACTCCGTCTGTAACATGGACTCTTTTATATTTTCCTCGCCCGCCCGGAGTTGCCCTAATGGTAGTCCGAGTATTTACTCGATTTTGAGTGATGTTCGTGTGCCGAGTAGTACCATCTTGACAAATGACAGTGGTTTAAAATAAATTGTTTGGCCTTCTACTGTTCATCTAGTTTAATATGTATCCATTGCATTGTTACATTCTTCACCGCCAGATTTCATATGAACCCTAGACTCTGGACCTAGCAATAGCTACAGCAGCGTCCGTATCAAATCAAACGTAATGGTGATTGCTGCCTTCATGACTAGGCTGCAGTTATCTTTGCAAAATATTGAAATAGATACTGTCGTGGAGGCTACCGGAGGATTAGTCAGCATTCGCCCCTTTGTGGTGACTGACTGACTGTTTCTGGTGGTGGTACAGTTGCGTTGGACATCCCAAGTTGGTGAGTGATCAGGTTGGAAATACCCAGTACGTCCGCACCAATAACATTTGAACTGCCATAACAAAATTTTAATTTAATTCTATGAATCCCAACTTGTTACTGAATATTTAAGTGGGCTCGTAAAATAAGTATTTATACTCCAAATAAAATCTTATATATTTTACTGCAATACCAAAAAAAAAAAAATAAAATTCAATATTTCACAGTTAAACCACTATTTCTACCGCACTATATTCAATTCGAAAGGTCAACGACCGTCTCTACTGAAATTGGACATATACGTACTGTCTTTGTTCTTTTTATCACGCTTCTCGTTTCTTTTTGGAGTGACTCTAGTAAATGTGTTGCCTCGAAGGCTGAGATTTGAAAAGTTTGTTTTTGCATTTGCTGTTTCTTTGAGAAATCTTGCTTCAGTGATTGATAGTTGATTAAAACTTTAATCACGATATTTATTTTTTAGCATTATTACATTTGCAATCTGAACTTCAAAAATTTGTAACTTACCCAAATTTAGGATGCAGTCCTTGTTTCTCATGTAACATTCGCACCGAATTTTTTGGAATGTTTTTACTAAAAAGCTCAATTTCTTTCCACATGAGTTTGTAAAATACACTCCAAACAGTTTCCAAATTTCTGCCACTATCCAAATATATAGCACCAGCCAGTGCTTCAAATATGTCACCCAAAACCTGAAAATATGGAACAAATATTAAAATTAAAAATGTTCTACGATTGCAAAATGTGGCATAAGGCGTTCGAGTGATAAAATTTTGCCTCCAAATAATACTTTGAAAAACGTCAGCCATTTTATGATATTCTCCAAGCAACATTTGTTGCCTTTTGGATAACCTTTACCGACAAGCAGTGTCACGACTTTTTTTGAAACCTAAAAATAAGGGCATTCCCCTACATCTGGTCGAAATCGAGAACGTAAGAAAATGGTAACAGTCTTATTTCAGTTGAAAGAAGTACTGGAACGCCTGATAATCACAGGAACAACGTGCTGCTTTCCATTCTTTCTCGAGAAATGGGATTAGATAAAAGATAAACAATAAGATTTCCTAAGTGTTTAAAATTGCGATTTTTTGTATTATTTTTCAACTTTTTATTTATTTTGGATGACACTATTAAATCTAAAAACTTTCTCAATGATCTCTGTAATTTTATTAAACTGCAGCTTCAAACTTTAAAATTGGCTTTTCATATCTAAACTTTAAATATCTTAACCAGATTAATTAATTAATAATTTCAACACTGCTGTTTTGAGTACTCATTCCAAACATTACTTCAATAAAAATCAAGTAATAAAATAAACATGTAGGACACATAGCGAATTAATTAAAAACTTCTGGAAATGGGAAAACTGTGGAACCTTTGGTGTGTCACAGACGTATAAACGCAAAGTTTTGTATCGTAAGGTTTGGTTTACTCCTGATGATGACAGCTTCGCTGTTGAAAAGTGCATTGAGTGAAAAAACACATTAAGGGTGTTAGAGTCAAATTGAGAGCAGAATGTGGACCAGATCATAAATTAGTAATAACTAAATTAAATTAAATTCTCTCATTTATTAATTCAAAACTAATTGAAAGTCACAAAAGGGAATTGACAAAAGAAAAAGAGAAATAATTTAAGCTAAAACTAGATTTTTTTACAAACATGGTATATTACAAAGTTTTTTATTTAAATAATTTATTATAAATATCCAATTGTTTGAAATGTAACTCGCCTTCCAACTTCAATCAATTTTACTGCTCATTCTTGCCCAAATGCACCATTCAGTAAATATATTCATATACACGATATTTTGTACAAAAATATTACTTACCTTAGGAACATCAACGTATTCTGCCAAGTATAACTCGTCCTCTGACAATAAAATCAAGATTTCATCGTCAATCTCATAATTTTTCCCTTTGAAAAATTCGACAAATTTGTCGATATGATTCTGCAGAGTAGAATTTACCATCAGCAAAAATTTGTGCAAGTCATTCCTGACGACCAAGCTGGCGAATGTGTTGTTATTGACTAGTGCCGATCTCAAGTCAGTTAACTCCCCAGGATTTAATTTCCCGCAAGATTCGTAAATGTAACAGGTTATTAAGAAGTCCAATATAGCGTCGCCCAAAAATTCCAATTTTTCATAGGAAAGAGTTATCCTGTTAGGAGAATATGAGGCATGCGTCAGTGCTTGCAATAGATACGCATGATTTTTGAATTGGTATCCTAGAATTCTTTCGATATCACGCCATTGTGGTATGTGAAATTTAATCTGCTGGTCTGTGGCATTTTTATTGAGGACCGGATCTGGTGAAGGTTGGTTTAGTAATTGTGCCAGTTTTTCGGATTTTGGAATGATTCCTAGCCATTCCAATAATTTAAGAGCACCTGTGGAAAACGAAGTTTTAAGTAGTTACGTAAAAAATGCAAACACTTATCTTAAAAATAAATATTTGTAATAATTCTGCTTATGTAATAATTGCATAAACACGTCAAAAGATCTACGAAAGGGGACATATTAACCCTCATCGCCCCAGCGCTAACTACTCAATTTTTTAAATGGATCCCTACCATAAGTGAAATCGTTTTAAAGCCTATTAAAAAAAGGAATTCAACTTTCTCTATTTTTGTATGAAACATGGACGTACTAAGGATAACTGTAAATATTTTTTATATTTGGTCATTATAGCCTTGGAAAAAATCATAATTATGTACAATAATGAATGTATGTTTGTCCTCTTACTGTCCTATACCATTCATCAGATAGTGATGAAACTTTGTTTTTGAAAGCTCTTGAAGATTTAAGATATAGACTTTCCTGATGCATTGACCAAACTGGAATACGATAGCTTATGCGTGTATGCACTAGACGGAAAAATATTGTATACTAAAAGCCTATCAATAAAAATATTAAAAACTATGGCCAAGCTACCGAGAATAGTTTCAAAAACATTGCGAAGCTACCAGAAACAACTAGATAAAAACATTACGCAGCTACCAGACAGGACAGCTAGAATAGACATTGTGAATGTACTGGGAACAGCTAGATAACTCGGGCAGCCGTAGATACTTAGTGCCACCCATATGCAGAAATAAAGAGATATCAAAATCTTCTCGCCAACTACCGGAAAAAGTAGTATACATCAAGTCGCAGTGAAATTTTACCCATATAAATGACATACTTGAATGATAGTTTGAATCTAGTTTCACCTTCAAGCATTTAAAGGACTCGTGCCATCGATCCCAGTTTTTAACTTTACATGTAAAAATTTACTGAGCACGGTTTCGTGTTTTGCCAAACACACTTTTTTCATAGTTACTTTTTTTAAATTTCTTGTTTAGTTATTAATAAAAATGTCAAAATTCAAATGTTTTTAATTAAAATTTAAATGGAATTAGACATATGATGACTCGTTTGTTGTTTACATACTGTATTCCCATTACTTTTAAAATTGATTTTAGTCTGTAAAGGCTAGTAAAATTTTCTAAAGAACCAAACTGAGGCATTTTCTACAATCCCCCCACTTTTTTGCAGAAATTCAAGTTTGGCAGGTCTCATCTTAGACTGATTAATGAAGTAAAATATTCTAAAAATAATAATAAATACATTGAAACCAAGTAATTTTAGAAATAGTCAATTAGATAAATTAATATTATCATTCAAATAACAAATATGCCAAAGAATGTGTAAAATATTTGGTTGCCATTAAAACGAAATACTGCTTACAAGAAATTTATACATATTACATCTTACCTTGAAATCCGCATGTTTGGAAGTAACATCCCAACAAAGATTCCACCACATCTGCAACATGTTTATCTCCAATATATTGGCATCCCAAAAACAAAGCCAAATTGTTATAGCAAGCATCCTCAGTTTCGTCTGGTTCTTGATCCTCTTCCGTTATCTGCTGCATTGACTCACTGGTTAACGAACCAGCAATTTGTTCTTCCACAGTGAAATTAAACTGGTACAAAGTACTAACTGATATTTCTTTTTTCAAAATTCTCTCAGATAGTTTTTCTGGTATTTTAAAACCAGGCGGTAACCATTCCTCTTTGGGCGACAGTTTCGCAAATTTCATTATACCGCACAAGTTCTTCTTTAACGCCAAATAAAATAAATTTTTATTACTAACCAACCGGCCTTTCAATGCCGTTGCTTTTCCTTCGTTGAAATTTGGAAAACGTAACGTAATGTATACGGAAGAAATTAACTTTAAGAAAGAATCCCCGAGAGTTTCAAGACGTTCCAAATTCACGATGTCATCTGACTTTGAGCACGTAAATGCACTATACAAGTCTTTAATCGTGGGCCCGCTATTCTCAACACGATTCTGTAACAAGTAGATTTTTTTCGGTACGAAATCAAAAGGATAACTGATCGCCAGCGGCGTATTTAATATTTGATTTTTCAGCGTGTAGTTTTCCTTTTTGTCTACCCTTTGACCAATAAACGTTTCATAATGCTCGATTTCCATAAGTGTAACGTCTAAACATTTTAAAATATTTTTGGGTTCTTCGATGTCCTTCCATGGGAATTCAGCTTCCAAAACTTTGGCTGCAAAGTCTTTGTTAATTTGTAAAGATACAGGGTGCGTATTTAAATCGTTTTCGTTAGGAAGTAAATCCATATCTACATTCTCCTGAGGTTCCTCCGTAACGGGCTCCTCTTTTAGTATACACTCGTCGAGACTTAAAGGCGGTTGATTATGTGCTGTTATTTCTCCTAGACCAGTTTGACAAAAAATTCTTTGACGTAACTCTTCCAATTTCAAAATGAAACTGATTCGATATAACACCGTAGGCAAAAAACTAGCTTGTATCCATAGATCCGCTGGCCAGTCTTGCTTAACCACTAGTTCCGGTAGCAAATGTTCAGACATTTCCTCGTACATTTGGTCACGTTTTCTTTTGCCCTCTTTTCCACGTGGTTTAATGTAATTTACACGTTTAGTCAATCCCTTCACCAACAACAAAGGTAAATCAGGGCACAATATAAGTCTCGAGTGTTTTTCATTGAAGTAAGTTTTATAGTTGGAGTAATTTTCGCTAGGAAAATCTGACCAAGCATTCTGATTCAAACAAACATCCGATACCACGTAAGCAGTCGAATCTCTATACCAAGGCGTGACGATTGACTTCAAATAAGTTTCTTTGGTTACAACTAATTGTTGTTTTTCATCAGAAGTGAGCTCGATAATATTCTTAACCTTAGTTTCTCGTTTGAGAATGTCAAAATCTATTGAACCAGAAACTTTATTGACCGGTACCACTAACAGTACTTCGGCGTGGTTGCTGTTGTCGAAAATCAAAAACGGTTGTAAGACCTTCAAAACACTATCAAATACTGTGAAATGGAATTGCTTAACAAGGCGTAAATCCTCTTCATTTAACGAATACACTTGTCGATTAATTTCTATAGAAACATAAATGGTACCCAAGGTTACGAATATCGGAAAATCGCAAAGCATTGGAATGGGCTTAGGTGTAAGAACACCATAGCAAGTTGAAGACGTATAAATCTCATAAAGCGTACTGTCATTTTCATCTGTTGGTTGTTGAAAAACTGGATTCAGGGATATTATGTGAAGGTAATACTGACTTTGTGGTTTAATTGGTCCCTTGACAAATTGTGACACCTGAAAAAATATATAGAATTATTATCGATAATAAGTTCGCACACGAATCAGTTAAATAATTCATTAATTTTTACTTGGCTATTTCGATAGAAAAATATATTTTAAATTTTTTATGCCTCAGACTAAACACTTTCTTATTTTTCGTTCCGTTTATAACATCACGATTGATATTGAATAAAACACCATGAATCTGCATAGAAATTAAATTTTTCGAAACCACCTTGTCTGCAATTCAAAAAGATGGCTAGCATGTCTTGGTTTATCAAGCAATTAAAATGCTTTAGCAGAGCCGTTACCGTCTCTCCCCATGGACGGCAAAGGTATGACACAGCACTCAACATTTGTTATTTGCCAGTGGCGTTTTGCTACACGTAATCAAATATATTAATTTTGTTAATAACGCACATATTTATTTGTAACTAATTTGAAATAAATTAACTTATCAATTACAAGAACAATTTTAAAAATTAAAAAATCACGCATACTATAGGTTCCGTATCACCTTTGAAATTTGTTGTGAACTAGGTAAATCATAATATACATTTTTTTATTTTCTAGTGTCAAAAATTCGTTTCTTCAAAATTATGGCTACATAGTTTTGAAGATACACAGGCAATGAGTCGATTTTCTTAAATTTTTCTTATATCTTTTAAATTATGCGTTTTAAAATTATAAAAAATACACTTTTATCTCTCATAACAAGCATTTTCATTTGATCGGCTAGTAGTTTTAGGCTCAATAATTTCGGAGATAAAGAGGAAGGAATGTCCAATTTTTGTATATTTCCGTCAATATATTTTAGACAAATTATATTAAAAATATGAAAAAATATTAAAATAGATTCCGGGTTTAATTCAAATATACCCTCTCGCTGTTCTATCTTCAGACAATGTCCGCATTCTGCTCTACAGAGTGTTCTTGACAAGGCATCGGCATTTTTATGCAGATGGCCGGCACGGTGTTCAACCTTGAAATCGTATTGTTGTAATTTCTTCATTCACCTGCGGAAATGGTCTATAGCCCTGATTATTGCAAGAAGTTCTTTTTTGGTGACACAATAATTCCTTTCCGGTGTCGAGAATCCACGTCTGTAATACTCGATCACCTTTTCTTCACCACCTTGCACCTGGGATAGGACGGCCTACAAACCTGTGTTGCTGGCGTCGGTGTCTAAGATGAACTCGTCAGACTGTTTAGGAAACGCTAGGATTGGGCTGGAACGCCTTCAGATGTCTGGATTATGATACCCAATCCTGATTCCAAGGGAAGGTCTATTTTGTGTGGGCAGCCAACTTAGAGGACCGGCAGCTGTGGCAAATCCCTCAAAAAGTCATCTGTAGTACGAATAGAAACCCAAAAAGCTTCATAATTCATGCTTGTTTCTGGAGACCCGCCTCACGAATGGCTTATATATTGTCTTCGTGTGTGCGGATTCCACACTCAGAAACGAGGTGGCCTTAGAACTCTATTTCTTTTTGGAACATGGAACACTTTTTCGGGTTAAGTTTCAGGCTGGCGTTATTAATTCTAGAAAATACTTCACTGAGGTTCTTCAGATGATCGTCGAATGTGTGACCCATAAACAGAATATCTGCGATTTATACTAAACATGTCCTATATGTGAACCCGCTCAATACATACTCCATTAACCTCTCAAATGAAGTGGGAGCATTACTTAAGACAAAGGGTATGACTATGAACTGAAACAGCCCTTTACTGGTGGAGAACGCTGTCGTTTCTTTGTCGTTTTCATGTACCAACCTGACAATAACCACTCTAGGTCTAGTGTGGAGAACCAACGGGACCCTCCTAGAGTGGTCAATGTGTCATCGATTCGGGGGAGTAAATAGATGGCTTTCTTCGTAACATGTTTCAATTATCGGTAATCAACGCAAAATCGGTTGGTTCCATCGTTTATTTCAATAAAACAACGGGAGCAGACCATGTGCTGATGGATGACTCAATAACACCATTTTGTAACATGGACTCGATGTTTTTGTCTACTGCCTGTTGTTGCCCTAATGGTAGTCGCCTAGGTGTTATTCTTATGGGTTGTGCCTTCCCGGTATCTATTCTGTGCTGGATGATGTTTATAGAATCTGCAGTACCATTTTGACTATTAAAAAATTACCAGTTGGTTGCGATAAATTGCTTGGCTTTCTGCTGTTCCTCTGGAGTAGCATGTGTCAAATAAATGGTCGGCAAACTGTATTAGAAAGTCTTTAATGGGCATTGTCTCCTTCACCGAGGGCTGGTGCACTTCTTCGCAATTGATGATGGTCATGAGTGAGTACCCAACTTTTGGTTTAGGGGGTTTAGGGAGGGGAAAATAAGAAAAAAAATTGTCTTAGAGACGGGCAAAACAGAAAATTTTTTGACCCAAAAGCGGGACAAGTTACCAAATTTATGGGAAGAATTTAAGTCTCACGGCAGGTTGTTTCCTGAAACCAATTTGGTTTACTCCTTGTTGAAGACAATTTAGAGTTGTTGAAACGGCGTCGAGTGTTTCAAATAGAGGTTGGTGTTAGGGTGCAAAAAATTGTTTTTGAAGGTGATTTCGTGAGTTTCAGGGCGGTACGGAAACTGCAGGTAGGAACAAACCTATTATGACATTATGTGTTGTATCTGCGTTTTTCTGTTGTATTAATTATTTATTTCAATCAATATCTACTTTTTTTATTATCTACTTTATAGTACGTCTGTACTGTTATATTTACTATTGTATTCCTTATTTATTTTGATTTAGTTAATTAAACATAGTTAATATGGTTAATTTTATATTTACCTGCAATGGATGCAGCCTTCTTCTTGCAAGAGTCCCTGCTTTTGGGTCTTTCTCTTTAGGTATATGCTGGAACAAGAAGTCTACGTCTTGCTCCAGTAGTTTGGGTTTTTTCGGTAATAAATGATCGTCCAATTCGCCAATTTGATGTAAACGGATACATGCTTCCAAAGCTGCTGCCTTTTTTGCACTTTTCACAGAGGTCATATATTTGCCCTAGAATTTAGGAAAAAATTAAATTAAAAATGTAATACACCCATAAATATCTCGTTATTTTAAAATTCTCATTTGAAAATGTTACATGAATTGAGTATAAAGAAAGGATTCAGTGTTGAGTTCGATATTTATTACTCGGCGATATTTTGAAATTAACTCTACAATTAAATAAATAAATACAGTCTTATCGATTTACATTTAGACAGCCTGTCTATCACATCTGCAGAAGTATCAACTTACTATTGTGGGATTTTATATTTCAATTGCAATGTTGATAACAAGGTATTTGTTGCGATTTCCGTTCTGTAAATATTTTATGTAGTTCAGACGATTGTAAATAACGAGAAAATATGTATAGGTACTTACGTTGACGTTTATCATTTATTGGTAATCTTGAAGTAAAAAAAAAACATATTTGTCCACATCGGGATCTACCTTAATATAATACAATTTAAACTAACCAAATAGGTAATGCCCGTTACAAAAAAAATCGGTGACCCTACATAAAAAATAAAACATTCGCATCGAACATTGCAACATTGCACCTACTTTTTTTGAAAATAAGAGTACTTTTGTAATACAAAAACTGATTCCTTGAAGTTTTCTTGGACTTCCATCGTTTTGAAGTGGTTGATCTCACAACGTTTGACAGGTATAATTGATTGCACGATATGAATGTGCCTGTCTCCTAATCAAATCTGATAATATTAGACTGTTAAAGACTGGAAGTAGCAGATAGACACCGCATTCTTGCGTAACCCTGGGCAAAAAGACAAATTGATGCCTCTTAGAATACAGAATGTTCTGCAAACCTTTTATTCTCCTTAAGACGCCGTCTCCTCGCGAAGGATACCGATCCAAATGGTTAACATAGTTGTGGATATTCAAACCATATTCCGAGATGTTTTAACCAATAATCATTCGAGAATCGTCGCTTTGTCAGAAACATCACTTTTTGGGTGTAAAGTAATAAATGTTGATTTGAGCCTATTAGATGGAATTTGCTGAATTAGGTTGCAGATAAAAATGGATGTTAAGAGATCTAGACTTAATCTTTCTTGATCTGTTATTATTTTGATAACTTCTAAGCCATAATTACATCTACGACTAACAACTGTCTGGACGCAGGTACAATTGAATTTAATATGTCAGCTACAACCAGTGCTGTATCTGGTCCCTTGTCATTAAAAAGTATCTCAACGTATTTCTTTTATCTTGTTGTCCTATTGTTAGGACACATTGTCCAAATACTTTTTTGAGCCGGATTTTCATTTTAGACTTGAAGGTCATTAAGGTTTTTCCTAATGCCATCCATGCAACTATAGATATGTTACTTATTACATTTTAATCAATATTTTTGAATATAATGTTATCTTTAAATTTTAAGATTATTAATTATATTGAAGTTCTCATATCAAAACTACACAAACGTACGATCCTTCGACTATTTAATCAGCTTTATATATGCAATGTAAAATGTTTTTAGATAAATAGGTTTCAAACCATCAAGAGTAAATAAAACAACAAAAATTATACAAACCTCGATGAGACCACGAAGTGGGGATATAACAGGCAACAAAATAACAACACTAATAAAGTCTTTTTTTCTCTGTATGTACCATTCCGGTGCGTAAGTTGTATATATATCGGAAGGAAGAGTAGAACAATACTGACACACCAAGGGGATTGCTGTTTGCATATCAACGAATGCGGAATCTTTTCCATCAACATAGTATGGCGGTATCTCAGCTTCGTTGTACATTTTCTTTATGTCCTCTGGAGATGGTTCTTCCCGGTCTCTATTTTTTCCAATTAAATACTGAAATCAGAAAAAGTGAATTAATAAGTCGCATACAAGTAATTAAATATCTACGTATATAATGTGACTATACACTAATGATCTGTTTACCAATGATGTGTTTTCAATGTTTAATTGACCGTACTAGCAGGAGAATTCTCTCGAAATTATTCACCGTAGTCAAAACTAATTCATTGATAAACAAAACTTTTAGCAAAAACATTTCTAGTCTTTTACAGAAAATGTTAATCCTTTCAAAAGCTAATCCTCATGTACATTAGACAGACAAGGATGCTACAAAAATAATGAAGCAAATAAATTCGCATGCACGACAGGAGCAGAGGAGTACTGGATCAGATGATGTGCGTTTGACTCATCGTTGTAATATTAGAAGTATTAGTATAGTAGTGATTATGAATTTTTTGTGAAAATAAAGAATACTTATTTTAGGTGTAAATTAATTGTTTTAAAATAGACGGAGTTCGTAAAAAAGTCATCGAACTGCCCGTCTACAGTAGGCCGGAGCTCAGCAAAACTGGCGTTTAATTGTGGGGGAGAAATGCGCTTTTTACTGATGCCGGTATGGATTAGTGAGTGATGAGTATCGAGTAAGAGTTTGAGGACAACCTGGAAATGCACACAGACTGGAAACATCTATTGGAGTTGGCCCTTATCGTGACGGGCCAGTAATGTTTTAGGGGGTATCATGTTAACAGAAGACCTCCACTCATTCATATAATAGTTACAATGAAAGGCACATATTACTTTAATAATGTGATAAAAGCAATCATTATACCTCTACATAATGAATTAGGTGGCCAGTTTGTTTTGATGGTCGACAATGCGAAGCCCCATCGGAATAGAGCGTTTCAAGTAAAGCTGTGAAATCTAGACGTCACTAGATTGGAATGGCCACAGATGTCACCTGATATGAATCCCATCAAACATGTGTGGGACTTGAAGAGTGTCATTTTTAACAAAATTAACCAACCCAGACCGGCACAAGAACTGATTGTTGCTGATACAGAGGAATGGGAATAACTTGATTAAAGGGATGACTAGACTTGTAGATGCTGTTATCAAGAAGGTTCCAATACCAAATATTAATTTGCTTTGTTTAGTTATCTTTGAGAATATTTTGTTTAAAATGATTCATAAATTTTTGAAGTATTGTTTTAATTTAATTAATTAAAATAAAATTTAATTAAAATGTTTTTATTGTTTTTTTGTTAAGATTGAACACTGACATTGCAAATTCTTTAAAACATTAATGACATCTTATACCTAGAGGGTGGAAAACTTTTGAAAGTCAGTATAATTTACTTCCAACGAAATTGCTGTTAAAAACTTATCGATTATTCTCTATAAATTGTTACTGAAGTCATTGTGTAAGCATATTGCTGATACATTTTATGTCCCAAAATGACTTCAATTTTGCTGTATAGATTAGTGTATTAGTTGCTGAAACCAGAATTGAGTAAGTATACATTTATACTCACTGCTGAAACAGATTTGATGTAATTGATGTAATATACAAAATTTTGTATTTATACACATATGCCATACCATAGGTGGCACTGCATATTTCTGTTGATTAAAGTAAAAAAGCACCGATAAAATATTACCCAAAGGATTAGATGAACCTTGCTCAACTAACAATTAATATGAATTATTAAAATTATGCATATCATACTTACATTATTTAAGGCTTCCTCAACATTTTGAAATTCTGTGTACCGTTGAGAAAACTTCCTAACACTGCTGCTTTCAATCATCATGTAATAAAGGCTGTCCTTGTGCCGAGCTCTACCTTTAGACTGAACGTAAGCTCTATACTCTTCAGGTAAATCATATCGAATTACCATACTGCATTTTTGCATGTCAATACCCTCTTCTAGCACGTTCGAGGAAACGATCACGTTAATTTCCTTGTTTCGAAACATTTCGATAACTTGTTTGTTCTTTTTCGATATAAATAAATTTTCACGAGTAGCATTATACGGATTGTTGTTGAACCCGACTACGTAATCTGCTTTAATGTGTTTAAATTCGGGATTGCACTTGCTTAAACCGTCGAGAATGTGATAAACGATTTTGGCTGTGAAACGTCTTTTGGTGAAAATTATAGCACATAATTCCTCGTTGGAAACGTTGGGATAGTTTCTAAAAATCTCAATCAACTGAAGAATTTTATCTGAAGAAAACCTGTCAATTTGATCTTTTTCTGGGTACCGCTTTATTTCATTTGACAATGTTTGCTTGATGAATGAAAGTTTAGTAATGATGCAGGTAAAAAGAGACAACATATTCAAATCTTGGCAATGCTTCTTCAGGCATTCTAGTTGGATCATATAGGATATTGTACATTTGATTGCCCCATATATCCCCATCGAATTCATGTGCAGGATAACATCTTCAAGTAGATTAATTAAATCTTTAAGGCCAAATGAACCATTTAGTGGTTCAAGATTTGGTATACTGTAACTGGGAGCTTCCACTTTAAATGCTTCAACAAGTTTTTTCAGTCTACGAATCAAATCAATAGCCAACATCTCTACAGCTCTCGATTGATGCTCCTGGTATATTATAAATTTTTCTTTTGGATTTGTGGAGTACCTGAAAATAATATAGTTGTGAATTCGGCTAATGGTCCAATTTCATACAGCACATTGTATAGTTTGAAGGAATATGTACTAAGGGAATAGTTCTTTCCCATTAGTTTACTGATAAAGTTACAAAAGAATAGCATTCTTTTATCAAATTTGAAATGTCAATCAGATAACATACTTCAATGTTTCTATTTTCACACTCGGGTTCAGTTCAGTTCTTGGATTTATTTAAAAACACAGTCCTAATTCAGTCTAATTTATTTCCACTAGTTTAACATAAATTATATTCACAGAACTATTTACAATTTACAAGGCTGATTGCACCAGCTAGTGGATGAATTCTCGTTAAAATACATAGAAACAAAATATACGCCGAATTGAAAACCGCCTCATTTTTGAAGTCGTTTAAAAATAATTCTTACCCTATAACTTCACTTAGGCAATCCATTGTAGCAACTTGCCCGTGGAATGTAGTTTCTAGTGTTTTAACTTCTTGCAATACCTTAGCAGCATCACAGTTTCTATTTAATAAAGTCGCAGTCAATCCAAGAACTCGTGGCGGATCGCTAAGGCAAATGAATCTTTTCATAATTCCCCTCATAGGATGCTCATTTACTGCATGATGACATTCATCAAATATTAAAAGATTCACTTTGTTTAAATCTAAAATGAAAAACTATTAATTTGGTTGATCTCAATAACCACAAAGTACATTGAGCAAACTAAATGGAAAAGAGGGTACTGTCAAATGGGCTGAAAATTTAATATGTTATTCTTTATGACATACTTACCAAAAGTGTCCATAAGCAAAATTTTCTAAAATGACTAGTTAAGGGGTGGGAAATATGAATTTTAAGTAGTTCACTGTTTATAGAAATCCTAATTGAAAGATTGAGGACAAAGTGATCTTATACAGACAAATCGACCTCAAATTCGGATTCAACGACCTCAAAAAAATACACATGAATTTTTGAGATTGTTATGCCAAATTTACCTTCAATATGACCTAATAACAGACAAACCGACATAGGATTCGGATTCAGCGAACCAAAAACTAATTGGTTTTGTTGGAAAGAAAAAATATGTCGCAGTATAGGTAATTCACCTTGACTTGATTTACATAGGGTGTCAAAAGTCCCGAGACGGCATGGTACCTCGACGGGAAAAAATTTTCCGAAAAAATTTTTCATACTAAAGTTTGGGAGCCACGCAAAGTTTTACGTCGGAATATGATGTTGAGCATAATCCAGTTAAGGTCAAATTCAGTTTTGAGGTTGCGAATGCGATTTTTTTTCGAATATGTGCTTGATCATCACCATAACTATGTCCTTGAACGTAGTATCAAGGTCAAAGACGATTTTGAAAAGGCCAAAAATTTTTCCTAAAGAACTCTAGGGGGACAGAATTGAATAAAATATTTGGAATATGTGATTATCACAACCTCAAAAAAATTAAAGTCCATAAAACTTAACCAAGCCTATGCTTTTTGGGTTACTGAATTCGAATCTTAAGTCGATTTGGCCCCAACCATAGAAAATTTTAACGTCAACCCAGAAAAAATTCTTCGTAATAAATTTGAAACCGCGAAACCAAAACCAGGGATTCGCGGTTAAGGCCTCTGAACCAGTATGAATTAAATAAAGGTAATGGTCAAATCAGACGAGAAATTTTTCGATTTATCTCGAAATGAATATTGACATCTAGGAGTTTCAGGGAGAACTTGATATTGATGTTCATTTCGCGATAAAATAAATAAACTTAGTGATATGTACTATATACATTAATGATTACTTGAGACTTGAATTAGATAAGATACTGATGAAGGTTCTTGACTAGAAACTATTTTGTTAATATTGAATCCACCATGAGGAAACTACCAAGACAAAAATATGTTTTTATTTCAATGACATTAAATTGGGGGCATTTTAGTTAGATAAATTGATTGCAAATACTTATCAGGAGGCGGTTACAAATTTTTTAACTAAAAGCCTAACAAGTTGCACTGGTAAAATCTACGAAAGAATACGGTGCAGAAATGAGATCTCATGTTTTTGAAGTATACTTTAGTCAAAGATAGATTTATTTCCAACCAATTATGTAATAATAATGAACAATAGCAGTTGCCATTCTAGAGTAAATGAAACGTTACGTAATAATAAATGAAAATAGGAATTCAATTGGTTAATAAGCAAAGAAATAGTCTGAAGCATTACTGACAAAAGGAGCTTTTGCAGTTCTGTAAACTAGAGTTATCAAATTTTAAGAATGTTCTAGTTGAAGTAGTAAAAAAACGCAGAGTTAAGGTGTTGCGATTCCCACCCTATCTTTGTGAACTTAATCCACTGAACTAAACCGGGCTCAAATGAAAGAGATATATCACCATAAAACATGTAATATACTAGGAAGAAATATTTTAGAAACTCGATAGGATAAAAAACAATAGATTATTAGACAATTATTATTTCTGAAGAAACTTAACGATGATAATTCCTTACGGGAAGAGACAAACTTATTTCTGCTCTACCCCCCCCCTTTCCCTTACGACAAAAATCCGCCGTTCCGCCGCCTTCTAGAGACCATTGACTTGGTCACCATTTTTAAATACAAATAGTGTGAAAAAGACAATAAACAGTGAATTATAGTGGTGACGATAACTTATATAAATATATTACTTGAAACCACAATAATATAAAAAATAAGTTTTATTTTTTTACAGAATTATATTCCACATAGATTAATGAACTTACCAATATAAGATTGGCTAACGTTGTTTAACAATATTTGAGATGTCATTATTAACACTTGATGTTTATCATACTCCTCATACCATTTGTCTTTAGGCCAAAAATCCAAATTCATTTCCCCTGTATACTGTCCGACTTTAAAAGTTGTATGGTTTGCCACATATTTAGCATGTTGATCTACCAATGCAATGCTATTTACCAGGATTATTGATATTTTACCGCCCTTACTGTATTTCCTGTAAACAAACATTTCGACTGATTAGCTTGATCTAAACAAATAGAGGGGTATTTAATATACTGAAATTATTCCCCATTTGTTAAAGATAAAAATGCAATGTTGATTTAGATTTTAAGTTTGGAAGTAAAGCTTGATTTAATTGCAGGAATCTTTTAAAACGAGTAGATGCCTAACAGTACTTTGATAAAGTGCAAAAATGGGAGGTATTGGGGGACACCCGGTCAGAACGAAGTTCCTTTCGCTACATCATCAGCACTCAACCTTGTTTCGTGTACTGCTGAAGATAGGCCCCTTCGAAATGTGTCCAATTTTTTCTGTTCTGAGCAGTTGCTATCCAATTTGTCTGCATTGACTTTGCTAGTTCGTTCTTGGTCTCCACTCCAGGGTTCTTTTTATCCGTCGGTTCCTTAACTCCAGATTTTGTACGCATTTCTTCATTTCTTATCCTATCCCTCAAAGTGATGCCGAGCATAGCTTTCCATTTTGCGTTGTGTTATTTGCAATTTATGTATTCATTTTTTAGTCAGTGTCAAGGGCTCCACACCATAGGTAAGGACTGGGAGGCTTTTGTTTTGAGACTGACTGGTATATCTCCCTTAAACACATCCTATAGTTTACCAAACGAAGCCCAACCTAGTGTCGTTCTTCGAGACAATATTATTATTGTTGCCTCTGCCAATTTTCATTTCATGTCCCAGGTATAGATAGCTCTCGATCATTTGAATTTTTTTTTATCCACATTTATTGATTAATTAGGAACTAGAGTAATCATCATCCTACTTTTGTTAAACTTTATTGTATCACATAGCATCGCCTATGTTATCACTATCGTCTACAAACCTCAGGAGGTGCAGCCTTTCACCGTATATGCGGATACCCTTAATCAGTGTTTCAAAAGAATGTTCCATAACATTTATTAATTTATGGTGAAGTAGTTCGCCTTGTTTAAGGACCCTTTCGATCTTAATATTTCCAATGGGACAGTGTAGATTATTGTATATATAAATGCTTGAGTATTTGTAATTTATTGGGCATTCTTTCAATGATTTCAAAATAGCTGGCAGTCTAACTGTATCGAATGCTTTATGGTCATCAATATTGATTATGATTTTTAGTCTGTTGTACTCTATATATTTTTCGCCAGTTCCTTTGGTTGCTAAAACTCAAACTTCAAAAGGTTAAATAGCCTGTATTTTTCGTAGTTTGTTGTAACTCCTTTTATGTAAACGTTGTAATTGAGTTTTACCATTTGGTGTGAATATCTTACTTATTCAGACGGAGATTGAAACATTTTGAATGTTTTTCAATAGCAAAGCTCCCCCTTTTTTACAGCCTCTGTGAGTACTCTATCTTCTCCTTCAGCTCTTTTTATTTTTCACATTATTCAAGAAACTAAATTATTCCTTTTTTCTACTCATAACTCTCATGTTTTTATTATTACGTCTATTCTACCAATGTTTAATATTTCCTGTTTTGTCCCTGGCTGATGGTGATTTTTTAACTGTTCATTGTCGAGTCTTGGGGCTGGGTCCAGGATTTTATCTGTTTTTAGTCGTTTATCTATTTTGATAGGAGCTCTAGGTAATCTGTGGACGCTCGCTGATCCGTACCTATTTAATACGTTTTTAAATATTGTATTTCTTATCTGCAAGGAAGTAATCGATTTCATTTTTTCTTTGTATTGCTGGACCATCTCCCGTGTAACTTGTTACAAAAGAAGCTATCCACATGGTAAAAAAAATTCTCTAGGAGAAAGTTACGTAGGGTCTCTACACATTCATTAGTAGCAAAGCACACCGCAAACCTGCAGTAAGTTTCAGCTTTTGTTGAGCTTTAACATCCAAATACTGCTGATCAAACTTTGTATAGCTCATTGGTCTTTTAACATCGTCTGGTAGGTCGGGATACGCTAAGTGTGCCAAACGGCTAATGTCGGCTCCAAATTTTGTAGTCTCTCCAGCTTTGTTTTCCTTCTTATGTGCAGTTGGTGTACTTAACTCAGTGATTGATTGTCTTATCTCTTATCTAATACTGATATCATCTTTTCGAAGTTATCCTGTTCATCCATTGAAGAAGTTCTACGCTGGATGTTTTTAACGAAGTGACTAAAAATGTACATTTTTGCGGCTTGCTTCAAATTGTCATTTGCACGTAGGCCATAATGAACTACCATTGAAAGTGGTACGGGTGTTCTGATATGTTTCTCACTGTAAGTCTTGTTGCATTTCTTAATTTCCATTTGTACCTTTTGAGTCTCACTTTGTATTCTGTTTTGAATTAAATTGATGTCATGTTTAAATTTTCCATACTAGCATTGAACTTTTTAAAATCTCAATCATTTATTGCCTTTATGTCTGTTTCCATAGACTGAATTTTCCGATTAACTGCTTTGTTTCCTTGTATTACTAACTGCAATAGTTCGTCAAATTGTTGTTGTTGAAAATTTCCTAGCTAGTCTAGTCCATTTCAGAAATCCTGTTTCTCGCAGTTGCCATAGAAAATTAATTCCCCTTCTGACACTATTGTTACTAAATTTTTCGAAGACTAAAAAAAAATTTTTACACCGAAAATAATAGTTATTTCCACTCCAAAAACGCACAATTATTGACACATAAGTTTTCTTTGACTAACGTTGATCCACTACTGCCTGCTGGTGGTGTATCGTGGCATTTATAAACATCTCAGTTGCTCTCGAGGACTCCGTTAATATTGGAAATTTTGTACCTTTTTTTATATCCGCAAACGCAAATTCAGGGGATTTTTTTCGAAACGTTTGGTTTTCGGTTGAGCACTTTCCGATCTCTCGAAATCTGCTCAAAGAATTTGGATCGTTTAACATGGAATCTGTTACGGCGGATTCCGAAGAGGTCTCATATTTTTTTCAAGGACACATTAAGAAAAACTTTTTAACCGACTTCTTATATAGTATACTTTGGTGGGAGCGATAGTATTAAAAAAGGAAAATGTCTCTGTTCGGAACCTGAGGTGCAATAAATTGAAAATACGATTGGAATGAAATCAAAATAAATGTCAGTTCATTAACTTCAAAATTGATGTTCTCAATTGGTTTCTATATACAGTGTGTCTTCAAATGGAAAACTAATAATATTTAGAGAAAAAATTATTATTAGTAAAAAGCTTTGTATGGTCTGAAACGTATTCTGTACTCACTGAAAATTGCATAATGAATATTTGTTATGACAATACTGACTATTATAGAATTTTGCGGAAAAGACTATTAAATGAATGCACTTGGAATTAAATCAAAGTGTCTGATAATTAACAGACCTAAAAAATTGAAGAATCTCAAATCGTCTACAATAAAGTGATTCCACTTAAGTTGCAATCATATGCAAAATTTTCTTAATACATATAAATATTTAGAAGACAAGTTATTCTATACAACAGTACATGAGATTGGCCAAATAATGGAAGTTGCTGGAACGTAAAATACCTTATTTTTGGCAATATCGAAAAAGTTAAAATTAAGACATTTTATTAGTAAAAATTGTACAATAAATACGCTTTTTTAAACTCAAAAAAGTAACTTAACTAAAAAGCATTTTTTTGTGAAGTCGGTGCCAAGTTAAAGTAGAAATAAGTAGTACATGTATGTAGTTGCACTTTGACGCTTTCCTGTTCAACTTGAAACCGACTTGAGAAAGTATTTAATTGTTGTAGAACAAAAAATATTACTTGCTTTTTAGTTAAGTTACTTTTTTTAAAGTCGGTGTTTGATTTTTACAAATGTATGGATTTATATCAGCAATTGTACATCCAGCAGAATAGTTTTTTGCTAAACATTTCATTTTCAGTGAATTAGTTTGTATTATGGTGATTAATTTCAAGAGAATTGCTCTATTAATAATATCAGATTAAACACTGTAACAATATAATAATCTTCCTTGAATTAATAATGATGCAGATCGCATATCTACTTGTTAATTATTTTACTGAATTGGAAATTCTATAGTCATAATTTATTATTGATGTGGTTGTTAAAGGAATAAAGTGGACAAAAGCTCTCATAAGAAAAAGACAGAATTGGACTCAAATCCATTTTTTTTAATAAATTTAATTTAGAAAAAGATATTACCCAATACCAGAAAACAAATTTAACAGAATTAAAAATAGTACTCTTATTAGTTATAGCAGTGAATACAGGTCGCGAAAACAAACACATTTACGTAAATTCAATAACCTTATTTCACATAAAAATATGCCGAAATATTATGTAAAAAATAATTTGGTCAAGTGCGAGTTGGACTCGCATACTTAGGGTTCCGTACCACCTTCAAGATTCGAATATTACAGTCAAACAAGCAGGGAGTGAGTGCATTTTCTTACATTTAGCCTTATATCTTTTAAAGGAATCGTTTTAAATTTATAAAAAATATACACTTTGATTTTCCACACATAGACTTTTTATTTTATCTGCTTTAGGATTCGCTTGAATTTTATCACAATACATATGTATTTAATTTTCTAATTTGGCCCCCAAAAAGTAACATTAGAGTTTTATTTTACTAATAAACTTTCAGAGATGCCTTTTATAATCTACTGTCTGAGTTTTGAGGCTCTGTAAATTGGAAAAAAAAAACGGCAAAATAAGTCAAAGTTTAAATTATAAATTATTAAATCTGTTATTCAAATTATTTAAAAATATAAATAAAATATATTTTTCAAATTTTAAATAGTGTAGTTTCTAAAGTGGGAATTAAGTCGATGTTTAATATTTTTGTTAATAGTTTTTATAGAAATGATTTAAAAATATGATATATTTGTAATTCACATAATGAGCGTTTTATCTGACATATTACATGAAGCGTTTGAAAATTGAATCTTTATTTTCCATTCAATTGTACAATTTGCCCTAAAATTACTATGGGGGTTTTCTAATAATTTATTTTCCGTTTAATTCTATTATTTGGAGGCCAAATAATAGAATTAGAGATTTTTTTCATATTTTTCCTATAAACAAAAAAAATGAGGTCTTAGAGTTTGGGGAATAACGGGGAGAATGGGTATTTTTTTAAAAATATTTTTTGAATATATTTTAAAATATTAATTTTAAAAAAATTAAAAAAATATATTTGTATTCGTCCTAATGAGCCCAGGGATTTGATATATTACATGATCCGTTAGAAACAATTATAATTTTTTATTTTCCATTTAATTCTATAATTTGCCCCAAAATGAATATTAGGGGTTTCTTCTTATTTTTCCAGTAAAGTTCAGGTGAGGGGCTATACTCCCAGTTTTTCAAAAGTTTTCAGCTTATGGTTTCAGAGATAAGGGGGGGAATGTGTAAAAATTTTTATATTTTTGTTAATATATTTTAATTAATTTATTTTATAAATATGGAAAAAATATATTTGTTTTCTTCATCATGAGCCCTTTTATTTGATATATAACATGCTGGGTTAGAAACAATTTTAATTTTATATTTTCCATTTAATTCTATAATTTGCCCCCCAAAAAAAATATTAGGGGTTTTCCTTATTTTTCCAGTAAAGTTCAGGTGAGGGGCTATACCTCCATTGTTTTTTAAAAATTTTCCAGCTTATGGTTTAGGAGATAGGGGGGGGGAAATGGGTAGTTTTTTTTTATATTTTTGTTAATATCTTTTAATTATTTTATTTTAAAAACATGAAAAAAATATATTTGTTTTCGTCGTAATGAGTCCTTTCATTTGATATATAACATGATGGGTTAGAAACAATTTTAATTTTATATTTTCCATTTAATTCCGTAATTGACCCCCCAAAATTAAAAGTAGAGGTTTCTCCTTATTTTTCCAGTAAACTTCAGGTCAGAGCCTATAAATCTGTTTTTTTTTTAAACTTTACGTTTTATAGTTTCGGAGATAAGGGGGGAATGGGTAAATTTTGGTATATTTTCGTTAATATCTTTTTAAATATATATATTTTTTTAAATATGAAAAAAATATATTTGTGTTCCTCAGAATGAGACCTTTCATTTGAGATATTACATGATGCGTTTGAAAATTTTTTTATCTTTAAATTTTTATTTAATTCTATAATTTGCCCCCCAAAATTAATATTAATGGTTTCTCCTTAATTTTCCTGTAAAGTTCGGCAACGCTCTATATTTCCTATTTTTTTCAAAATTTTAGGCTCAGTAGTTTCGGAGATCAGGGGGGAACGGTCGATTTTTTTAGTTTTTCCCCCCAGAAGTACCCCTAAAATCATTTTTTTTTACGATATGTACTCCTGATCGGGTCACCAAACTATACATGACACAAAATTTCAACCTCTTCCGTCCAGTAGTTTAGAAGAAAACGGTTGTGATGTGACAGAGGAAGAAATCCTGAGTGATATTATAAGGGTATCCGTATATTGTATATACGGAACCCTAACAAAATTTTGAGCTCACAAAAACTGTCTTTCAAACAATTAAACACTTCTGAAACCTCAATTCTACAAAAAGGTCTTAATTTTGCAATTTCCCCAAACACTGTTCCAAAATTTGATATTATCTGTTCTATGGAACAAACTCCAAAAAATTAAACATTAGGGAAGCTCAAAAATATTGAATAAGAGCAAAAATATCGAATAAGAGCAAAAATTTAACTACCAAAACAGCATAAATTCCTTAAAAAAAATATCACATATACAATGCTAAAATGCTTTCAAATTCTCAAAACAGATTAAACCTTTGGTTTGGTGGCACCATGTTGATGACATATTCATTATTTGGGAATATCCAATCTTGAGGACTTACATGAATTACTTAACGACATGCACAACAAAAAACAAACTAACAAACATTTGAAACGGAAGTTTACAGAAACTGACTCACACTAACAGGTATCTAAACTTTTACTCTAATCATCCAAATTCAGTTATTACCAAATTTCTATATGACAGAGGAAAAATAAGTGTTCCGACATCAATAAATTTAATGAAGAAAAAAACGTTAATAAAAATGTGCCAATAATTACCCATAAAAATGTACTAATTGAGAGTTAACAAAAATCAAACCCTCCAAAAATTTTGGAATTTTTGGTTTCAATATTCAATTAAGTAATCATCTTTTTCATAAGAATAAACTTTATATTTATACAATTTTATATATCCTAATTTAAAATAAGAAATACACTAAAATCAAATAGATCAAAAACAGAACCAACACACACCAACTCAAAATACAAAATGGATTTATAAAACTGCTTTTAAAAGTAATAAATTCTATATCGGAGAAACCTCAAGACCCCTAAATGACTAAATGAACACAAAAATTACATTAAAAAATGACAGTTTGCAAAATCCAAAATTTGTGAACATGCTTGGGACCTTAGTCATAAAATACAATTTCACAGATCAATTATATTACACAAAGACGAACACAATACAAAACGAAAACTAAAAGAGTCAGCTTTAATTTTGTTAAATGAAAACAATTATATCGCTACTACCTCCGTAGAGTTTAATCGTTCCTGGTTGTAGATGATTAAGGAAGAAATTACTAATGGTCATGTCCTTGTGAACAACCCTGTATTGGGATAGTTCATAAGGTTTTTCCTAGGTTTTCTCTGACGATTTTAATGGGATCACTGAATTAACAGAATTCGTTGATCATAATTGTCTTCTAAATGTTATTTGGGGCATATTCTTTATTATTTTTATGTTTTCTTGGGAAATAACAACTTAAATTAAAAAAATATATATAACTTAAATGTCATAAATCAAACTTTCAATTTACATTTTCAATACATATTTTAAAGCCATTGACAACAAATCAGAATCAACTTTGAAACGTTTGGTTTTTCTTACAATATACAGCTTTTTATTCCGACTGTGGTGTTATTTCCCAAGAAAACATAAAAATAATCATTGATCAGATTTTTGGTGAATGCACTACCTTATAACAAAGTCGCACCTAGGAGCACCACATAAAATTCTGAAGATCACCCCTTTCAAATTCTTCCAATTTGAAAGGAACTTTTTTATTATATGATCTTTAGAAGTTTCTGTGCTACCCTGTATATTATCAAATTAAATTCTCTTAGTTACTTCATAATCAAATAATATTGTCAAATATTTTAAATTAAAATTTTAGAAATGTGCTTTTTCTCATAGTTTCTTTGCCATTGACAATGGGATCTGACCTAATCCATGAAAAAAAAGTCAGTCAGCAGTGTCTGGACAGTCTACGACAAAAGCTTTCCATATACACCCTGAAGATTGAGAAGGTACAAAACCAGTAACCAACGGAAACTGTCCAGCAATTCTGGAAGACACAACTTTCTACAACAGTTACCCATAACTCCAGAGCCAGCTGGATTAATGAGGAGGAGGCTGCAACACCAACCATTTACAACGGAAGACACATCCAACATAATGAAGCACCTCTGTAATTATCCACCCACACAAGATGCCTAGTTTCCTTACACATGGTGCTGCACACCTCTTACCAAAAGACAACCTATGTACACATGAGCCAGCATAGTACCGACCATTCACTTGCCTCCCAACCTTACACAAACTTATAACGTCGTGCATTAATTATCGCCTTTTTAGGCATTGTGAACTGAACAGCATAATTACTGAACAAAAGGGATGCGCGAAAAATGTGGTGCAAAGAACAACTAATAATTGATTTCGTTGTCTGCATTCAAGCCCACGCCAACGACGAAATTTCTACATGACATAGTGGACTACTTTGATACATTCATTCATTCATGATTGGCTCATTCAAGTGCTGAAACTCTATAAAGAAAAAAATTGTTTTGTTAACTTTTTAGAATGTCATATGCACCTGGCGAACCAAAATCTTTCTGAATGAAGCCGCCTGTTCCATAAAAACTGACCTCATTCCAATCAGAAGAGGTATATTCCAGGAAGACTCTATTAGCCCGCTGTGGTTCTCCCTTGTCGTGAACCCTCTATCAAACAAACTGAACTTGACTAATTTTGTTTCAGTCTCAAGCACAACAACATACAAGCATTTTCATTTTGCAATCTACATCAATAAATATAACGACAACGAAGTCAGAATAGACTTTGAAACGTTTGGTATTCCTGCAATATACGACGTTTTATTTCTATTGTGGTGTTATTGCCCAAAAAAACATAAAAGTAACATACAAGCATTAAAGAAAAACCACTAATATGCATGGATGATTTAAAGTTGACAGTAGCTACGAAACAACAATTGTATGATATGCTTAAAATGGTAGAAGGATTCTCAGGTGACATCCACATGCAATTTGGTTTAGACAAATGCTGAATAATTAATATAGTTAAAGGCAAAATACAGCAGGGGCACTACGAAATGGGAGATGACACCTCAATTGTATCTAAATAAAGCAGGCTCAATGTATGAAAAAGGACCTAACAACAGAGTTTTATAGAAGGGTAAGATGACTGTTGGAAACCAAACTTAACAGTAAAGATTTGTTTCAGGCACCTACACGTCTTCAGTGCTCAGTTACTCTTTTGGTATAGTCAACTGGTGGAAAATTGAACAATTACAACGGAAAGTTCGAATTCTACTAATAAAAGCTCAAAATCACCATCCAGAGAGCTCTGTCGAACATACAACTTTGCCACCTTATGAAGGAGGAAGAGGATTGGCAGATATAAGCAAACTACTAGACAAACAAATTTTTAATTTGCATAGTCACTTTTAGGCAAATCACAGAATTTTCTGATCTACACATAGTAATATGCCAGGTTGATGACTCAACACCACTATGACTGACAGAACGACAAATCCCATTACACCACCAGACAACTGATCAGAAACTGTTCAAATGGTTGATCTCTGGTCATGTTTCCTAAAACAGAAAGCTTTAAATTGGCAATCCAAAATCAAGTAATTTCAACTAAGAAATATCTAAAGTACATTGTTAAAGAGCCTTCTATCAATAACACAACAGATGCAGGTTTGGATGCCAAACATCTGAATCTGTCCAGCATATCACAGGAGGTTGTCAAGCATTCCCTGTAACTGAATACAATACTGTGGCAAAAATACTGCACCAAGAACTAGCACTGAAAGTTGAGTTATCACAGTCGGTAAGAATATCATACTATATATACAAACTAGAATCTGTTTTAGAAAATAACTACTACAGGACATACTGGGACCACATGATTCTGACTGACGGACTGTTGCTCACAATAGACCAAATATAGTTTTGGTAGATAGTCTCACAAAAAACAACTTTAATTGACAGCAATCTTTAACAACAATAATATAAATATCAAGCAGGCTGAGAAAATAACCAAATACAGGAATTTGGATTTGGAATTTCAAATAAAGACACAGTGGGACATGAACTGTACCAATTGTTATGTCGTAGACCCAAAACATCTATTAAACAATTCACAATACCTTAGTCTGGACAAACATCTTTACCAACTAATGCAATAAGCCATCCTGTTAGGAACAGCCTGGACGGTCAGAAAATTCATGGGAAAATGTAGCCACGACGCCAACCATGGGCCTGATAACCAACCAAATAAGGGTTCCTACAAAGCTAAATACTTTTGATGCCTAGTATATCTGGGGCTTAGTAAATTTTACCCTTTTCCCATTTTTTAGAGGGAGTGTGCATGCCATACATTGTATGGTCAAGTCATACAAATGTGTACATTTGGAACATGGTGAAATGGCCTGCCATTGACAAGTGACATCAAATTGACTGGAAAATATATATTATATGTAAATGAACATTCAAACATAGCAGAAAAATGTGAGTGTATTGTGACAAATGTCTCACTCATGCGTACTTTTTCTGAAAATTATTTTCTTGATAATATATGCTCAAGTTTTATGCTTTATGTTGCTAAACAAATGCTAAATGATATGTTGCCAACTGCTATAATGAATGAGTAATAATACATCACTGTACAGTTTCAACACAGTATTTGCCATACATATATTTCTGCATTGAAGAAATGTACTTTCTCAGTTAACCCATTCCTTTTTTGAACCATGTTTTCTTTCATTACTTTAATTACTGCTATTCTCATGTTAGTTTTCCTTATTTGAGTCTGAATTATTGTCCTCTGATCCATCTGTATCCAGAGATTTCATACAATTTGAATTGACTTTGTAAACCATAACTAGTAAATACTCCAACTTAGTTGCCAAAATGAAAATATGTGTGAAAAGTAAAGATTTGGTGTTGGAATACAAATTAGGTATTGTTGTAAAAAAATGTGTGCTGCAGTACAGGAGTACAACAGTTCCAATTTAGGTAAGAAGCTTAATTTTGTTAACATGAAACAAACAATATCATTCATAGATATTCTTTATTCAGAATGCCAAATGAGTGTAAATTCTTTAGAAAGTAATGTATTGTTGATCATACTTCTCTAGTGTTGTTTGGTAAAAATTAATTTGGAATTGAATACAAACATATGGTATTGTCCAATAATTCTGACCAGTGAGTAACTAGATATGTATTTACTCACTGATTCTGACCTATATACCTACATATTTTTTGTATTCTATGTCGAAATTTGGTGAATGGTGGTCGTAAAAAATACTAATAAATTCAGGTAAGTATATAGTTATTTTCCTGTTGAAACCAAGTATGTTAGCATTGCAACAAACATAAGTTCAACATTATACGATCACACCTTATGTTGTTTTTTAAGTAAATGTTTTTGTTTACATTTGTTTTCAATAATCTCAAATGGCATTTACATATTTTTCTAATCACCATAAAAAATAGCTATTAAGAAAAACTGAAAACCAATGTACATAGACTAATAAAATGATTACAACACTAAAATAATCCCATTGCAGAGTGAGATGACACAAATATGTTTTGTTAGCACATTACTTAAATATAATTTGCAATATTAATGCTGTTGTGATGCATAAATGCATGTCCCAAAAGTCCCAAAGTTGTAGCATTATTCATTCTGTCAAGAAATTGATTGCCAACCAAGTATTTAGTTTAATAAATATTTATTATTGTCAACCATATTCTTAGAACAGTATGATAATAAAAGAAAAAAAAAACACAAACATGAGTGGGTATTGATAAATATAGGCAGATACTGATAAATATAAGTAGATATTGATATTGTGTAATATTACAATTCTCATCAAATAATTCAGTTACTACTCATATGACAGCTGCAACATAATAATTCACTAAACCATAATGCAATACTATAAATAGTATATTTAATTACCAATAGCATTTAAATCCATGTTTCAATGATTGTCAGATCTACAAATATATCTTCCATTTCAGGATGTTTAAATTTCCAATATTTAAAAAGTTATTACATACCAAAGAAATGAGGAAATTGTAGAACCTTTGGTGTGTCACAGACATATACACAAAAAGTTTGTACCCTAACACCAAAACTTTCTTTTTTAACTCAACACATGTTTCAACAGCAAAGCTGTCATCATCAAGGAGTAAACTAAAACATTGTGTATTTACATACCAAAAAAGCAATTTTTTACTGAATAAAACCTCATTTTACTACAACTCATTGCTTCTTGCTCCTGTGAAATTCATTAACTCTGACAGTGTTATTGAGGAATGAAAAAACGTGACAAATAATAAATTTACAAATTAATGTATAATTTAGAAGTAATTTTGAATTCTTAAGGTGGCATATTTGACAACTTAAGACTTTTTATAGATTTCATGTTCACTTCGATTTGGACATCTAAATCTTTTAGATTTATGAACTCTTAACGAACTTATAATGATAGCATTTTGTTCACTGGGTATAAGCACTTTTATTTCATGATTTTGTATATGATTTATATAAAAGCTTCTAAAAATTTTGTTAGTAGTTTTATTTTGATACATCCACCATTTTGTTCATTGTAACAAAACCTTTAAACTTTAAGTTAATAGACATTTGGTGGGCTAAACTGAATGAAAAAATAATAAAGTGTGGTGTACCAAAGAAAACTGGTCTGGTATGCCAGTCACTAAAACTGACCTGACAATTATTGTATAAAGCTTATGCATGTGAAATATATATCACCAGAACTTGTTATTAATCAGTTAGAGTAAGGTAAACTTCAGACTAAATATAAAAATTCAGTTTAACTGCACAATATAAAATGTAACAAATGCAATCAGTAATAAATTAAACAGATATCATAAAACTTTCGATTGGAAGGGCAGACTATACAAACTTAAATTGAATTACGGCTAATTAATGCGCTAATTGGAGCTTCAAAACATTAGGTACTTACTGTAAAAGTGGAGCACACATTTCTTTCAGCACCATGAGGGCTATGTAAGTCTTTCCAGAGCCTGTTGGTAGAAATATCACTGTGTTCTTTTCCAGAGAAATTTTCATCAACTCAATCTGGTAAGGGCGGGGTGTAAAATCCGACATTTTTGTTGAAAATATATTTAATCTGGAATACCTACTTTAGATTATTTAGAAATTTGCTTATATACTGTCGACAAAAATACTTGCTTTAATGACAATAATTATATCTAACTTAATTTAAAATATAAACTAAATATTACATTGTTCTTTCGGGGAATCACAAGAATTGTAGTTTGTATTACAAACTTATCTCGGCATCAGAACCGGCAACGGAATGAGCTATTGTCGGTACTCTTTTCCAACAAATAAAAACACTATCGCACAAAATAAACTGATAGTTAATCTAAATTCAAGTAAATCACTTATTATTTTATCGTTTTTATCGTTTATCATGACGACATAAAAAATGAACAAAAACACAGGTACATACTTGTACACTTGTACCTGTGCCTGTGCTTGTACCCACAGATTCATACAATCACAGATCCATACAATCACAGATCATACAATAGAGAACTTGTACCACAACTTGTACTTTGTACCTAACATAATACAAGAAAGTAAAAATCTCGTAAATAGTAAACGCTGAACAAAACATAAAGGCTGAGTTCAGCAGATACAAACTGTTGTGAACGTTTGCTAACGTTTCATGTTTTGTGCTACACGTTTCATGTTTTGTGCAGCACAAAACATCTTACGTAAGCAAACGTTGACAACAGTTTGTATCTGCTGAACTCAGCCAAAGACTACCAGCGCGCTACCTTTGTTTTGATCTTAGAGCATGTACCCTCTAGAGATAGCCAGTACAGATTCGTGTCTTACTCAAACCTTCAAATTCGTGCCAAGACTAGAAAGCGAGGGCAATAGAGACAGTAACAGGCTGTTTGACTTGGTGGGTGGAAGCATAGATAAGAGATTTATATATATATGGTGGAAGCAGCCTATGATCCTTGGAGTCTAGAGGAAGGCGCAAACATCACAGTCCAGACGTATATAACGTTTTACTGTACTTCGGGCCTTATGCGCATGTTCGAAAATCCCCCAATTGGCTTTACAGTTGTTGGTTATGTTTTCTCTCTGTTTGATTCTTGGCAACGCTTGAAGTATATGGGTCTAGGTTTACTTGAAGGGTGTTTTTTTTTGTTTTTTCTGAGAAAGTTTCTTAAGGTAGGCCTACACTTACACATAAGAAAACAGATCAGTAGGGCAGTGAAATGCAAAAGTTAGAATTTGTTCTGAGCATTCATTCCCACACTATACTTCCTTGATCTTGAAATTGCAGAATTAAATGAAAAATGTTAAATTAGAATTGTTTCTAATGCATCATGCAATATATCAAATCAAAGGGCTCATTATGATGACTACAAACATATTTTTTGCATATTTAATACATTAATTAAAAAATATTAACAACAATATTTAAAAAATACCCATCCCCCTATCTCCCTAACAATAATTCTTAAATTTGGAAAAAATTAGGGATATATGGCCTTACCTGAACTTTATTTGGAAAAATAAGGAGAAAACCCTAATATGCATTTTGGGGGGCCAAGTGCAGAACTAAAGGGAAAATATAAAATTAAAAGTGTTTCTAAGGCATCATGTAAAACATCAAATCAAAGGGCTCATTATGACGAATACAAATATATTTTTTAAATAAATTATTTGAAAGATAATTACAAAAATATTTAAAAAATATCCATTTCACCCCTTTATTTCCGAAACCATAAGACCAAATATTTCGAAAAAAATAGGCGTATATTGTCTCGCTTGAATTTTACAGGAAAAATAATGAGAAATCCCTAATAATAATTGGGTGAGGAGGGGGGCCAAATTATACAATTAGACGAGAAATAAAAATTATACTTTTTTAAATGCATCATGATTATGAGAAATACAAATATATTTTTTTATATTTGTTTAAAATATATTAACAAAAATATTACAAAAATCTACTTATTCCTCATTCATTTCAGAAACTGCACCACTTACAATTTTGAAAAAAATCGAAATATAGGGCATCATTTGACCCTTACTAGAAAAATAAGAAGAAAATATTGATAAATGTATTTTTATGGACCAAATTACAGAATTAAACGAATAATAAAAAATATATTTTTATCAAACATCATGTAATATATCAAGTGGAAGAATGAGGAATACAAGTATGTTTTTCATATTTTATAATAATTTGTTAAAAAGTTATTAAAACAAATTTAAACCATTACAAAAAGTAAAACGCAAATTTCAATAGTAATTTAGAAACTCAAACGGAAAATAAAATTGTGTCTTTTAAAATGCACCCCTAACGTAATTTATCAAATGAATGGAATCATCACAAAAATGTAAATAAATTTTGCTTGTATGTTTAAAATAATTTATTATTAAAAATTTGACTTATTTCCCTCTTTATCTTCCAAACTATTGAGCCTAAAATTCAGACAAAAGATTATATAGGGCTTTACTGAAAATTGATTGGTAAAATAAAGCGAAAATCTTAATTTTACTTTTGGGGTCCAAATTAGAAAATTAAATATTTTTATAAAAACCAAGCGAATCATTTAGCCGATAATTTGAAAAGGCTCTGCGTGAGAAATAAAAGTGTATATTTTTTGTAAATTTATAACTCTTAGTTTAAAGGATATTAAGATAAATATATGAAAACCCTTTCGTTCCCTGCTTGTCTGAAACTGGAATAGTAGAAAAATATATACTTTAATTCACCTACATTGTCAAATCTCAAAGATGACAAAGAAGTAGCACTGAATTTTCTAGATAAAAAATTTCAAAAAATCAATCTTTGCAATGCCATGTTTCTACACACAGTTTACTACTTAATTACCACGGTACTAATTTTTCACCTCTAAACTACCTCTACTTACACAAAGTATTTTATTGTAATCACAACTAGTCAAAATGAATAGTTGTGTGTAAAAACACACTCAAAGCCGGTTCAACAACTCATGGAGTAAACCTTGAGGTAGTAAATCATTTGTTGCCGTATATTGGAGAGGATGAATTTTCTCTTCTCTACCGATTTTACAGTCTATTTTGTGACGTGTATTTTAATGGAAGACACACCAAAAATTAAAATTCTAGGCTAAAAAAATTTAAAAACCACAACATAATGGTAGAAGATTTGACAAAAATGGTAGTGGAATGGTAAGAAGTAAGTTTAGCGCACTGTGATCTCGATTAACCCCGAGCCCGAATCGCGGTCGTACGCGGTCATCAGCATGTAGTCTCAATCAAAGAACGGTCGGGGTACTAAAAAGGATACGATCTAATAATGGGAATAGTGCTGTATTAGTAGTGTAGGCCGAGATGTCTCTACGTGATTGAAACGAAACGAGATTTCCAGTATAGAAAGAGAAATGTGTGCTGAATAGGTGCTTATTTTCAACAGACCTGTTTTCTCTTTCTTTAAAGAACCGTCCACCTTACCACTGAGATCTGTTAATTGCAAGTGTGTGAAAAAGTGTTGAATTTTTTTAAAAGTATTTCTTGAATAACGTTGTTAAAGACCAATGGTCGATTGTAATACAGTACAAACACAAAAATAAGTAAAGCTCAATTACCAAATTGTATAACAAGACTTTCTAAAATCAAAATGTTTGGAAATATAAAAGTAAAAACTGCTTACCGGTAGAGCGTACGATTAAAATACTTTAAGCCACCTGTGCACTGCACAAAAGGATCAAAGACTAATGCCGAATGAAGGGATTTGTTCTTGTTAATAATATGAGAGATAACCCTGTGAGTAAATTGTAGGGGTGGGGGTTGATGAGTATCTATTAATGCACGCACAAAAACAGACAAGAACAAACTATACCATAAACAACAAATTAAACGCTTCAGAACACTTACTATAATAGGTATAAAAAATAATTTAACATAATTAAATATTATGTTGCTTGGATAATTGAAACAAATAAATCTAAGCTTATCGAACCATGATCACCATATGACTTGTATAGTGGGGTGCGAAAATGTAGTTGAATGTTAAATATACACACGTTTGCTCTATATTTAAGGTGTAAATATGATTCGTATTTATATATACGCAGAACAGGTTCATACATGTATAAGTGGGTTAAAGAAGTAGAAATAATAAAAGCCTAAAATTATTACACCAGTAATCAGTATAGACGATAGGAATTACTAATTGAAAACATCAAATAAATATTATTTTACATAAACTTTCCAATGAGGCACTAAATGTAAATATTTTAACGGTTACATATATAGCTTCATTAAGAACCCCTCTTAATAAACTCTATATTCGGTAATATATAAAAATATATCAAAAGGCCTACCACGCATACATCGAACAAATGCACATAAACAAACAACATCCATAGGTCAACATCAAGAGCGACAAACATAAACCAATATACTTAAGTGAATATTCTTGTTAGTAAATAAATTAAACTACTCGTAGTAGGTATTGGGGCAGTTGTGCCTGCGAAAATTTTGAAGACATCGCTGACAGGTGGCATGATGTCGCGTGACACCTAGCTGCAGGTATAATAAATGATACGTTACGTGTCGCCAATACCTACAACGAGTGAGTGTTTAATTTATTTACTATAATGGCCCGGATTTTATGCTTGACAGGCTATATCTAGATGGTAAATGATCTAAGCTTCGATGAGATATTAGCGTTCTTATGGCTCGTTCCAACGCGATGCTCTGACGAGGAAGTCGATACTCCGTTGTTATCCTTGCACCGACTCCTTATATGTTCTACTTTACCACCCTTCCAACATTTCAGTTGTCTTTTTTCGGTAAGGACTTCCTTTACCATCTTCTTTACAGAGGCTTTATAATTTCCGCCATCTTTTGATTCTCCTCTTCTGTCCTGACCTCCACAGGTATTCTTGTATTTTTCGCACCTTCGAATTCCAGAGCTCAAGCCAGTGTATTGACTAATTCAGTCGGTCGAGCTAGTATCAATGCTTGTCTGGCTTCCTGGCTTCGAAGTCCATCCAAAAACGGTTGGACTGCTAACCTTTCTATAACACTTTCTGGTGTGACTGGATAGGCAAGGCGAATCAGACGGGCAATATCAGCTTCAAACACCTGTAAGGATTTATTCGCTTTCTGGTGGCGATTTTTCAGTTGGGAGTGGTAAACGTGCCCCAAATATGTCTGTCAATACCACAGTTCTAAATGTTTGACCAGTTGTTTATAGTCTTCTTGCTCCGAGGTATTCAGCATTTGCAAAATATATGTAGCATCTGTAGCATTCCCTCTTCAGGCGAGGGGTAATGCTAGTCCATGACGGTTTTCCCTCAAATTGGAGAGGTTTCATTTTGTGTCTTATCTTGTAGTAGGTATGTATTAACGGATTTAACCACAAATTATTGAGGGTGGATGCGTGGATGCTTCGTGGTATTAACTCTATGGTTAAATTCTGTGTGGATTGTGCATGTTGATCTAACCCAACAAATATTATTCTTTACTATTCTTAGGAAATTTAAAGTTTGTTTTTGAACATTCTAATATTATTCTTTACTACTCGTAGGAAATTTAAAGTTGGTTTTTGAACATTATAATAGTAGTAGGCCTTTTTTGTTCGAAAAAAATGACAGAAGTTGACGCATGCCCACACAAAAAATTTGAATATGAAAAGGCCTATTGAATGTATGAACATGAACACATAGTGTACATTTTTAAAAATGAAAAAATGTATTGTACCAGGATGTTATAATACCCAAGAAAGAAAGGTGCTCCGCGGTATTACATTTCATAGGTTCGTAATTGATTTGTTCGTTTCTTATTCCTTTATTACAATAATTTTTTCGACAATTTAGGATACCCAAGGAAACAAAACGTAGGAGTTCATGGCTGCAAGCGGTTGGTTTTCCTCAGGGATATTTAGCTCCTGCTGGAACAGTGATTTGCTCTACTCATTTTGCAGAAGAGTTTTTTGATCGAACCTCATACAATGGGCTAATTCGTCTAAGGGAGAATGCCTTCCCTACAATAGGGATTGCCCCAACACACACAAACTGTGACCAATCAGGAGGCGAATCTGTTGACAGCATTTGTTATTTATATGTTGAGGATTCTTCCAGTAGAGTACAAATAGAACCATCAGAATCTTATGAACCTAAGCAGTCAATATCAGATGTGCAAAAAGACAGTAAAGAACTCATGTAAGTTATAAATATGCAACAGGTGGTCAATATTTTATCAAGTTACAGTTATAATCTGATTACAAATTCAGTTATTATGTGATCTATAAATTGATAACAATAAGAGCATATATAATATAGGTTTCCTATAGATGCCTTATAATGTCTTGTTATTACATTTTGTGCTGTTACTTCTTGTAAGGATATATTAGTTTAGTTCATTTTGTTGAAGGATCTTATAATTTTTCAATGCACTGTGTGGAATGTTTGAAAGGAATTAATATTATTTTTGTCTTTAGTGACTTGATAAGACTTTGTAGTATCTGAATGATTGAGAAGTAGGTAAATAGCTGTTTTAATTGTTCATATGAACATACAGAATTGATAAGAGTGGTTTATTCTCATTTAGAGTTTACACATGACATGCAGTTGTCAGAACAAACATTTTTTCAGCAACCATTGATTGAAGAACAGGAAATATTGCTTATTGCATTGCATTATACATATAATGACATCACAATAATTACATCAGTTATTGAAAATTCAATTTTAAACTGGATTAAGTAAGGTGAATGTAAATGATAAATTTCCACATTCAGTATTCAATTACATCAGGAATTTTTTGAACTGATTTTTTTATGGTAGCAAGATAAGGCCAGAAATTTACAGTCTACATAATTAGATATCGTCAACTATCTCCCATTGAAGTTAATAATTATAAATACCAACTTGGGCTAAGTTTGCAGGCTACAAAAGAATAAGTCTGGGTGCAGATGTTAGCAACCAGCAATGGCATAAAAACATGTTATGATTTGAAATTTGGTAATGCTTCTACAAGGTAATAAGGGATGGTTATACAACCCCCAGAGGTACTTTGCCCCATACTCTTTCTAATTTATATCAGTGACATAGGTGGCATAGTAGAGAGTTACAGTGTTATTACTGCACTTCTCTGGTAATATTTGGAACAAGGCATTTTGGTTAGTGGAGTGTGGTTGTAGTAAAATGCATGGCTTAGTCAAAATTTATTGTCTAAATAAACTCAAAAACTAATTTCCTAGATTTCTCTGCTATGAAAGCTGACCACCCAAATCTCAATCAAATTAAAACTCATATTTCCAGTTGTTCAAACATAGTACAATCCCATTCCACTACATTATCAAATATTTTTAAAATAAAGTATTTAGGTATTATGCTAGATCAACAGTTATAATGGAAACAACACATTCTGTTTCTCAACTCAAATTATATTTCAAATTTTATCAATAACAATTTTAAATTCAAACCTGTGCTTATATTACATAATACCTTATTAGAATCACACCGAAGATACTGCATTATTGTTTGGGGTAACTCATACATTTCTAGTTTTGAGATGTGTGTATTAGTGTATAAGTACAGCTCTGATTTTTTCAACTTTATCAAATGTTTAAAATACTTAATATTCAAAATCTATATTTTAGTAGTGCTGTAAAGAACAGAACAACTAATAACTATACCCAGCTTACTGACCTGTACATTATTTTTTTACATTCAAAATTTAAATCTCAATGAGCAAATTGATGTTTTAATGCTAATATATTATTATCATTGAGAATGTGAATTTTATTTTTTTTCCTCGAACATTGTCCTCTCCAAAAACATTTCTTTCATATTTAATTTTAGATGGATTTGAATGAGAATTATGTTTGTACCTACCAGAGTACTAGAGTTGCTGATGAGTTTTTTTATGCAACTGAGGAAAATTGCCGTTGATTTTGAAAGTTTAAAGTTTTGATGTGTGTTCTTATAAAAATATCTTACCTAATAATTAATTTATTCTAAAGATATATTTAATTTATATTAATATCCTTAACTAACACTAAATGCATTACCCAACATTTGATATGTCACACTAATACCTTTAGTTGATCACCATTATAAAATCTGTCATATATATTTTTTTATAATTTATATGCAAGTGTAATTGTAATAAACTTTTATTTTAGTTTCACAATTCAAATTGCCTTTAAATTCAGAGTCTTCCATTTAAAGAAACTTCAACTTTGAAACATTGAATTTCATAAAATTATTAACATGTACTCCCTATAACAATGTACAAATAATCACCACAAAATATGAAAGTGTTCTGCTGTGAGAAATTGTATAGAATAATTGATTTCTTTCTTTGGTATCTTATTAATACATTCTCAGAAGACTATATTTCACTTTCTGCTTCACTGCCATGAACTGTTACATAGTTATATCTCTTTTTGAAAATTAAAATTAATTATTAAAATTTGCAATATGTAGGGTGGGTTTTCTGTTACTTCATCCCCAGAGTTTTCAAAAATTTGTTTAATAAAATATGAAAGAAATATCTGCACATGCTTATATGTGGTTTGAATGATGACCAATTCTGTCACATTCTTGTTCATTTAACTGTAAAAAATGCCATCATCAGTCAATTTATCTGAAACATAATTTAATTGTATATTTATTTTTAGGGGAATTATCAAAGATATAGAGAACCAAAAATTAAAACAACAGTTAACTAAAATGACAGCAAGATACAAAGCTTCACAAAAAGAACTGAAGAATGTAAAACGAGTATTGGAAAGAAGAAAACATCAAATTACTGTCATGAAACGTGTAATACAGCAGCTAACAAGAGAAAGAGTAGTGAATGAATAGCAAGATATGAGTTTACACATTGTACATTATATCAAATTATGTCGCCACCATCCTTTTGGGAAGAATTGGCAACACTAAGAACCACTACTGTATTATTATAATTTGGCATTTATTGAATGTCACAACAGTCTTCATCAGATTTGATTGATGATTACTTTGGTGCTAAATGTATTCACAGCAGTTCCGAGTTTACAGATTAGTGACAACCAGGTGACAAATAATTTTACTTTAACTACCATTTTCTTATATTTTTTGTCATATTTTTGCACAATTATGAAAACTGTTTTACATTACAAATACCTTTTTTCATTGAAATAAGATGAGAGCCAAAGTACTGCTTAAGGTACAATTTTAGTTGTTATAATTTTCACAAGTTGGCACTGTGATTACTGTTATTTTCTAAAGGGTATATTTTTACATTATTACTTTCACAGAGTGACAAGTAACCAAACAAAATTGGTATTTTCATTAAATACCTATTTTAACTAAAATGTTAAGTTATGGGGCTTTGTTGAGTATTATTTTCATTTCACTATAAATAAATTGAAGGCCATAATTATTAACCTTTGAGTAAACAGGTGAAAAGTAGTTACACAAGCGTCCTGTAAATACTTTTATTTCCCACATGGTGGAACAAAAGATTGGCAGCCCTTATTTCAAATGCTCCATGCCAGTGATACATTCAACTTTTAAAATTATATAAACTTTGCTTTGTCCAATATTATGGCACTGAAAAAATGTTGGTAAACAAATTCAGATGATCTTAAAATATATTATTTATTCCTGATTTATTTTTCAGATTTCAAAAGTTTCACTTATTGTGTTTTTTTAATTAAGAAATATTTGTCATTGGACCTACACATATCAATGGTTTGAGTGTTACTTGTCGCTCTGAGCGTTATTAAAATTTTAACCAAAATTCCCAAAGAAAAGAACAAAACATATTGGTAGTTGATATTTTTTGATAATTAAAATGAAATACATCTTTTTATATATTCTAATGATTATATTTCAAGTATCTTTGTCTACACAATAATATTTACTATCAAATGAAAAAGGTAATTTGTCATGTTATTGCCATTTAGTATTACAAAAAGATTTGTTAAAGACAAGTTTACAATTATAATTATAGTACATAATATGAAAAGATTGAACATCAAACCAGAAATTTTTTTATAGACATATTGAAAGAAATAACGAGTATTATATAAAAAAAGAACAAATAATAAACCGAGGATTTTAAAGAAACCATTTTCTTATGTTTTTGCTGAATTGTTAATGTCTGACCATAAAACTTTATTTACACTTTTCTTGTAACATCAACACAAAGGCAAGGCGCAAATTGAGACGCGTGTAGTGAACATGACACGAGTGGCGCGACCCGAACGTGTCACACACGTCGCGTGGTGATCCGCATATTGAGTCCTTATGCTGCAAACAGTCTTAAAAATAACTCCCAACTAATTTAATGAAAAACCTAGATGGCTTCTTTATTATGAATAATTTAATTCCCGGGCAATAGCTTTTTGTATGGACAAGAATCCAAGATCCTGACAGTCTTTACCTGCATGTAGTGGAGCTTCTTAAGTTTAAAGGCTCGTTCTTTTAGCGACAGTTGCATTTATAGTCAGCGTGATACATACAGCACATACTTATTCAGGAAAATATCCTGCTAATCATTTTTTAAGATTATTCAGAGAATTTTAAGTGGTTGTGCTGATTGTAGATTTTTAATAGTGGGTTCAAACTCAACCAATTCGCCAGAAACATTACAGTTCCCTTTGTCACATTTCAGGAATCATTTCCATATTCTATAAAAAAGAGCATTGAATTTTGACAGTGACCATTGCACTTTTTTAACAGTTAAAGGGTTGAAAACGTCGATTTTAAATAGTTCTTCAGGATCGCTTGTTATCTCATTTGCGGTTAATACAGCTTCCTACGTAAATAATCGTTTCCTCCCTGAGATGCTATTTCCTTAACTGTTATTAGACTAGCTGAAAAGGTTTGCTACTATTTCATAAATTCAGAGAAATTCTGTATGTGGGACACATGTGGTAATTCAATCAGCTTGGGTACCATTATGTACATTGAAACAATATGTCTTACCAAGCCACCATTGTAGGAGTCCTTTGTTTTACCAGGGGCACATGAAGGTTTAAGCATTTCATCAATTAATGCATACTCTCCAATTATGTAATATTTTCAAATGTCCACCTAATTAGTGACAAAGTAACATTTTGTGAGCTTTTTGAACGCTTATAAATATTATCAAATAGTAAGCAATGAAGTAAAAAATTCAAAACGTTGCAATGGCATGACTAGTCCAAACATTTCTACTTTCTACTGTCTTACCCTATAAATCCGCTCGTAGGCGAAGATCGTAATGTGCCTGCGAGGTACAATAAAGTGAATGCCTTAAGTCCCGATTTGTCTGTATCCTTAGCATCTCTTTGAATCTGCATATTTGTACATCTAAGTATTCGTCCATCATTTTGTTAGTAAGTTTGAAATTTACTATATCTTTTTTAAATTTTCGAATCACCCAATGGTCGTCGATTCTACTTTGTTCTTTTATCTCGTCCATGAAACGACTTTGAAGTGTAGAAAAAGTGATTCTTCACTAAATTCACCTGATTGTTCGGTATCAGATCACTTCATCGGCTTCACTCTCATTTTCAGATATTTCTTCTGATAGAATTTTATCCTATAACGTTTGTAAACTTGCTCATAGTCCGAATAATTACCGAAAACGTTATGTACGCAAATTGTATCAAGAGCTAAACAGTGCTAACGATATCAGTCCCAAACCCGTCAAGGTGATCATATCAAAACAGTAGATTTTTTAATATTTAAAAATAACATACAAGTTTATATAATACATTTATTGATCCTGCAATTTGTGTTCCCAAATAAATTTCAGGTAAAGGGCAGACATTTTTGTGATCTTTATAATTTATTTAATGCACATGCATATTTACAATGATCTCTGTTTTTATTACTTTTATATAACATTACAAGAATGTTTTATAAATACTGTTAAGCCTGGAATGTCATTCGTGAATTTTTGGTTGTTTCGATTGGATCAAGTAATTTTTGAATCTTTGCATTGTTCTAAAATTCTGTTTACGAGGCTTTCTAACGAAGCCTTGGGTGACGACTTGCGAATTTTAGTGTTGGTGAATTATTGAAAATCATTAAAATCTGGACATGCTTAGGGCCATTTGAAAAATAGTTGTAGGTAACACACACCACTTCTACCTTCTACACCCCTAGGTAATTTTTTAACTGCATTTGAGGCTCAAAGGTGCAAACAAATGCACTTCATTAAAAATATGTTTAGCATCTCCTCTTTAAGACGCGATTTTACTGAATTATATATTTCCCGACCATTGCATTAGCCCTATCTGAAGCAAAATTGTTAAGTTTTCGTTATATGGAATTTTATTTGTACTAGCGATCGCCCAGTAGTCGAAATTCGACCAATTGTGTGAATTCCTAACAAAATTCAACTTGTTTTTCATATGTAATTAATAGGACTTTATTTGTGAGCACATTCTTAATGCTTAGCTTAATGATATAAGGTATGGCAAAGATGCAGTAAGTGGAAATTAAAGACAAAAATTTAGTTAACATGAAATTTCTTAAAATTAAATAATTCAGCTGTTAACCAGTAGGATAATATAATAAATAAACGTAAATGACAATTCTATTTGAATAGAAATTGCAAATTAATCTGTTACATTTTACTACTAATACTTATTCAATTTTCATTTGTATTTGAAGACGCGAGATGTGACATCTTCAATTTAACGAAATGCATCAATGCATAAAGAAGTGTTACATTTTTACTACTAATACTTACAAAGAATTCGAAGAATTTTCATTTGTATGTTTAATTAATAGTACATGGACCGAGCTTTACTCGTAAATTCAAAGGTTCATCAAAAATGTTGGTAGGTACAGGTAAGTAGGTACATACATATTATACATATAATCGGATATTTGGTCTAATTTTTCTCAAGATGAAGTGATTCAGTTTCAACTCTCTAAATATTCATTATAATAATTCCACTTTATAATATACTTCCACCACCCTGTATATGTAACTGCCTATGGACTACCCAATATTTGTATAATACACTGTTTATGGGCCACCCAATAAAACATTTGGTTTCTAACATTTCTGGAATCACCCTGTATAATTATAACCTCAGTCAATTTATATATGCATATGTAACTGCTCAAGACAACTTCATTGAGTGCATCGAATTAACATAAGAACACATAACTTTTTACCAATCCAAAAATCGCCTAACCAGCACTTTTACTTTAAAATCTTGAAAGGTTCAACTGTAAAAATGTAATGCTAGAAAAATATCAAGTCGTGATAAAATTCTTATAAGATCCTACACATCAATTTGTATTGAATGAATTTTTCTAGAGCAGTTTTATTCGCAACTAGATCACATCACCCTGTATTGAATGAACACACACACACACATCCCTTGCGCGAGCCCGGGAACTGAAGCTACCCTTCGGTTTATTCGAGGAGCACCTCCAGCCCCCTTTCCACCACCCCCTGGACTAAAGTCCAGGTCCTCACGCTGCTCAGTTACCATCCTGTACAGCGCTGTCCTCTCTTGTGGTTTCTATGCCTTTATTTGTTGTTGGCTTTGGCCTTCTATGGCTTTAAAACCATTGTCTTCTGGGTGTACGATTATGTTTCTGATTGCTTGTGATAAAGAACTACCCTTTGCAGGATTATCGTCTGTTATTTGTGTGTGTGTGTGTGTGTGTGTGTGATCCTCTTGGGTAAGAACCCGGGTTTGCAGTGTGTCTATGATTCCTGAAAGAGAATCCTGAAAAGAAAATTCTAGAAGAGAAAATCTGATAGGGAAAGTCTTATTAGTAAATGGCTAATCCTAATCATCTTGGTTTTGCGCTTGCTGGTCGTCTTCAAAGTGTAGTTGGTTCTTCGGCCTTTTGTATTTGTCGATGAATCTCGGGTCGTAGTCCAGCAGTTGTCTCAGGTGATGATTCGGGTGGTTCTCCAGTCTATCGAAGGCTCTTCTGGCTCTTTCTCTCGCTGATACAAGTACCGGGGTGTACTTCAGGTCTCGGTAGGATGGTATTGTTGCTCACAAACCATGGCGCATCTGCGGCTTGCCTTAAGCTCAGGTTTTCTATCCCTGTATTTTTCTTCTGTTGTGTTTGCAGGTGTGTCCCCATGCTATCTAAGCATAGGTTAGTATCAGTAGGACGATACTCTGATTAGGGTCAGCTTGTGTCGTAGGTTTAGTTTACTATACCTGCCCGTCAGTGGAGCGAGTTTGGATCTTGCCGCCCTGGCTTTTTGTCCTGTTGCGTCTGTGTGCTTCGTGAAGTTTAGGCTTTGTCGATGGTCACCCCTAGATATTGATGTCGTTTTCCCACGGAATGTGGTTTCCGTAGACCTCTAGATGTTGCTTCAGTGGACCGGTATCCTGACTTCTCGTTGCCTACTTTCACACAGCTGAATCTGTCCCTGAGATATGACTTCACTATCTGTATGATGTTGACGGGGTATCCTAGTTCAGCCATCTTCGCTATTAGTCCTTCGTGCCAGACCCTGTCGAAGGCCCTAGCGACATCTTATAAGTCGAAGACAGACCATCTTCTTGTTCAGGCCGTCTGCTGCGTATTCTACGATCCTTAGCACTTGCTGTTCGGCAGCATGTTGTACTCTAAACCAAATTGTTCATTAGGAAGTATACCTAAATCCCTGGTGTGTTCCTGGAGTCTATCCAAGATGACCCTCTCTGCGATTTTGCTCATTGCTGGTAGGAGGCTTATCGGCCGGTAGTTCTGGGGAAACACCTTTGCCTGCATTCGGCAGCATGATGACGTCGGCACGTTTCGATTTACTGGGAAAGTATCGCAGTCTTAGCATGGCGTTGACGATGTTGGTTAGGGCCGCTACACCTTTCTTGGTGAATCGCTTAAGGATGCGATTAGAAATCTGGTCGTGACCGGCTGCTTTTCTTTTCTTTGATCTTCTGATGATGTTCCTTATTTCTTCTGGGCAGGTGTGTCTGATCCCTGGAGCTGCTTGTCTGCATATTCTCCTGGCTCGTCTCTCGATTTCTTCTTCTTCGTCCTTCGTCTGGATGCTGGTTTATCCTACAGTCTCTCTCTAGGCTGTCCGCGAAGGCCTCTGCTTTTTCTTCTTTAGTGAAGACTATTCCTGTTTCCCCATGTAATGGTGAAATGGGTTGCCTCTCTGTTCTGAGAATCTTTTTGAAGATTCCAAAATCCGTTCTTGTTGGCGTTCAGTTGTTCTAGGTAAGTGGCCTATAGCTGTAATGCTCGTCCAGTGCGGCTCTCATCTCCCTGCACAGCTGATTGGCGCGTGTCTTGTCTTTCCTGCGTAGTGTCCTTTGAGGTCTTCTTCGGGCCCTGTTCTTCTCTCGAATGAGTTCCCTTACTTCTTCTGGTATTTTCCCGTATCGATTGGTCGTGGTCCTGGGTATACTGCAGCTACTGCGCTCCAGTGCTGTGTCTTCTGCAAGCTACTGAATGGCATTTTCTATGCCTCCAGTGTCCTCGATTCTTGGCCATCATTTTCTCTAGGGTTTTCCTGAAGTTGTTCCAGTTGATCTTTTTGAGCGGAGTTTCTTCTTGTTGTTCATCTTCACTGAGTCCTATCTGTATGATCTTCCTTAGTACTGCTATATCCAGTACGTCTGGTCTGTGGTCCGCGTATGGGTAGTGTGTTGGTGTTACAGGCCCTAAGATGTGGACATTTGGTCGATTCTCAGCATACCTTAGCAGTCTTCTGCCGTTTGTATTTGTTGTTCTGCTGTTCCATTCTGGCAATTTGCTATTTAGGTCCCCAACCACCAGTGTTTGTTTCCTCTCGGGCATGAGGGCGTCGAGGTCTTCATCTAACTCAGCGGGTGTTCTTGGATGTTTATATCCTGAAAATATTCTGATTAGTCCGTATCTCTCGGTTGTTACCTGTATCCCTGTTGCTTCTATCCACTGCAGGTCTGGCGGGGTAAGCAGCTGGTCGTGGTCCAGTAGTGATTTGATGAGGATAGCTGTACCTCCTCCTCTTGCTGTCCTGTCGTTCCTGTATGTGTTGTATCCTGGGAGCTTGAAGTTCCTTCTGGCGGTCAATTTGGTTTCTTGGAGGGCGATGACGTCGTAATCCTGAAAACATTACAAAGTTTGGTGAAGATCCTCGTCTCTGTCTCCGGTAATTTTGCCAGAAACAGGTTGAGTGCCTTCCTTGGTCCTTGTTGTGCATGCATGGCATACACTTCAGTGACCTCAAACCCTTGTGCTATGAGGTTTCTGTTTGATGTGTTTCGGGTCCACCCTCTTTGACAGTCCTCTGATGACGGCCCTGATTTCTTTGGTCGGAAGGCTGTATGTGTGGTACTTCAGCCTTCTAGCCTGGAACAGCTTGTTCGCGTTTCTGTAACCTAATTCAGATTCCAACTGAATCACGATTCCGTCCCCTACTGTCTGGGCCTTGGTGTACTTAATGCCTTTGTCATGCATCGCCCGACTGGTCACATGCCATTCTCAATGCATACTCGAGGATTATGGGTGGTATATTCTTGGTCTTTGCTTCTACTGGAGCTGTGACCTCCTCCCTCCTGGCTGTCTTTGCTGGCGCCTCTTTGCCTTTTGGCTCTTCAATCTTGTTGGACTTCCTTTTCTTCTGATTTACCTCGGTCGTGGTGATGGCGTCCGTCTCCTCTGGCTGCTGGGGCCCTGAATTTTGAATCTCGCTCATCTGCGATGGTCCTGGGTCCTCCTGTTGCCTCACTTGTCATGGGTTCGTTGGCGTTGATCCGTCCAGCCATCTTCGCAGTACTGCAATTTCAGCACGGAGCTCGGCGGTCTCTGTTGCAATGTTCCTCAAGTTGATCCCATGTTGTTCTACCAGATTATTCATCTCAAGCAGTTGGTTATTCTGCCTGATGGCAAGCTCCTTAAGTCCCCCGACGTCCCTGGAAGTTTTCCATGTTTCACTTTCTGTGAAAATTACAAATATTAGTGGCCTGAAATAAATGTATATTAGTACATAAATAAATCTCCAATTCTTTTAAAAAGCCGAAAGGGACTTTATATTTAATCCTAAGAAGGACTAATTGCCGGAAAAACCCAAGGGTTCGCCGGCAGACAGGTAATCGCCGCTTCGATGTAGTTGAGCTCGGTGTCGCTGAGCGCTTTGTCGGGTAGTTCCCTATCTCTCACCTTTTCAGGTAAGGTACTCGACGAGATCTCGATGTGAACGTATTACGAGAATTACATATAAATAAGATGCATATAAATAAACATTATAGGTATTATTAGATAAATAGTAAAATAATATATTAGCAGTATATCACATCTCGTTAAAAGAACATTAAACAATTTCTGGCTCATTTTTAGATGAGATATTAAAATTAATTTATAAGATTACCTTATATCAAAGGAAACTGCAAATTGATTCGTCTTATTTTATTGCTAATACTGTAATACTTATTCAAATGTTATTTACACATGGCATAAATATAAGTAATTAAAAATGTATTTGCATATCACATCTCCTGAGTGTTTTAGTACCTATTGATAATGGATGCATATGCGAATTGTTATTAGATTTGTGAGACATTCATGACTGAAAGAATTAGCTTTATTAGAACCTCTAAATTGTGTACTTACATAAAACTTTTGATCTGGATTCTTCTGTAAATGCGCAAACTTCGTATAAACACAATCTATTTGGTCACTTCAGTAATTGCTGTCGTCATCGTTATTGTAAAAAATTAACGTCATAAATGAATAGAAAAGAAGGCTTTTACATCTTACCTCTTTTTAAGTAAAAGTCGATTGTTTTAGTAACATTTTTTATACCTTGCTACGATTCACATTCCACAATTGGATTTTTACTGTTGACTGCTGTCAAATTAACATTACATTAAGCTACTTGTTTATGGTGGGCGCCACTCACTTGAACTTTATTAATAATTTATCTCTAAATTACTTAATTTAAAAGATATAAATAAAGATTCTTTATATATTCTGCACTGAGGTCGTCAATAGCTACTAAACAAATCAAAAATAAAGAAAACCGGTTGAGAAACAGAGGAGAAAATGGTACTTAAACGTTTTGTACTTGTCTATTTATATATAGATTAAAAAACATAAATTCTTTAAATTTTTACTTGCGGTTACAACGGAACTGAGTCTGTGGACTCGGCGATGATTAATGAAAAGTTTTGTTCCCTATTCATTTACCTCACAGCTCTGCTTATTTTTTGCCTTGTGTTTTGGGTGATGTGCCTATATATTCAGGGTTAGCACTACCACTAGGGATTTTACTATTCTGTGTTGATTTACTGGAAGAGTACATACTGTATGGTGTAATCGCTTCCATATAATTCGGTGTATTTGGGGTTAACTGGATAATCAGCATTGGAATTAAATATATTAACCTTTTTTTGAGTAATCACATGAGGTAGTATCCGAAGCCATATGATTAGTTTTATGTTGAGTGTCATATTTCTCATTGGCATACATTCAGTTTGCACAATGATATTGGTCCTTTAAGCTACAATTTTTAGCCATGTGATCACCAGCACAATGTACACATTTGGGTTTGTTTTTACTTACTTTTTCACTGTGGTTCAATCCTGCACAATTATTGGTACAAATTCTTGTACCAAAGACATCATAAGATCTGCAGCACTGGTACCTGTTGTAAATCTTGTAATTATTTTTTTAAATACGTTCATATACCTAAGTTCCTGGTAACTTCAATTACTGCTTCCTTCTTATTATTAGCATAATTAAAAATAAGCACAACTTTGCAGTTATCTTGGAATTCATGAAAATTTCTTCGATTTAGATCATCTTCAATTTCTTTGTTATTCATGCTATTTGAACTATGAGAATGATTTTTAATCCACCACGTCATGCCCGTTTAAACACTGCACTATTGTGCCACTTTTTTGTACTTATCACACGTATGATGGGAATTATTATCTCGTTTCGTAGTGCATCTACGAAGGGGCGCCGAGTTTTTAAAATTCCTGTGGGTGCTCCAGCATTTTTAATGACATACCTAGCTACTTATATTTATTTTTGTTACTTACTAGACACAAGAAAATACAAGATATTTAGAAAAGATAATTTATTATATTACACAGCAGTTTGACATGTGCACCTTATTTATCATAAACATTATGTTTTAATCAGTGCGAATGTATTTTGACGAACTACTGCTCTATTTATAAATATGTCGGCAATGTTTTCAAGTTCCAAATCATCTGCTATTTCTCTGTTTACATGCACTACCATGTAATTATTAAGTCTTTGCTGAGTCATAGTAGTCCTCAAGTAAGGCTTTATTCTTCGTAATGCTGAAAATGACCTTTCAGTTGTGCATGTCGATACTGGAATAGTTAAAATTATTTTTAATAATTTGATGACTTCTGGTATCATATTTTTGGTAGATTCGCAATGAGTAGTTATAAAAGAAACAACATCCTCTACACTATTTAGTTGGTAATTTTTTGTTTGCGCAATATCTAAAAGCATGTTTCGATGAAGAATCAAACGATCCATGTCAAAGTCATCTCATAAAAGTTTTTCACATAAATGTCAGTATTTTTTGCTGAGTAAGAAATAGTTCCATGTTGCTCAAGTGTGCCATAGTATCTTTAGCAAAGCGCTGTTCAATACAGCCTATGACTTTATCTAACACTTCAAAATACATTTTTCGATAAAAGTCAGCTGGACTAGAAAACTCTTATGGCTCACTTGTAGAGTCGTCTATCTTTTTAGGTCTTCTCCGTATTTTTGGTGTTTTAGGTTCATCGAATTCCAAAATGTGAGCCAAATCTACAGCAGATTTCCAGACGTTTTCAAATTTTTCGTCAGTTCTTTGGGACGATATAACTTCTTTGACTGTATTAATATTATCGACAGCTTTTTGCAGATGCAGAGATATCTTCTGTAACGTAGCATTTAAAGCTTCTTAAATGCGACTAAGAATTTCTATCAGAATTTTAATGATAAATAGAGATTCGAAAGACTGAAGACTTTTTAAAAAACCCTTTTGCTTTGGCACCGGCATCATCTTTCTGAGTTTTTGTGTTGTTCAAAAAACATAGAAGTACACTATAATTGTCGAGAATTGTTTTCAAAGAAGATATACGACAGCACCATCTTGTTGGGCAAAACGGCCGTAGAGAAAGATTTTGTGCATCCTCAGCTGCCTGTAGCGATTCAAAACAAGCTTGGCGTTTCGGTGACACGCGAACGAAGACAATGAGCTCTCTTATTAATACTAAAAAATCTCTAATTGCCGGTACTTCTTTCATAGTATTTTGAACAACCGAGAGTGTGCGACACAATGCACATGGACTGCCCTTGGTTCAAAAGCTTGAACCCGTGCTTTAAGGCCAGTATGCGTTCCAGAAGGCGAAATCTTTTTAGCACGTCATTGAAAATTTCAAATAAAATTTCAGATGTGGTTAACGGCGTTTCATAGAGTCCGAAAAATGTTTCATGTATATTAAGCTTTGAGTCCACGTACCGAAAGCAGAATGTGACTTGTTCATGATTGGTAATATCACTGGTTTCATCCACCATGACAGAATAATAGATAGCATTTTGTATTAGTTTAAATATTTTACTCAATACTTCGTGACTCAAAAATTGTACACAGTTCGTTAGTGACATCGTATGACAACCATTTATATTTACTGCGCTGGAGCCACGACTTTAACTCGGGAATATCCTCTGATCGCAGCTTCAATAACCGACTATAATTTGAATTTTCATCCTCATGGCCCCTTATGGCAAGGCCTCCGGTCATTAAAAACCGAAGAGTAGAAATCATTTTCATAAGGGCGGTTCTAGCAGTTTTCATATCTTCAAGTTTACTTTTTGATAACATTGAGTGTACATTGACGCCACGGTCTACATTGGCTTTATGTAAAACACAAAACCGGTGAACTTCAGACATTTCGTGCTTTTTGAATCTTTCCAAAGCCTTATTCCATGATGAAAAACCAATCTCAGTGAATGCTTTAATGGAGGTCATCATCTCTTGATGATTTTTTTTGGCGTAGAAATGCCACTAGATATAGTTTCTCTACAGATTTCGCAAAACACTTTATCGATGTCTCCATCATTGCCACTTAGATAGCTGCGTCCTTTCTTCTCCATTTTGGACGTTTCGGTCTTGACCTAAACTGATTGCCACTTACTTTGATAGCGCAAACCATCGTTATTTTGTATTAGGCGGTCAGTTCGAATAGAGACGCTTCTGTGAAAGCACAAATGGTCATGAATTGATGATTGACGAATAATTTCCGTGCGTATGCGGCGAATGATAAGAAATGTATGTGCTTCAGAAGTAACATTAGGTTTCCGTTCTGACTACCCGAACGCACTTCCGAAACGACGTCCATTTTGTATGTAAATATTCAGCTTTCCGATCTGAATTTCTGATCAGCCAGGAAACGTATGCGCCCGGCCCTTACTACTAGTGGAAGGTTCTTCAGGTTTAGGTACCTTACGGTTCCGAACGACAAACTTATCCATCATAACATAACCTAACAGTTCACGTGCTATCTACACAAATGCTAGTCTCGGAAGGAATGCGAACAGTGCGGGCGGGTGCAAAAACAGGGGGGGGGCGGGTGTGGCAGGCACGGGAGGCGCGCGTATTACGTATATTATTTCGGTACCTATATTATTTTGATTTAGTTAAAATATGAGAAAGAGAATTATTTTAGATATTCATAATCGTGGGTGCTCGGCACCCACTATTTACCTCTCGTGGGTGCTGGAGCACCCGAGCACCCACGGAGTCGGCGCCCCTGTCTACGACACTGTTGTGGATTTTCTTGTTTGAGTTACCTTAATCTCCTGGATTTTAGCTTAATTTGTAATTTCATTTTAGTCATCTCTAAATATTTAGGCTTATTAATTTGCATAAGTTTTATTGTATTTTTGAGTAATTTATTTTTCCTTTCATCTCCTCATTTAATTGCCTCAAGATATTGTTTTCAGTAATAATTGCTTTCATATTTGACTCGTCATTTCTCCCAGATGTCAAAACGTGAGTAATATTACTTGTTGTGGCTAATGTTTGTTCAGTATCCCTCTGCGATTTTTTTACTACTTTCTTGTTTTCATTTGCTCTAAATTCCTCAATGATTTGTGGGACGCGGTCTTTAAGAGCTTGTAGTTAAATTCTTGTGTTCATTACATGTCGCTAAAACACTACTTAGGAATTTATATCTTTTGATGAAATCATCGGTGTAAACCTATTTGAATAATAAAAATTATGAATTTCACATAGGCAAAGAGTTTTTATATAAAAAATCTTGTTCTTAACTCAAGTTAATATTTTTTATGCAATTTTAGTGAAAAAGACAAAAAAACATAAATTCTAGAGAATGAACGTTTTTCTAAAATTTAGTCTAACATATTTTTTAAATGAATCATTTCATTTTGAATGTGACCAGGCTTAATAATTTACTATAATTATTAATTATGATAATGAAAAAAATTGAGTTTAAAAATATTTACGTTTTATATTTAAAATTAAAAACATAAGTTTCAATAGTATTTATATGAAAAGAAAAAAAAGTACATGAAAGTGTAACAATTAAAATACGTTGTATTTTCATTTTCCAAGTTTTAAGTTAGCTTTTGCTCCAGCAATAAGCGTATCAATTGATGCAGCTTTCACAATTCTTCTAGTTTGTTGTATGAAGATATCTTGAACAATGCCGCTATGATTCCAATGCTGTTGTCAATCAGTTTTAAAATTTTACAAATAAATTTTGCAATTTTAGTAATGTTTAAAGTATGCTATGTATATTAAATATTTTTAATGATAGTCATCACTTTTGGTTTTTGTAGCCTCATCTACTGAATTATTAATAATTATTATAGATTAATTGTATTTAATAGCTTATAAATATTGGACTTGAATATATAATCCACTTATATATTTTTACATTATAATTTTCATAGAATAATAGTACACTTCATTTATATTGCTCAAGTATAATAATAAATTAATTTATAACTATTAAAATGAATTAAGAAATATCTTGTACATTAAAAATAACTTGAAATCAAATTATGTACATGTGTATAAACACAAAGTTTCGTACCCTACCACCAAACCTTTCTTTTCTCACTCAACGCACCTTTCAACAGCGAAGCCACCGACTCATGTTATGCGGTAACGGTTTTAATAAAAACCTTGCTTGAGACCAGTGGCGTAACTATACCGTTCGAGGCCCGTGGTAAATTCATCGGATGGGCCCCCTGCCCTCCCATCCCCCCAATATATAAGAAAGCTGAACCAACAATAATAGCATTTTTTTATTTTATAATACCTATTCATTTATACACTTTTATTTGTACGTGAAGTAGGTACTATCAGTTTTGGGTTTGTACGTGCGACCATTTTCTGAAAAAAAAAAGAAAAAAAAACAATAAAATAAACTAATTTTTGACGGGGCACTTTAATACACTAGAGGGGCAGATTGATACGTACCATTGTACCCCGCACATTACCGTATCAAAGTGCCCCAAAGGACTTTTTCCACAAACAATTAATTTCATCAAATATATAGTAATCTTGCAATCAAAAACATTTTAAAATACAATAATAACTATATTTACTTACATTTAGTAACAAATAATAACAAAAACAACTAAGAGTATCCTCCTGAGACACAATTATATTTCAAGTATTTTTTTTGTAGGCAGCGGCGCACGCCACTTCCAACACGTTAGTGACCGTTGAGGCCCAACGGCAAACTGGCGGCGAGCGGTGTCACAACTGTCATTCTTGTGAATGGCCTTGAGCATTCTAGTGATGTGCCTGACTGTGTAGCGTTTATCGGTTTTGAGATATAGATACTGTACCAATGTGCCCCCCTCCCCCTACTAATTGGAGAGAATGACAAATAAAACGCACTAAAATTTGATTAGGCAAATTCCTTTTGAATTTGGCATGAACTCTATTATTAACTCCGGTTATAACGGATGCATTGTCTGTTCCAGTATCCATTAAATTTTCCAAGGGTATAACCAAATTTGCGGAGTGTTACGTTTACAGCATCTACGATTCCATCCGCTAAATATGTAGATATATTTTTTTTGCGAATATCTCCATAATAAATTATGACTATTCCCAAAAATTTTTGAACGGCAACATCGGTTAAATCATCTATCAATAAACTATAGGGTTTGTTTTTAAAATCTGCTCTTAAATTGTCAGAAAAATGGGGTACAAGGACATTTCGTATCATACGGCAACACTTCGTTCGATGTAAGTGCATTTTGTCTATTTCTTTATGAAAACAGTGAATCATCTCACTCATATGATCCACCACACAAATGCTGGTATGTACCGCTGTAAATAATGCAAACCTTGCCTCTTCTTTCTTTTTTACTAAAGCTTCAGATTTTGACTTATACGGTAACTTCTGCTGATTGCAATAAGTAAAAAGCAGACTAAACTAGGTAACATTTACCCTTGATTTTTGTATATGTTTATTTGATAAAGCATGATATTTTAAATGTCCGTAATGATTTCTCAAAAGCATCTTACAGAACTGGCATTTCGCTTATTTGCAGGTAGTACTTTTCTGTCTGATCTGTGGTATAGTACCTACTTTCTACTATCTGAAGCCAAACCCTCAATTGTTTATCACAAAGCCACGAATCTCTGAACTTCTAGGTATATTGTGTCTTCGTTATGTTTATTTAATAATAAAATAACATTTACATAAAATACGTCTGAATTGTACATATAATCAGCTGTAACTAATATTCATTGAAGAAAATTGACTGTCGAAACACAACTATTAGGTACGAGGTGTGGCTATTAAATAAAGGGACTGATATTGTAAAACATTTTATTTTTATTTTATACATAATTACTTATTATCACCTTCAATATACACCCCTTCTCTATCCCTACAACGCTCCATGCGAATTTTCTGGAAGTGTGCTGGAAGTCATCATCTGTCAATCTTCTGCAATATTGTTATGTGGGGTATTGATGCGTGAAATGATTGGTCTTAGTGGAACATTGATTTTATGTATTTTTGGGTTTCCATATATCTTTGGGCATGTAGAATTGTAAGTCTTCATCTGTTTACCTTTGCCTTGTTCTATTGCTTTGCATTGTACTAATCTTGAAACAAAAGCATTGCATTTGTTTTGTACGGTTGATGTAGGATCTCTTGTAATTTCTTTGAAATCCTCTCTGTTTATAATGTTGTGCATTTTGTCTATGTAGACTCCTCCCTTGTCACTATTTAGTACTTAGATTTTTATTTGTTTTTAAAAAGATGAAAGTTTTGTTTATTTTTATTTGGTATTCTGGTGATTTGTGAATGTAGTTGGTGGATTACGCTAGTTGCTAATCCACTGTATATGTCTGAACTTTTGGCTTCAGGTAACTTGTTGTATTATATCTTCAACGATCTGTAACTACTTTATTCATTGGTACCATATTTTTGGCCGTCACTGGTGTACTAAACTTGGGACCCAAAGATAAAAATTTTAGTATATTCTTTGGTACAGGTGTGTTGGATAAGTTTTTCAACCATTTTTCTTGGGTACACGTAATTGAATTTGTACAAATTCTATTATCATATGTGTTTTTTTGTCTTACAGATCTCAGCAACTCGCTCGAATTTACTTTCTTAATACTGTAGACCGATTGATCTTAATATTAGCAACTGTTTTATTTCCAGGCCTATGATTGTCATCGGTTTTTATTTTTACTGCTAAAATTTTCCAATTTCTGATTGAAGGACGATGTACTTATGTCCAATTCGAATATTCATTTATATTATTTGTTAACGTCTCTTCTTTTGCACTCCAACAGAAAAACCCTCCTGTTTGATAACGATGCTAACTTGCTGTTATTGGCACTCCACAGTTTAAGTTTTTTAACCACTTCATGTCCATACCTTCTTGATGTTTCTTCAAAAACGAGTCCGCATTATGTTTATATATTGTATAAGTTTACATAGTCACTATTATAGTATATTAGTATTAGGGGTGCCATTGACTACTTTTCGTTTTTTATGTGTATCTCTTTATTATTATAGGCTTTCGGAAATTATTGTTTTTCCAGGGTTTAATGAGTGATCTATTTTGTTGTTAATAACAACTTGTTGCTCTATAACAAATATTTTTGCTTCCAACAAAAGTTCTACATACAAAAAACAGGTTGTCCAATGGGCTCAAGTTTAAGTCCCAATAAAATAACAACACTAACGTAAATGAAGCTCATTAAAAAATATGTCAACGATGATATGATAGTGGCATTACCTGAGGTAAACATAGAAGAACTGGTAATTCTATTGAATGACTTTGATGGGAAGATACAGTTCACAATACAAACCAAACAGCTAAGGTATGTCGTCAATGTTGATTGGTATAGCACTCGTTCCACTGAAGATTAGAATAAGTGTCATAAGGATGTTCATAAAAAAAATATCGACCAACTAAAAAAGATACTTATGGAAAATGACTATCCTAAACGTCTAATCGTATGTCATTAAAGGGTTTAACAGATCCAGGGTTGCAATTTGGGAGTTTACCTTTTATTCGGAATTTAACACCAAAATTAATAAATATCTTTAGAAGAGAAAGGGTAAGAATAGCAACCTACAATGTCAATACTATAAAAACACTATTCACACCACTGAAAGATCCAACACCCAAATTTCTTCAGTCTAATGTAATCTACAAAATCGAGTGCCAGGACTGTGAATCTACATATGTGGGACAGACGTCGCAGTGGTTGAAGAGTAGACTGGCTATCCACAATCGACATTAGAAGCAACAAACAAAGATGTGCGTTGACAGCCCATGCCCAAGAATATGAACACACAATTAATCTAGAAGAAGTAACAGATACAACAAAAGGCTCATTTTGGAAATGATCCATATCGGAAAGCAAAGGCAACCAATTAACAAAAAAGCGGATACAAAACAACTTAGCGACATCTATGCTTATTTGTTGTCAGATCCTCTGAGGGATGTCTACGACGGACCAACAGACCAGTGAATGATGTTCCACTAGTTTGTGTTTGTGTTGAAGGTTTTTTACTAGACCATTTCCACTACCCTCTTAAGAAGCATTTCACAGATTATACAATAGAGATTTTATTTCGATACAAGTTATATGTAACAACTGCTTAGATCACCTCATATAATTTTCATAACCCAAGCATCGAAAAAATTAAAAACGAACAGGGCTTTTTTTGAAACGTTTGCTTTTGTTACACTTAATTTTATATACATTCATAGTGTTAAATTAAATCCGTTGTCACCTCAAATATATATGAGGTGACATCGACAACAAATATATATGAAGTACTCTCTCACCTCAGTCGGCGTTGCCACATGTTTGAGAGAAAACAGTTATCGCAACATGTGGGAAGAAATGTGAAATATTATTTTGGGGCACATTTTTTAAGATTAAATCCATAGTAATCGACTTCTATATTTTCGGAATTAATTTTCATGTTCAAAAATAAAAGTAGGTAGTTGTTCATTGAACTATCTTACATAAAAAATAAATGATAAGGGAATTAAACACATACTGTAAATTCAATATCTACTTTAATGAAGGTTTCATATAGAAAACATAGCAAATAAAATATGGTTTCTGTATGTTGCGTAAAGCACCATAACTGAACCTGCATCCTCATGGATTTAATATGATATGGTCTCTATATAGAAGAGTACGAAAACATAACAGAGGCAATCCCATAGTTATATTATAATGTATAATGATTATAATTACACTAAACTTACCCAATATCATGGTAATTGTATGGCTAGTGTTACGCTTAAAATTCTACATTTAACTTCGTGCTTTATTAAACAAAAACAGCTGAGAACCAGGTAATCATAGCAGGACATTAGGTGTCTGTAAATTATCGTAACGCAGTTAACTCCAATTGTAACAGCATTGGGATATTTCCTTTTTCTGAATTAAAGCATTTTGAGAAATGTTCTGAGATTTCCCCAAGTCGCAAATCTATTCGAAAGATTATAAATATATCGGCTATTTATCGGCTATTTTTGGGACATTTTATTTTCTGAAAAAATGTCCTGATATTATCCATATATAAACAATTAAAGGCATTTTACACCACCTATTTTTTTATGTATTACCAAAATACTTGATTACCAGGTATCTTACAAAAATTTGACTTCCACCTCAACTTTTTGTCATGTAAATCTAGGCGGAATGTTCTACCATATATTTATTGTATAATGTGCATTGAACTATTTTTCTCCACTACAGTCAACGCTGGTGTATATGTACCATTATCTTTTCGTTCCCATTTTCTATTATTAGCGGATAGAAAAAAATTGTCACCACTTCTTGACATTCGTGGTCTGATAAAACTCCTGTCATACAGAATAGATGTTTACTTGCCGCCGTTACAACCGAATTATCTGCCGGAAAGACGTACAATTTTTCTGTTTACAGATTCATCAACAATAAACTTAACGACTCAATTTTTCTGCAAAAACTAATTTTTTTTTGCCTAGACTCACATCTAGGATAAATCACACATTTTACCTTCCCACTTCCCGTACGAAAACGTTCTCCACTTTATAAAATGTGTTCGAAGTGTAATGAGGTGAATTACAAGCTTGACATCTTTAATTGCACTGTTGTGGTGACGTCGGTGGCAGGGTGCTGTGGAGGCGGGGCCCTGCCGTCCAATGAGCTACAGCCCAAGAACCAGATAGACTCACATGACAACACTCACCAATACAGTCACAGCAACAACGTGACCATCACCAACGGAGTCAAACGTTAGAACTAAATGCACAGGATGACTTTGATAAGACCAGCGCATGAAATGGACTAGCGCCATGAATAAATTTATAATGCGAACCCGTTTTACAGAGTGACTAACCTTGGCCAGGACAAAACCGGATATCGTTAAATACTGCATCAAGAGTTCTGTCGTGAAGTACCCAGAGCTTCAAGTTATCGAACTGAGTCGCAGATCAATATCGTGTCATCTTTGGGATAATTACCTTATTTCGCTTGATCAGCTGGACGAAATAAAGAGCGAATTTGAGCGCGAATTATATGATCGAAATACAACTATTCTTTTCATCAAACAAACTAATGCTGACCTGCTTGAGAAGATCCAAGCAGAAATGGTAGGAGCTCTTAGAGTGTATATGGATTGAAATCTGATGATTGGGTATCGTTCATTCCTTGCAGGCTATGAACAAATTTATCTTGCCAAACTATATTTTAATTACGTTAGCGTCGCTACATACAATCATCTACTGTGCTGGAATTTTCACATCTGCAGAACAATTGGGGTACAATAAGATCAAAGCAAGACCCTCCCCAATTTAGTGACAAACACCCCTAATACCACCTTGGCGAAACAGCCTTGAAGAAAAAATTAGTGTGATTCTCTTCGGAAAGACATTGGGAGACTGAACGATTACCAACGAGGGGTTCAGGACAACAGATATAGAAAGACTTGTCAAGACTTTATCATGGACAATAACCGTATACACTCTGGCAGTGGGAATGCTAATCCGCGAAAAGCATGATTCCTATTTTGAAACACTATAACTTCGTATATATATATATATATATATATATATATATATATATATATATATATATATATGTGTGTGTGTGTGTGTAAGTGGTTTTTTTTTTTTTTTTTTTTTTTTTTTTTTTTTTTTTTTCCGAAGAGGGGGGAAATACATTGCGTACTTAACTAGCACGTGCTAGCCGTCGTGCGGGACTCCCGATGCAATGACTTCAAAGCAAGAATAAATCGTTGCATTGAAACCAGTATACCGTATACCCGCTAAAACCCTAACCTCTTTCTCTACAACCATGGTCCCCTGCGGCACTCTTAGTCAATACTACTTCGCAAGGGTGGTCATTGCAGATGTTTACTGCTCTTACATTGAAAGCCTCTAAAGCCTACTCCTCGAACGTATTGCGGAGTTCTTTGAGGATAGTCTCCGCGTAATCTGATACCAAGTTCCAGGCTTGGGGGCCCTTCAGCATGGCTTCTACTAATTGTTCTGGAACGATATTAGTCTCCAGAATCCTCTCCACTTCAGCACGTTGATCCTGAAACCGGGGGCAGGAGAAGAACACGTGTTCCGCGTCCTCTATCACGTCCGTACAGTGTGGGCAGTTTGGGGAGTTTGCCCTCCTGAACCTGTGCAGGTATGCTCGAAAGCATCCATGTCCAGTCAGGAGTTGAGTGATGTAGAACCCAACCTCCCCATGCTGGCGGTTGACCCAACGACTGATGTTAGGTATCAATCGATATGTCCACCTTCCTTTAGTAGAGCTGTCCCACCTCTCCTGCCATTGCCTTAGACTCATGGCTCTTTCATCGCTGTTTCCTGTCGGTTGGTCTTTTCTCTAACTTTCTGCGATAAAGCCGTCCCCTTTCTGCAGCCAGGATGTCGATTGGTAGGGTAGAGGCAATCACACTCACCGCCTCGTAAGACACAGTGCGGTAGGATGATGCCACTCGAATCGCTGAGAGCCGCTGGACTGATTTCATTTTCCGGCGGTACGATGGTAGCTCGAGCGATTTCTCCCATACCGGTGCCCCGTACAACAAAACAGAAGTAGTTACTGTTGCCAGTAGCTGTCTTCTTATCTGTCTAGGGCCTCCGACATTCGGCATTATTCTAGATAATGCCCCCTGTACCCCAGCTGCTTTCTTGCTGGCCGCGATTATGTGCTCTTTGAAGTTGAGCCGTGTGTCCAGGAGCACCCCCAAATAGCTGATGAAGGGCTGCGACTGTATGTAGGAGTCGCCTATTTTGAGGGTGATGGTTTCCCTTGCCTTTCGACTGCTAACAAGAAGTGTTTCGGTCTTTTGTTCTGCTAAACTCAAGTCCGCTGCGAGCATCCAATGCTGAATTGTGGCTATAGCGAATGAGAAGGTTGTTTGTATCTCCTCTATGTGCTTGCGCACTATGATCAATGCCACATCATCGGCGAATGCCACTAGCCTGACGCCCTCAGGCAGACCGAGCAAGAGCAGGTCGTTGTACATTACGTTCCATAAGAGGGGGCCAAGAACAGAGCCCTGAGGTACACCTCCTGTGATCTTATAGTCTACTTGCCCATTTTCAGTTTGGTACAACAAGATGCGGTCCTTGAAATAGGCTGAAACCATTCTGCGCAAGTACTGCGGAACTTCCATCCTGACAGAGCCTCCAAAATGCGGTCCCAGCGGGCCGAGTTAAAGGCGTTCTTGATATCCAGGGTGGCTATTAGACAGTACTTTTTTCCACCTCTTCTCCATCTCTTTCCCGAGATAGCCTCTCTGGCGATGTTGGTAACGAGTGTCACGGCATCGATGGTTGATCTCCCCTTTCTGAACCCGAATTGGTTGGTGGAAAGTTTCGGCTCAACCCCAGCCTATCTGCTATTATCCTTTCAAGGAGTTTTCCCGCAGAGTCCAACATACAGAGGGGACGATATGATGACGGTTCGTCGGGAGGTTTCTTTCCCCCTTTAGGGAGGAGCACAAGCCTCTGCTTTTTCCACTTAGTCGGGAAAACCCCCTGCTTTAGGCAGGTCTCATACATGTGTAGAAACATGTCAGGCCTATTGGCTATGGCGCATTTTAGCGCGATGTTAGGTATGCCATCTGGACCGGGAGCCTTACCGTTTTTGAGCCGTTGCACGCGCCCATCAGCTCACTCATAGTCATGATGGTATATCTTCGTCCCTCACCTGCCACGAAGGATTAGCGGGTAGCTCAGGCTTTGCAGGAAACAAGTGAGTGACAATGCGGTGCAATGATTCGGGGCAGTTCGTTGATGTCATGGGAGGGGCCTTATTTTATGCATCACGATTTTATACGGTTTTCCCCATGGATCTTGATTAACTTCGTCACACATTCCTTCCAGTAGGATCTCTTGCTTGAGAGAATGGCTCTTCGTAGTTGTTGTCTTTTGATCTCATAGTCGAGCCTTAGTTCTTCTGTTGTGACCCTGTCGCGTCTCCGTGCTCGTTGATGCAGCCTTCGTGCTTTGAGACACTCTCGTCGGTGTTGTGAGATCGTGTCGTTCCACCAGTAACTGGTGGGGCGGCTGTTGTTCTGCCGTCTCCTTGGCATGGAAGCATCGCAGGACTTGACAACGCTTGTCATTACCTCTTTGGCAGTGGCTTCTGCGCTTGTCGCTATTGACAATGGTTCCTGCTCCATAACCAAGGCGAATGAATCAGCATCGAAAGCATTTTTGTTCCAGCCGACTGGCTGTGACCTCGCACGACTGACACGCAATCTTCGTTTGGGAGTGGTGTTGATTTCCCAATAATAGCTTGGTGGTCGCTATTAGTAAACTCCTCATCGACCCGCCACTCACAGCCCCCTTTAATTAGGTTGCTGCTAACGAATGTTACGTCGATAATGGAGCTGGCTGTGCCTTTGCGATATGTGCTTACGGCTCCTGTGTTGAGGAGTACCAGGTTGAGCGAAGACATGGTCTCAAGGAGAGCTCGTCCTCTCGCGCTCGTTTCCCGACATCCCCAGTCAATTGCCCAGGCGTTGAAATCTCCTGCGATGGCGACCGATTCACGCTTCCGTACATCCTCCGCCAAGGTGTCCAAGAGTAACTCGAACTCCTCGAGCTGTGCACTAGGAGGTGCATAGCAGCTATAGAAGTGGACCCCTCCCACTTTGGCTCTCACAAGCCATGGTTCGGGGTATTTGGGAGTTGTTGGAACGGAAGTTTACCGCAAGCCCATATCGCTGCTCTGTCCGTTGTGTCATTTACCCAGGACAGGGTGTCGAAGTTTTGTACTGCTCGCAGATTATGGCTACGTCGCAATCCAATTCCCGCACCCGCTGTACCAGTAGGTCTTGGCTGCTTCGCAATGGTTGAGGTTGAGTTGCAGTACTTTCATTTACGGGGCTTGTGCTGCTCTCATCGCCTGTTGGTAGATCGGACATTTCCAACTACCCGCAACGTGCCGGCAGTCTGACCTACTATCTTTCTCTTTGCAGAGTAAGCACTTGGCAGGTTGTTGACAAGCCGAGGCATTGTGACCAGCGCCTCCGCATCTGTGACAACAACTGCTTCGGTCAGTCTTGCCTCTGCACGCCTGGGCGTTGTGCCCAAAGTGCCAGCATTTGAAGCACCGTCGAAGGCTGATCCTCTCGCGAACACGTACTGTGCCCCACGCAAGTTTCAGCTTTCCAAGTGCGATGGCTTTCTTGGCCTGGACCTCTGGGAGACAAACAACTGCCGTTTGTGTTGATCTATATGCCCGTCGAAGTGATTTCACTGCCTCCTCAGTGATCTCTGCCAGGCCGTCGATATTATCTTTGAGCAGGTTTACTACCTCTTCCTTGGTACTGATCTCGTCCAGGTCTTTAATTTCAATCTCGATTTGGGGTATTCGAGATTGTACAGTGGCCCCGCCTGGGAGCTTATTCTTGATGGCGTTACAATATCGCTCCATCTCCTGAGCGTCTGCCTTGGCGAATAACAAAAGTAGATCTCCCTTAGCTGTTCGTCGGATCTTATTGACTTTTTTGCCTATATCCTGCAAGGTGGGATCATTCTTGATACCTCGCAAGATATCTGCATGGGAGCTCTTCTCGCCTTTCTTTATACAGCGTACAATGTTGGGCTGGTTTTTGCTTATTGGTCCTCGGGGCCTTTTTCCTCTTTACCACTTGCCAGTCAGTCGACTGGTTTGAAGGTTGTTTTTTGGTCTGCGGTTTAAACTTGGGTTTTAATACATTGTTTCTCTCCGCTTCTGAATTGACCACCCTACTTGTTGTTGCCTGGGTGGTTTGCCCGATGTTCTGGCAACCTTCTTTACCGGGCTTTAGCTTGCTAGGTAGCACCGGTTTAAGAGTTTTAACTAGTGGTGCCTTACTTGATGGGCTACTGAAGGCGAGGCCTTCGGTGGCGAGTCCTTGCTACTGAGGCTACTTTTATTGAAGCCGCCTGCTTTGGGGCCGCCGGTGTTGATGCAGTCGGTTTTGAGTTGGCTGCTTTTGAGGCAGCCGCTTTGGACCTCCTTTTGCTTTTCACCTTGTGTCTGAGTGTTTGACACCTTTACTGGCGATGTCTGTGTTGTAGCAGGTTTCGCTACAGGAGGTGGCCGCGTCGTTGACGTCTGATATTTGTCATATTCTGACTTAATGGCATGTGCCAGTTTCTTGATCTCATGATGTACATTGTGCCTAGGCCCAATGAACTTCAAGAGCTCATCGATCTTTGCTCCTAATTTGTTTGGAGCGCCACTCTCAGTTGTGGCCCTTTGGGAGGCGTCAACTGCACTATCTGCCTTTTGGAGGACTTGGCTGAATAGTGTCTTGCTGCCAGCTCTAGTTTTAATGGTCGATGTTGTACCATAGCAGTGTTTCTTATTCTTCTTGTGTGACGGAACCAGTGATAATTCGCTTCCGTGGAGCGTGCACCGGCCACCGAGGCTTTCACTCGATCGGAACCGGTGGGATTATCCTCTGCAGAGGTACCCACCTGGGGTATTAAGTTGACCTTATCACCCATATCCATTTTCGGGTTTCTTCCCCTATCTGATTTTGGTCCGCCCTGAGGAATCCTCGTACTCCCCCATTGCTGGAGAGCGTCCCCTATCCGCCACCTGGGAGGCGCCCGGTGGTGCCGGGTGTTGTGTGTGTGTGTGTGTGTGTGTGTGTGTGTTTTTTTTTTTTTTTTTTTTTTTTTTATCCGGCATTGCGTACCTAGCACGTGCTGGCCGTCGTGCGGGCGATGTAATGACTTCAAAGCATGAGTAAATCGCATTGAAACCAGTACACCGTATACCCCTAAAACCCTAACCTCTTTCTCCTACAACCATGGTCCCCTGCGGTGCAGATGATTACTGCCCTTCCATTGAAAGCTTTTAAAAGCCTAGAGGATACGTAATCCACCTGGGGAATCCTCTCCACTTAGCACGTTGATCCTGAAACCGGGGGCAGGAGAAGACCAGTTTATTTGCCCTCCTGACCTGTGCATATCCATGCTGGCGGTTGACGACTGGTTAGGTATATCGATATGTCCACCGGCCGCTCTTTCATCGCTGTTTCCTGTCCTTTTTCTAACTTTCTGCGATAAAGCCGTCCCCTTTCTGCAGCCAGGATGATTGGCAGGGTAGAGGCAATCACACTCACCGCCTCGTCAGTGCGGTAGGATGATGCCACTCGAATCGCTGAGACTGAATTTTCCGGCGGTCGATGGTAGCTCGAGCGATTTCTCCATACGGTGCCCCGTACAACAAAACAGAAGTAGATACTGTTGCCAGTAGCTGGTCTAGGGCCTCCGACATTAGGCATTATTCTAGATATGCCCCCTACCCCAGCTGCTTTCTTGCTGGCCGCGATTATGTGCCTTTGAAGTTGAGCCCAAATGGCTGATGAAGGGCTGCGACTGTATGTAGGTGTCGCCGGTGGTTTCCCTTGGACTAACAAGAAGTGTTTCGGTCTTTTGTTCTGCTAAACTCAAGTCCGCTGCGAGCACAATGCTGAATTGTGGCTATAGCGGGCGCCGGGGTGTTTTGTGTGTTCCATAAGAGGAGTGTGTGTGTGTGTGTGTGTGTGTTTTTTTTGGGAATTCATCCGCGTAGTTAAAACTGATCCCTGCCGGGATCGATGGTAAAATGACGACGTTTCGGCAGGGTCACATCTGCCTCCCTCTTAGGTCGGTTCGCATAATCCTCGTAGCTTTCTGCTTTCGCTGTAGTTACTCGAATACTTCGAGCCCTAAAGCGATATTTTACGATTTCATTTACTTTTTGCAGCATATATTTTTTATCGTGTTATTCATTGTTTTTAGTTTTAGTTTTTAGGAATTCATAGGTGAAAATGCCCAAGCATTTTAGCAGCTGTGAAAAAGCTATGATAGCTTCGTCTTTAAATTATTTTAAACTAACAAAACAAATGATGCTCCTACTCTACCTGCTAAATATGTATGTGTATTTTTATTTGATATTGTCCAGTAGGTAGGTACTATTGCGACTGTCAACATTTATATTATTTGAGAGTAATATTTTTATAAATTGCAGAAAGTTTCTGAAGTTTTGGAAATTATATATTTATATTATAACTTCATCTACAAATCTGTCATAAAATCAAATACTTTTCTAATCATATTTAGAATTAAAAAGTTTTTCCAGTGATTTGTTGAGTGAATTTGTTCACTTTAGTTCTCACACTGTGTACTTCAAAAAGTTGTGTAAAACAGGAGCTGGACTGCGTCGATTGACAAATATTCCAAATTGAATAACCTTTCATGCTCTTTTTATCCTACAGTTCAATTATCTTGTTTGTGAGTTGTATTACTCAATGGATATGGTTTTAGTATCCTCTCTGGAAGGTGGAAAGACCCCATCTATCATGAGATATAGTATTATATTTTCACCAGGTAAGCGCTTACCTTCTAGTATATCTAATAGATTTGTTAGGCTGTATAATGTCTGACTCAATGAACTTTAGGGAATACTCCACCCCTTGATGCACTTTTAATGTTAAAATAAAGTGATTGTGCTGATTTAATCTCATGCACCAATTATATATTCAGAGTCAGAGTTGTTCTAGCAATTTTAAAAATCTTGAGCAATAGTTGTTACTTAAAAAACATGTATTTACTACATATATGTGTAGTAAAATAAAAAACTATGGACTGCACCTTCAAGAAGTGTTCATTTGCTGGATACATTTGGAATCAAGAAATTGTTTATTCAGCTACAATAAATGAATATTTTATACTTTAGTATCCCTCTCCAGTTGCTAAAAATCATGTTATTTACAATTTCACTGTAGTAGATACCGAAGAAAATGTTCTAATGAAGAATTAAATGTGGGCTCCCCCATTTTTACGATCTCACATTTGTTAAGATTCAAATGTAAAATCTTTTCTACCATCTACCTAAACCCGTGGTATAACGATGATAGGAGTTATGAGTAGGAACATTTCTAAAGTGACGTCACTTTTTCATTCTACAAAAGTTTTCTATTGATATGTGTTCCACGGTTGGAGTGTTCTACGCGACGCAGGGTGTTAGTGTAGTTCCAGTCAACATTCGACACCATTGGTCGATTCGTAAACTTTCTCATACACCCATTGCGCGAGCCCAGAACTGGATTTGCCCTTCAGAAAATTACTGAGGACACTTCCAGCCCCTTTGTCCCCTAACGCAATTTACCTTCTGCATAATCGCTGTCTTCTTGTTTGGGATAGCTTGGCTTTGATTTGTTTTCGTTGCTTTACCTTATTGGTAGAACAGCAACTGTCTTATTTGTGGTTCGTGGCTCATTCTTTGCTATGATATATAGCGTAGTTTACCCTTCTGTGGTCGTGCACGTTGTCATTAGATTTTTGGTGAATGTGTGTTCTTCTCGTCTTCTCTTTGCTTGGTGCGGTTGGTTTCCCCCCCGGGTCTCCTTGTTGTCTCCTGAAAAATAGAATATTATGTACTTCATTTTACTTTCTCATAAAGAGTACCTGTACCTTAATTTCTTTTCTTTTGCAATTCTTTGCCAAAAATTTAAGAGGTGTAACTAATTGAGTTTGTTAAACAGCATCCTGTTGTGTTGATGAAAATTGAAATTGTCAGTAATTCTTTTGTATTGATGGCTTTGCAGAAAGTTGTACTTTTCTTGTAAATATCATTTTTAACCCTAAAATACATATTTTTGTTTGCTCTCATATTTTTTCTTTATTAAGAAACAACATAAGAAATACACGAGATGTAAAGACCGACATCTAGGATTTGTGTACAAAAGAATGACACCATGAAGAGAGTATAAGAAATACAATTAATAAAAGTTAATAAAATAATATTTTTAGGAAAATAAGAAATTTATTCAAAAAAAAAATTCACATGCTGTAAATTTACAACGTTGTGCCTTAAGACGTGAACAAAATTTTTACAAGTGAAATATTTTAAAACAATTGTTTTTTTTATTAAATCACAAAACACTGCATCGGTATATGCCTTACAACCTGGAAAATTTACACCTTGTCCTTTTTATTTTGGAAAAATATCGGCCAATGTCCAAGTTTCTTTGTCCGAACATTTTTCGGAGTCACATTTTGAGCATTACCTTTGGGAATTTTCTTCTATGTATGTAGTCCCAAAGGCGAACATGACCTGCGCCTCTTTGAACCAACTTATATTGCAACGTTGCATAAGCAGTGGCTGAATTATTTCTAAATTGCGATGTGGTAGCATTTCAGTTTGGTCTCTTTTTATAGTTAAAACCAGTTTAAGTAGCAAACATGCAAACATGCAATTACTATACACAGATCCAGCAAATGGTAAAAGATTCATGTGTCACTTTCGACTTTTTACCTTGATTTTGTATCTTCCGATATAATTATCCATTACATCGACTCCTCCCATGTGGCTGTTATATTGTTGAAAGACATTTCCAGGGTTATATATTCAAATTAAGTACCTCATTTTCTTTCTACAGGTCATGTTCTGTGGACACGCGTACGTCACACCATACCGAGATAATATATCCCTCCTTTTAGCTATATAGAGTATTAGCTCTAAATTGGTGTAGTAGTTATCACAGTAGACTTTACAATTTTTCATTGGATGAATTATTTTTATGGTTTATTCTTGATATATTAGGCATAATGTTGTGACCTTTGAACTTGATTATATGTTCATCTATGGACTGTCTTCTAGAGTTGTTCATAGCCTTTTGAAAAAATATATTGAAGTGTTGCATTCGAATTTTGTATGCTCTGTCACTTGCTTGTGAATGACCATTATTATTACAAAAATGGAAATTTAGACGTATCTGCTCAAACCGTGTTGGCATAACATAAGCTATGAAAGGGACACCCATTTCTTCATCTGTCGACCAGTAGTTTCTAATTGTTGGCAAAACACAACTCATTACAAAGTTCATACCAAGGAACGCCTTCATTTCCTCCAAGTCAATCGTAAATATTCTTCCTTTTTGTTCTGCATACTTTCATTTACTACCACGTCAGTCAGTAGCTTATCGAGTTGTGTCACTTCTATAAAAATATCCATAGGTGTCAACAAATCTTGCCGGTCAGAGAATAAATTTATACGGCCAAATTCATACTCATTTTCTTGAAATACATACGGTACATAAGCGTGCTTTCTCCATCGAAAATTGGGAACAACATCCGAAGTCAAGCGCGAAACGGTACTTGGAGTAACGCTTTGAAGGGGTTCCGGAATAGAATCTTCCATTTCGACAATATCAGTTCCATTTTTAATGTCTTGATCGATTGATCCAATTGAAGCTCATCTTCTCCATCACTGTTGTCTGCTGTGAGTACCTGTATTGTCACATTATCTGTTGAGTTAAATTCTCTGCACGCTCGTCTAGCCATTTCTGTGAATAAACCAAAAAAAATATAAGTAAATATAATAATTTATTTATTTATTAAGTATAGGGGTTTACCGCAATATACAAACAATTTGACTAAAAATAATATATAATTAGTCACAGTATGTAAAATACAACAAAAAAATACTTTTTAATTAGCTAATCAATATATTATTAAAATATGGAACAATCACAGTACTTTTAATTTCTTTTTTAAAAACACAAAGTTTACTTTCAAAAATGTCATTTTCCAATTCGTTAAGTAATCGTAGCGATCTATCAATCACAGAATGTTGACCACAATTAGTCGCATGAAAGGGAGTAAAGAATCATTTAAATTTGCCTAAGCTACGGCACGGTACCTTCAAAGAGAATAGCGAGAGAATCTGAGAACAGTCCATTAACTCACGTATGGCTTGTAAATAAGACAAACGTCATACATCAGACGCCTATTTTCCAGTGTATCCCTTATTCTTTATTCCAGTTCAAAATTGACAACAAACACAATATTCATTGCAAATCCTACAAAGGTAATGAAACATAAGAACAAATATTTAAGAAACATACAACAATGCAATAATAACAAAATTAAAAAAGTCAAATTTAGTATACTCACACAATTTCTTTCACAAATGTATCCTTACTTGTTATAAATCCATTCTTTTATTTTTTTTTGTGATTGCTATTCAAGATTTTTAACTCATTTGACATGATATTAAAAAGTCTAATAGCTACAATGAAGCTATTTTTATTACTTATTGTTTTCTTGATAATAGGCATTTGTAAGTTTATATTTCTGGTGAAATTTAAATTTATCCTTTAGATTATTATAATGGTGCATAAGTGATTCAAAGTAAAAGAGCTGTTTTATATTTAGTGGATTAGCCATAAGTACAAGTTTATTATTATTGTTATAAAAATCTATCCAGTCTGTCCCTGGTTTCATTCCGTGAAACATCAATTAAACTAATCTTCTAAACGTTGTTTGTGGCATGTTCTTGATTATTTTTATGTTTCTTTGGGGAATAACACCACAATAGAAATAAAACTACGTATATTGCAGGAATACCAAACGTAATTCTTATACATCAATAAATGTAAAGCCATTGACAACGAAGTCAGAATAGACTTTGAAACGTTTGGTATTCCTGCAATATACGTAGTTTTATTTCTATTGTGGTGTTATTCCCCAAAGAAACATAAAAATAATCAATTAATGGGATAGAAAAAAAGAAGAGCTAGAAGGTTCGGATGGGAAAAAAACTTATCTCGAAATAACTCCACAACTGTAAAATTGACACCGAATTGTACGAGAGAATTCGATGCTGATTTTAAAAGGAGCGGCCCATCATCGCAGGAGGCAGTTAGTTATTGCGAAGAGTGTATTTCGTGTTATTATTTAGATATTCGAATCAGCTGTTGTGAATTTTGGATGTAAATAAAAGTTTCTAGAAAGTGAGAGTGAATATTAGTTTTACAATTTTAATTGAACCCACGGAGTATATATCAAATTTGGTGACCAGAAGTGCAGGATTAAGTGAAGTGTTAAAATAATAATTTGATTTATGGAAACCTGAAAAATGGAAAAAGCAAAAATGGACGAGACTCCCAAAAAAATATTCAAACAGGTTACAGATGGACTACACGAAAAAATAGCTCAGATCCTGGAAAAACGTGACAAGAAGGAGAAACAACATCAAGAAGAAATTCAACAAAGGTTAGTAAAATCTTTTTATGAAAAACGTAAAATAGAATTAGAAAATCTTGTCACTACGATGAAAAGCGAACAACAAAATCTTGTTTCTACGATGAAAAGCGAACAGCAAAATCTGGTTTCCACGATGGAAAGAGAACAACAAAATTTAATTGAGGGATTATTCTCAAAATTTGAATAAAAACAAGGAACTGAAGAAAAAAGACAACTGCAATTTGAACAATTAATGCAAATACTATCGCAGTTAATGAAACAGTTAATGAAAGAATGCAAATAGTGAAATCAGACAAAAGAAATAAACGACGACATAAAGATCCTAAAAAGTAATTTGGAGACTCTTGAAATCAAAATAGATGACATCGATTCCATCCAGAGCCAGGTGAAATTTGAAATCAGTTCCATTAAACACACAGTTCAAAGTGAAGTACAGAGAGTGAAATACCAGCACACCGTGAGTACCAAAGGTTCCTTTAGTAAATCACCCACATTGGCCCATATATAAACGGCAATTTGCAGCAGTGGCTACAGCTAATGGAGATGGGATAACCAAGAAAAATCTACGTCTCTTGTAATTTCCTTAAGAGGTCCGGCCTTAGAACTCCTCCAAAGCATTCCAGTCGATGAACAAGGCAATTTCGACAAGATCATCGCCATCCTGGGCAAAAGATACGACAATCAATCTCTGAGCCAAGTATACTAGGTGCAACTAACCGGAAAAACGCAAAAATCCCGAGAGAGCATTCAAGAATTCGAAGTAGAGATTAGACGGTTAGTACACTTGTCCTACCCAGACCTGCCAGAGGAAACGAAAGACCAGTTGGCCACACAGAGTTTCATAAACGGCATCAGAGTTGTGGAGGTACAAAGGAATTTAAGACTGAGTGGCGTCAAGAAAAGTAATGAAGCTTTACTTCGGGCTTTGGAAGTAGAGGCAGTCATGAACATGTCCAAACCGAGGGTGCGAGCAGTTTCCTTCAACCAGGAAGAATCGGAGTCACCATTTCAAGCGCTTCAAACTATTAGAACGGTCACACGGTCACAAAGAACTGGCACCAGAGGAGCATGTTACCGTTGTGGACGAACAGGACACTTCCAACGTGAACCTGAACGATTACCAACCAGAAGTAACCAGGGAAATTCCAATCAGTCAGCATAAGGGGGCGAATGCTGACTAACCCTACACCAGCCCCCAGGACAGTATCCATCCGGGGGATTTTGCCGAGACAGCAGCAGCCTAGTCATCAGGGGCACCATCAATGGCCGATCAATTACCATCATCATCGACACCGGCGCCGCTGGGTCCATTGCCAAGTCCAGGGTTTTAAGAGCATCAGAAATTCAGCCAGTTACCAATAACATCCAGCTCAGAACAGTCACCGGCGAGTCCATGTCAATACAGGGTGAGGCAGATGTCGTGCTACAGATAGGGGACAACATGATCCGGCATAGGATCCGGGTAGCGGATATTGAGGACGATTTTATACTTGGTATGGACCTAATCAGCCAACATAGATTTATGTTCCACCCGAGATACGATGTTCTTCAGTTCCTAAATGAAGAATTTGTATTGATACAGTTCAGTTACCTCCATAAAAATTGTAGCAAAATCCTCAGCCAGAATTCCCGGTCGAACAGAACAGATTTAAGGCTCAGCCCATCAGAATACCACCTAGACGACTACCATTGGGGCAACAACAGGCAGTCGAGGAAAACATCTAGTCTATGTTACAAAATGAAGTTATTGAGTCATCCATCAACCCATGGTCCGCTCCCGTCGTGCTAGTTAAAAAGAAGGATGGAATCACTCGATTTTGCGTGGATTATAGAAAGCTGAATAACGTCACCAAGAAAGACAGCTATCCACTATCCCGAATTGATGACACACAGTAGTAGGTTCCCGTTGGTTCTCCACACTAGACCTTAAGAGTGGATATTAGCAGGTTGGTCTACACGAAAACGACAGAGAGAAAACAGCGTTCTCGACTAGTAAAGGGCTATTTCAGTTCACGGTCATTCCCTTTGGGTTATGTAATGCACCCGTTACATTTGAGAGGCTAATGGAGTATGTACTGAGCGGGTTAACATTGAGGACGTGCTTAGTGTACCTCGACGACATTCTGGTCATGGGTCAGACATTCGACGACCATCTGAAGAACCTGGACGAAGTATTCTCCAGAATTAATAACGCCAACCTGTGATTCAACCCGAAGAAGTGTTCCTTTTTCCAAAAAGAAGTAGAGTTTTTGGGCCACGTCGTTTCCGAGTCAAGAATCCGCACCAACGAGGATACGATAGAAGCCATCCGTGATTGGCCAGTCCCAAGAGACAAGCATGAACTCCGAAGCTTCTTGGGTCTCTGTTCCTACTACAGGCGATCTGTTGAGGGATTTGCCACCATTACCGCGCCTCTATATCGGCAGACCACTGAGAAAGAGACCTTCCGTTGGAATCAGGATTGCGAAACATCATTCAGGCGACTGACAGCACTATGTTCCAGCCCAATCCTAACCTTTCCTACACAGTCCGGCAAGTTCATTTTAGACACCGACGCCAGCAACACAGGTTTGAGGGCCGTCCTATCCCAGGTGCAAGATTGTGAAGAGAGGGTGATCAAGTACTACAGCCCTAGAGACTCGAAACCGGAAAGAAATTATTGCGTCACCAGAAAAGAACTTCTTGCAATAATAAGGGCTGTAGACCATTTCCACAAATATCTCTATGGTCGTCATTTTTTAATCCCAACCGATCATGCCGCCCTCAAATGGCTGCTGGACATGAAGACACCGGAAGGACAACTGGCCAGGTTGATGGAGAAATTGCAGAAATACGATTTCAAGGTGGAACACCGTGCCGGCCGTTTGCACATCAATGCCGATGCCCTATCCAGAAGACACTGTAGAGCAGAATGCGGATATTGTCTGAAGACGGAACAACTAGAGGGTATCTCCATCAGACAGATCCGAGTGTAGGCCAATGAACCAATCTTGTCACTCAAAACGAGAGGGGCATCAAGGCCACGATGGGCCAAGGTAGCTAGATACTCGGGCGTGCTGAAATCGTTATGGGCCCAATGGGACTCTCTAAGAGTAGAGAATGGAATGCTCAAGCGCATTTGGGAAAGCACTGATGGCCGAGAAACCAAGTCCTAACTGGTAGTTCCTAAGAAAAAGGTACCAGCCATCCTGACCGAAGTACATGATGGGATTACCGGGGGCCATCTGGGCATGAACAAAACCCTAGACAAAGTTCGCCAGCGATACTACTGGGTAAATTACTTTGAAGACGTAACAGCTTGGGGCCGGAAATGTGACACCTGTGCAGCCAGTAAGGGCCCGAAGACCCGGATCAAGGGCAGAATGCAGCAGTACAATGTGGGCGTCCCATTTGAGAGATTTGCCATCGATGTCGCCCGCGCCGGTCCGTTTCCCGAGTCTGAGAGGAGGAACAAATACATTCTGGTTGCAATGGATTACTTCAGCAAATGGCCTGAGGCATCTGCGCTACCCAAGCAAGAGGCAACCACGGTAGCGACGGTGCTAGTAGAACAGCTATTCAGCAGGTTTGGCGTCCCGATGGAACTACATTCAGACTAGGGGCGTAACTTCGAATCGAATCTATTCCAGAAGGTCTGCACGATATTGGGGATCAGGAAAACGAAAGCAACACCGTTGCACCCACAGTCGGACGGAATGGTGGAAAGATTCAACAGGACCTTGGAACAACACCTATCCAAAGTCGTCAGCAACAGCCAGCGTGATTGGGATGAGCATATTCCCCTATTCCTGTTGGCATATCGCTCAGCCGTACATAATAGTACAGGCCTGACTCCAGCCAGGGTCCTATTTGGAAAAGAGTTGCGATTTGGCTTTTGGATCCCCCGAAGAACTTTCCCAAGACATCAACGATTATGCCGACCATCTCCGACATAAAATGCTGGCAATACACGAATTAGTCTGAACGCAGATATTGGCCACCAGTGATCGGATGAAGACGCGATACCACAAGACCAATTCAGTCGGGTTCCAAGAGAGCGACAAAGTCTGGCTGTACAACCCCCAACGAAGCAAGGGTAAATCTCCAAAGGTTACACCCGCCTGGGAGGGCCCATACGAGGTGGTCAAGAGGCTTAATGATGTCGTCTACCGGATCCGTCGAAACCCCAGGGCTAAGTTGAAGGTGGTTCATTTAGATCGACTCGCTCCCTACCATGTTTTGTTTTGGATGTTTTCTAACAATATTTTAAAGTTTGTGTAGGCACCTTCCCAGGCTATTATTCCATAATTAATTATGCTCTTAAATAGGGCGTAATATATCATTCTATCTAAGAGTTTCACAGTTCATTACTCTAGATAATTTGGCAAAAATAAAAACAATATGTTTGGTTTTGTTAATAACGTATTGAATATAATAATATAATATTCCCATTTCAGAATTAAAAAATTCTGATCGAAAATAATCCCTAAATATTTACAATTTTGTACTCTAATAATATTACTACCTTTTATTTGTATTTTAAATATATCAGGGACACTATCAGAATAATTCCCAAAGCTTTTCTTTTCGCTTAACATAAGCCAGTCAGCAATGTGATCAAGGTATTTCATTTTTATTTGAACTCTTTCCCAAGATTTCTCCGTTGAGATAATGGCAGTATCATCTGCATACGATTTTATATTGAAAGGCATATCCAACAAGATGTTATGAATGTATAAAATAAAAATTATGGCCCCAAAATTGTTCCCTGAGGTACTCCTATTTTGACGGTCAAAAAATTATTGTAATCTTCATCTATCTTAACTCTTTGTTGCCTATTTTCTAAGTAACTCCTTAAAAGTTTATTAGCTCCCCCTCTAACTCCATATCAAGTAAAATTTTATGGTTGACTGTATCGAAGGCCCTTGCTAAATCAAGAAACGTAATTGCTATTGACTGGCTCTTATCTAGGTTTTCTATTACCAAATTGGTTATCAAATTTAAAGCATCTTTTGTTCCCTTATTTTTTATGAAGCCAAATTGGTTATTTGCAATGATTTTACATTTGTTTATAAATCCAATCAGTCGATTGTAAATGACTTTTTCAAAATTTTTTTCCCAAATTTGATATCATGGAGATGAGTCTATAGTTAGATGGAAGGTATCTCTCACTACTTTTGTAAATAGGTACATCTGCATTTTTGAGAGCATCTAGCCAGATAGATAAATTAATACTCAAATTAATAAAATGTACAATTGGTTCAATTAAATACTGTGCTAATATTTTAATAGTTTTGGCATTTTAATTTGTGTATAATGTTATTTATTTCATTATTTGTGGTAGGATGAAGAAATATAGATTTAGGATTTCTTGTTGGTAGTCTTAATCTAGTGTTAGATGTATTTTTTCACATAACTCAATTCCACTTTTAGCAAAGAATTCATTTAGAGCTTTGACAATTCCTGTTTTATTAGTTATTTTGTTCATATCATTATCCATTATGTACTTAATAGCTTTTTCATTCCTACTCTTGTTTCCTAACTTATTGTTTATTATCTCCAGAATTTTTTATTGTTATCATGACACATTTCAACTTGCTCCTTATCATGCATTAACTTAGCCTCATATATTACTTTATCAAGTATTTTAACAAACTGTTTGTATTCCGTTCTTACTTGTTCCTTACTTGGCTCAGACTTCCATATCCTGTACAATAATTCTTTTCTTTGGCACGATGTTATAATTCTTTTGGTTATCCATTTACTTCTAGGTTTATTTTTCGATTTATTACTGTATTGTTTTGTGTATTGAGTCAAATCAATGCAACTTTTAATCAGTGATATTAAATAAATAAATAAATAAATATTCCTTTATTCAGCATTTAAAATCACTGCATTTACAAAAAAAAAAATAATCTTACAAATACAAATGATTTATTAGCAAATTGGTAGCTTTATTTGGATCGTGGAAAGAGGACATCTTGTCCCAATTTTGTACCATTGCAATCTTCTTTAACTTCTTTTAATCATACCCGACCTAAGGTAATTGTTATGATCCATCTTAAGCTTAATAGTCGCCGTACGAAGAAATTTATTTTGAACTCTTTCAATAGAGTTAATATGACTCTGAAATCGAGGAGACCATACCACAGAGGAAAACTCTAAGCTTGACCTAACCAGAGAAGTATAGAGTAACTTGTAGATATCTAACGAGAGTCCCCTACTATATCTATTCACCATTCCTAACATATTGAAACCTTTATGGCAAACCTTAGAAATATGAGCCGAAAAACTTAATCACACCAAGGTCCTTTATAATTTTCACATATTGTAGTAGTACATTATTGAGTGAGTATTGAGTTTGGAATTTCTTGGGACCTTTATAAACGCCTATAACACAGCATTTACTAGTGTTCTAAGTTAAATTATTCCCATTTGCCCATTCCCAGATAGCACTTAAGTCTTCTTGGAGCATCGCGGCATCCTGCAAACAATATATGGGCATATATAGTTTGAAGCCGTCTGCGAACATTGTGAGTGAATATTGCTGGACTACAGTAAAAATGTCATTTATGAACAAATTAAATAATAACGGAGAGCAATGTGAACCTTGAGGGACATCAGATAACACTTCAATTGGATTAGAGATAAATTTATTGATTTTAACTCATTAATTCTATCTGTGAGAAAGCTGTCCAACCATTTAATAAGGGAGGGACAAAAACCTAAAGCCTCCAGTTTAGCTAATAGTAGGTTGAAGTTTACCTTGCCAAAAATCAGTGTAAACTGCGTCGGTCTGAATTCCGTTCTCTAGAGCACTCACTATGTCGATTTTATACAGCACTAGATTTTCAGTGATAGATCTCTTACAATTCCAGGACAGTTGATCGTATATCAAACCATTCAATAATTTTCCAATTGATCACTGATTGCAAACTCCTCTATAATATGAAATATCATTTGAATTTTTAAAAATCGCAGCGATAAACCATTGTTTCCATATGTCAAGGAAACATGAAGTATCAATAGACCGATTTAATAATATATGTATCGGTTTAGTCAGGGTACAAACACAATTTTTTAGAAATATACAGGGTATAGAATCCGGACCGCTAGCTAAGGAGTGGGAATTGAGTTATTTTCATAAAAATATCTTGTAAAGAAATTCTTCTAACAGTAATATTAAAAGAATTTATTGAGCTAACCTCAGGGATTTTACAGGAACTATCTTCGTACACACTGGAAAAAAATTAGCGACCAGTATCGGCAGATTCCGAATTCAAAAACATAGAATTAGAATAGCAGTTGGATTTTCGGAGATCTCTAACATATTTCCAAAAATACCTGGGGTTAATTATAACGATATAAAACAAAACACTGGTAGTTTTTACAAACGTCATTTATGGACCCCAGGGAGTTATTTTTCCCATAGAATTATTTGTCTTTACCCGGCATTTGGATTCATTGGTTCAAATATGTATTAATATTACACAAAATTGTACTTACCGAATAACGTAAAACAAGTGAGCAACCACAGTAATATAATATTAGAAGACACAATAAACCACAATTATCTATTTTAAAATGGGGGAAAATGTTGCTCTAGATCGTGAAAGGGTTAATAAGCTTTCTACAATATTCAAGGCAAAACTTTGGAAAACAAATAAAATAATATAAATTATTGGAAAATGATTTAATATGTGCGTAACGCTACGACATATTCCATAACAATACTTCGTTATTGTTAAAGTATTACATATACATATTAATCAAAATCGTATTGATTTACTTAAAGTTTATAATTATTAAAACTACTACTAACACAGTTAAGAAAATTGCTGTATCTTCCAAACGTTGTCAATGGTTAAGAAACTTGGATAAAAAAGTTTTTTCCAGCCGCACTCCTCAGCATGGAGGTCTGATGGCCGTCTCAGGTGAGCATTGCACCACACGTTACTAATAAAAATGGTCCTTTTTACGTGCTGCAATAACTCTCTCTTTGTAAGTGGCAGATTTGAAGCATCGAATCCTGATAAAGCTTTTTTAATAATTTTTTTGTTCAAAAACTTCAAATCTGCCTTCATTAACATCTCTTTTTGTTTTAAAACTGTACATTCGACATATATATTCCTCGATGGTTTTGAATACATCATGATCAATATCCAAATATCTCGGGGCTGTGTCCAAAAGCTGGAGAAAAGCATCTTGGAAAGCCATATTTTTCTTTAAAATGGCAAATGGCCTCTTTTTACCTTAAAAAATGATAACAAATATCGTGACTTAAGTCTAATTTAAGTAAGCAAATAAGTGAAATAATAATTGCGAATAATTGCACACTGTCTTTATAACATTAAAAAATGATGAATAAAAAATGCCTCTTTTTACCTTTTTTGTAGAAAGCTGGGTTGACGTCATTGCCGGTAAAAATATGACACACTGCTAGTGCTGTCGCTAATTTTTCGCCTAACTTTTCGTAAATTTCATTTATATGCAGGTACTGTGTTTTTTTACTTGACGACATATTTACCACAATTTGAACATCATTCTGCAAATACTTCATATTTGCCAAAATTATGACCGGTATATCTGAATCTGTGCAATGCACTTCAACGGTATAGTTATTCGGTATTTGGCAAATATGATACATAATCTTTGTATCTGCTTCCTCGTGGAAGCAGGAAAGACTGTGGTCTATGGTTCTCTTCATCTGGTTTTGGTTAACCTGATAAGACAAGAAAAGATAGATAAGAGATCCTTTATTTTAGGGTTTTAACGAAAGTTAAAAAATAATACTTGATAAGAGAAGCATTTATTCCCATAATTTAATTTAACGATTTTTTCTTGGCACAACATTACAAATGCCTCATCAGTCCAGTCTTCGATCAAGAACTCAACAAAACTTTCCTTAAAATTTTTTGCTTCTCAAGAGCTTTGCAAAATCGTAGGGTCGCTTATTGTTTTTTTGTACTACATGTACAGTTTCATCTTCTCCTCTCTGCCGATGTTCATAATCTTTAATGCTGGGATGATTAAATTTGTGGAAAATAATGAGTAACTCCTTTTTCTCAAGTGCGAGTATCTTAAAAATATGGGTTGAAATTTTCCCGTAGGTGTTAGGTACATTTTTTAATGTATGCAGCAAGTAAAAGCCATCGTAAATTGGAAATTCAAATTACTTTAATAAATAATTTATTATATTTGAATATATAAAATAACATACTTTAACTTACCTGTACACTTGGGGACTATCTATATTTTATAATAAAAGAATTAAATTTTTTGTTAGATTGCCCCGATATTTTTGTCAGCCAATACATTTTTTGTTTAAAAATATTATTAGTTGTAGCTTCCCACCATTGTCGGAAAAATGGTTGTAAAAATAAGGGAGGCAGGTACTGTATCCTGCCTGTATAGTTTAGGAATATCAGTTGCCAAAAAAATGACTTTTTTTTAAATTACTGCAAAAAGCCCCATTATTTTTGTCAGACAAATAATCTGACATGGATTTCTCGTGAAAACAAACTGAAAAAAAAATTAAAAAACAATCTGTGGTAATAAATAAAAATTTTGCGCGAAATTGACATTTTCGACGCGTCCGACTGGGCTTATGCCCCGTGAAAATTGTCCGACAAGGTTACCATATTTTTTTAAATAATTTTCATGGTTGATTCTATTGAAAGCGACCGTGTGGTAATAAATTTTTTTTGCATAATTTTGACATGTTTCGAGTGCCCGACCGACCGAACGCCCCAATATTTTTCTCCGACAATACATTTCTGCTTATTTTTGTGGTCAAATCTATTGATTAAAAAAAATTACCAATGTGGTCGTAAATTTTTTTCCTGCATAAAATTGACATGTTCATGACACCTTCGCAGATAAACGCCCCACTACCAAATTGCGCCAAGCATAGAATTTGTCCGACTCCGCTCAAATAACAAATACAAAAAGTTTGGAGAGTGTGGTCATAAAAAAATTTTTTGCATGGTGGTCCAAGGACTACTACCTTGGTCGGCTCACGGGCGGCTGCTTTTCATCGGTATGTTCCCGTTGAATGAACTCTTTATTAATTTATTTTGTTCTGAAAAAAAAAATCGGTTAAATACTCTCATTGGTGCTTAAAATTCTCATATCAATCGATAGGTTGGGTAGTATAATAAAAAATATGCAAAATGTGAACAGAGAGTTTGATAAAAAAATATAAAAAATATGAAGTACAAAAAAAAAAGATTTAAAAAACTTTATAGTAGATAAATTTGAAAAATCTACTGGCTCTATCGTAAAAAAATAATGTATTTTCAAGAAAATTAGTACATTTGTAAAAAAATTACATTGTGAAATTTGAAAAAAGAATCTACTCAACTATAATCATATAATCAAAATGATTTGCTCAACAAAAATACCGGTATAAACTGTTAACAGAATAGACCCACTTTGCTCAAAGATTTTCGATTATCATATACACTTTGAAATGATTATGTGTAGTGTACTTCTAGTCCTGGAAACTCAAAGCCAGATATTTCACAATTTATCCACCATCCCGAAATCGGTACTTCATCGAACTATGGCTGCACAGCAATTGAATCCCAGTAAATCAACGGTTAAATAGCCACTTGATGCGTGGCTAACTTTCCAAAAGTGAGTTATAACACAAACTCCACTATAATGTCCAATGACCAATCAATAAATATATAATAATCCCATCCAAAGGATAAGGCCCCATCATAAAAAACAGGTCTAACGTCAAAAATCCAAACTTGAAAAATAGCTCTCAACTTAGAAGCAGGATCCCAACTTAGAAAAACCCAACTTAGAAGCATAATCCTAACTTAGAACCCTAAAATATAATATCGCACATGTCGATCTTACTTCAACCAAAAACGGCCGCTTATATTTTCAATAAAGGGTTGACCTAAACTATAAATTCTTTAACCATCGGCATATCTTTCTAATTGAATTACTATTAATATTCTATTATTGCCCTTCAATTCGCACACATCTGCGAGGTAATCCATTCACTGTGGCATTCAGACGACAAGAAGCCCACAGGAAGCCTCGAGTTTGCATTATCTTCGAATTTGAAAATCTCCCCACTAAGACGACCCAGAGCGATGTTTTTATTTACCTTATCATTTAATACCGAATACAATATAATTTATCCACCACCACCACCAGCACCGAATCCTAAACGAACTTACTACTATATACATTTTTTAACAAAATAAAAAAACTAATTACTAAAACTATACAATACAATCATACACCAGAGTAAACAACAACAACAAAAAAATCAATAATATTTTTTAACAAAATAAAAACTAATTACTAACTATACAATAACAACAACAAAAAATCAATAATATTTTGTTTTTTTTTTGCTGCAGAAAAATACCTTTCCATATCATGCAAAAGGTACTCATCTGCATTACATATCTTAAACAGCGGCATCTAACAAGAACTACACCAATGTTTTTTGTATTGATACACTATGTATAGATCTCTACTACTATAATTAAATGTATCAAAGTGCGTCCGAAACTTATAAAATCTTATTCTCTGTTGGAAAACACCTTTCAGTGTCTCCCCACATAAGTTGCATACATAACCGAAAGTCACCAAATTCAATAGCAAAAATTGTAAAATATTGGAATGATGCTTGGTATATATCATAAGCGCAGTACTTTTCAAAATTCAAGAAAATAAGCCTCTGATGGAGTGATAAATTTGTTTCATATTCAAACCCATCTAAAATGGCATCAATGTCTAGATGGGTATTTGAAGAGAGCTGAACAAGTTGTCTATATTTGTATTTTGGAAAACTGTGCATCACATCATCGATTACCGACCAGGGGAGAGGTGCCCAGACAATGAAATTGGCTAAGTTTGAAATACTGTGATAGATGATCTTGATGCAATGCTCTTTAAGAGTTTTTGGGGTCGCCATTGTGAAGAATAAAAGAAATTGCTATTGCGGATGGTGATTTTTTTAATTGAGATCTGGAATGCGTGTTGTTGTCATTGTTGCCGTTGTTGTTGTTGTGTATCTGTAAAAGAAAAAAACTTTTATACAAGAGCTAATCTAAAAATTCGTAATGTTAATGCTTCTCACATCTTCATCAGCATCAACTAATATTTAATTTCAGTCGGAGGGTTTGAAAGTTTCTGACACAATATCAGGCATATCTAACAGAACAAAGGCAATTGAGCCACACCAGTTTTTCGATATCCGTATAAAATGAAGAGTTGATACGACTGATATCTGTAAGTTCTCGCGTAGTCTCGATACGTGTGGAAGTGTTTACTTGTTTCGAAACTAATTTTGAGTTTCTCGCAACATACGTTGCACATCGGCAAATTATCAAATTTCATATTGTCTCGAGACTCGTCAACAATTCTATTGAATTTAAAAGCTGCAGAATAGTTTTCAAATCTGGCGTGAGATTCTAACCCCTCATAAAATAGCAGACTGATTCTCTTGTCGAGTGACAAGTGTTGGTGTGATTCATCTTCAAAGCCATCTACGGGAGACTTATGACCTACCTGCATATTGGAATACATTTCATCAAACCGTCTGTATTTGATGATAGGAAATTGTTCCACCATATCATCAATTATGAACCAAGGTGATGAAATCGGCAAAATTTGAAACCCTGCGGCAGATCGCTTCAATTGAAAGTTGTTTCAGTGTGGCTGGTGATGCAGGTCGAATGTTGTAGATGACTTGTAGTAGTGTTGCTGATGATGATGATGTAATGGCCCCACGGCAAAGTATCGTAACTCTGGGGAATAAAAAAGCGTTTGTCGTCAAAGGGATTAAGCGCAATTTTCGTTTGCTCAATGCTATATACATCATGATGTTTCGATTGTATAGTGCATTGAGTTTGATGTAGCACGAAGGATTTATTTGAATGGTCTGTAAATTGATGCAGACATTTCAAGTAATCTTCATACTTTATTTTGCGCCTCACCACTCTCTTCTTTACCCCCTTGGCTTTCTTAATGTTTCTACCCCCTTGAATCTTAATATGTATTCTTTCGAACGCAATCCAATAAAAAATAACATAATTTTACCTTTCACCTCATCCTTCATTAGACCTGGTATTTTACTATTAACTAACGGAATATTCCAGCGATTATCTGAAGGATAATCGCTCGTGTCAAAAAGTTCAATATCTGCCTTTATTACCTCTTCATAGAGATCCTCACACTGTATCTCATAGACCAGACTATCCGTGTCGACTACAAGAGTTCGCACCTCTCCACCGGAAACTTTTTGAGCATGTAATCATAGTGGAACTCATAAATGCAAATAATATAAATGGAAATATCAAGAATACACATTCCAATGTATAGAGGTTTATCGAATAGAATACTTTGCTTTTTTAATTCAACAGCCATCAGATCTTCATCGAAAATAGTTCTACTTTGAAAATTAGGGCTGGCCATTAAGTTTTTCGCTTCTATCCTACCGTTCCATTTTCTAATCAGCTTCACGTTTCGATGTTTTCTCACGTTCTGCACGGTTTTCCCAAACACTGCGTTTACCATCAATTTGTAGAGGTTTTACTCAAATTCATGTTTCGCCTGACTTCGCAGTTGAGTGTTGAAGTCGATGTAGGGTTTCAGCCAGGCGGACTGATCGAACGGCAATACTCGGTGAATTTTTTTCAAGACTAAAACATGCGCCAAAGCTTGCTTTAGATTCCTGTAATTAATTATGTATTTTTCTTTATCATCGAGGGTGGTTAATAACTTTTTATTTGTAGAATTTGAATACATCTATCGCAAATATATTATTTTTCTACATGCTTGGAAACTTTACTCCAAATAAGGCATGACAGATGTTTTTATAAAACAATAATGATACCGGATTTCATAAGCATCATCATTTTCATCATCAACACCCTCCACATCCATATCACTTTTTTTTCGGAAAATACTTGTCTTGAACAAGTAACAAATTGACATGTTGCTCTCTCTTTTCTTTACACAAACGTACTGGAACGACGGTGAATTTGGAACGTGCTTCCATTTCCAAACCAAAGACATTTACAGAGATCGACTGATTATGCTTCCCAAACACTGAAATTTCATTAATTTTGACTGGGACACTTAAATCGGTTAAATTCAAAACTGTGCTTTAATGTGGATATGAAGAAGGCCTATCAGAATTTCTGGAAATAAAGCGGAAACAATACTCCAGAAAAAGCAGTCCTGACCGCCATTCTTAACATTGATGCAAGCTTTAGTGGACTTAATTTTTTCAGGTACCTCAATGCAGGATAAGGCGCCTTTCCCAAACTCGAACTTATTTATATTAACTTCCAAGGAAATAACTTCATTGATTGACCAACCAGACATTTTTTATGCGAACCTGAAAAACTTCTAGCATCTTCCAAAAACTCTAAAACATATTTATGGCTTTTATTGACTATGGCGCCCGTTCTAACGCGACTTTTGAAAGCGGAAACTACCTCTTCCCATTTAACGCGACGATTTCTGTTACTGTTACTTGCTGAAATACTCATTCCCAATTTATCGAAATTCTCTAATATGATTTTAAATCTTTTCAGGTGCCCAATATTGGTTTGCAATTTCCGTAACGTTCCCACCGATAAATCCGCTTTCCGAATAGCCTTGCTGCATAGAAGAATGTGTTTTTTAGCATGTTGTAACCATGTTTCCACATCCCTTTGCGACAATGGCCTTGACGTTTTACTCAAAATACTTTCTACTTCCCTCAGTTTTACGATAATTTCTTCGCTAAGACAAGCAATTTGATCTGAATTCATTTTTCGCTCTATCACTTTACAAGATTACCAACACCAAAAAGTTACAAAATATAACACTTTCAGTTATTCTGTTGTTGTTGTGTTCATATTTTACTGTTTATCTGCTACTGTTGGGGTTTCCTCCTCGATGGTAAATAGGGTTCTCAGATGCTTCGTCCCCAGGGTTTGCTCTCCTATGAACGCCAAGACGAAATTGCCCGTGGAAAAATTCTGGACGTGCTCCTTGAAAACGGTGGTTACTCCTTTTGGTAGAAATACCACCGTGTCTTCTAATTCTGCGAGCACACTTTCCCCCGTACCGCGTTTTAACAATTTTGGCGCCCACTATTTTATATTTTCTGAAGAGCTGCAAGTCAGACCTTTGTTGTGGGTTTGACAGTCCACTCTGCGGAGGAAACTTATAACGGAAAACCTCTTGCTGTTGTGGAGGCATCCATCACAATACTGACTAGCTCACCAAAGCACATCCCAGCTGGTGGGTGCAATTTTTTTCTTTTTCCAACTTTGGACACCTTAGAGATGGCGCCAGACACACACAAACATATAGGCAGCAAAATAAGACAAATTTACACTCACAGTTATATTGACAATTTAAAAATAGTGGCCAAGCCAAAAACAACAGTTTCTTTCAATAACAATAGTGCAATTTACATCAATAAATATAAAGCCATTGACAACGAAGTCAGAATAGACTTTGAAACGTTTGGTATTCCTGCAATATACGTAGTTTTATTTTTATGTGGTGTTATTCCCCAAAGAAAAATAAAAATAAACAATAGTGCAGTTTGATCAGTATACAATCAGTAAGTAGTGACTTTAGACTTATCTGGTGCAATGCTCTCTGGTTATGGCCGGACTGTCTGGTGCCTCAGCTATATCGGGGGAGAGAGAGAGAGAGAGAGTCAGTTGATTTAGAGGGTTCCGAAGCCTTCTAGGTAGCCGTGACTTTACTGGTTGGAGCTTCCCTGACGACTAGTAGCAGTAAATAGTCGCCCCTATGGTGGTAGGTGCTATTCCTCTAGTGTCCTTGGGTCCAGCTCATTTTTGTGCATATAGGAAAAAGATAAAGACAAAGAATTAGTAAGTGCTACCCCTTGATTGGACTTGTTGAACTCCCCCAAAATTCTAAATTCAACCCCGATTTGGAACTGGGATACGATAAGTCACTTGAATGTCTGTTCAATATAACGATAGAGTCTCTATTTACATTGACACTTATGGTCCACTATTATTACGATAATGTTCCTTGATATTAAATCAAATTATTTGTGAATTATAGATAAACCGAAAATACAATTTCAGAAAAACTTCCTACTCTCTGCAAGAGAGGTACGATAAGGTATTACAATAGTTATTACAACAATGAAGATTCAATTTCTCGAAATTTATACTAAAATAAGATAACAACTTGGATCCAAACATATGCTAATAACAAAACTTTGATCATATGTTAATACAAAATTAAAAATAACAGATTTGATCATATGCTAATACAAAAATAAAGATAACAGATTTGATCATATGCTAATACAAAATTAAAGATAACAGATTTGATCAAAACTCTACGATACCAGAATGATATTCCTTAGATAGCAAGGAAAATATTATAAATAAGAAAAATTTCCTATTTATTTACTTTAGTGAAACGATAATGATTTCTAAGTACTATTAACTTCTGTTGATTTTATTTATTTCACCTGACTGAAGGTCATGGAAATTTTCATAAATCTTTCCAAGTTTATAAACAATTTGGTGTGATAGTTACGACCTTTAAACGGTGTGAAGGAGTTTCAGCAAGTATCTTGTATAAGCAATTTAAATTAAAAAAAAATTATTAACAATAATGCCCGCAAATAGATATACATATATTCACATCTATAGCCAGGTAAATTGCAGCTAATAAAGAAAACAACTGAAAGAGAAGATATATATGACATAGGTAAAATATCGGCAAATTGTTCCGTGCTTCTTCTAAAATCTAGCAAGAAAACCCCAGGTAAGCTAACTCTAAATCAAATACATTCCCTAGATTAAAGAGGTTTTTACACCGATTCCCGGTCATTAGACACAAAATGATATTAAATACTATGCCAAAAGTGTCGGTATCCTGATATTATTCCAAGAACATTAGATTCAACAAAATTTACTTGCAATTTGAGTTAATTATGGGTCAGGTAATATCTTCGATGGCGATAATTATGGTTTATTAGTATTAAAAACCCAGAGTATAAAAAGTAATTTGTATATTTTTAACAAAAAAAAAACATTAACAAATCATATAAATTATTTCCCCTTCTAATAATTATAGTTTCCATAGGCAAAATGGCAAAATACAGAGTAGTTTTCTATTTTGATACTCATATTGTAATAGATTACCTATGTCCGTATACAAAAAGTCAATAAATATTTATTAAATATTTTTTCCGCTTATGCTAAGGGGGAGGGGTTCGAACCTCCGAAATTCCCTCTCATATACGGCCATGTCTAATAGAGTAATGTTAGTTGAATGTTGTAAATTGAACATCAATCTCTTACTAATTGGTTGTCCCATTCTTTTCCTCGATCACAATATATTCTTTGTTTTGGGCTTCTTGGATTTTTTAGATTCACTCGTGTCACAAAGGCGAAGTCTATCGTGGACTATTTCAAAAACACAATGTGTCAATTTTTATTAAAAAAAAATGAAACATTTGTTATTATTTCTTAACTCTTTGCTGTGAATTATTAAAAAATACGAGAACGGGTTATAAAAACACCCCATGATAGTATATATAATCTTCAGTTAAAACTGTTATATAAGTTAAATAATTTATTTATTTATTTCACCAGATTTATTTATACAATTAAATATAATCAGTCAAGAAAAGACATATGATAGTTATCATTAGCAATTGCACCTCAAAGGAGGTAGTATACCTATATTTGGGTGTGTTATGTATATTTTGCCTGATCAATAGGGTTCTTTTCTTCCGTTCTTTCCTGCCATTAAAGACGTTTAAAGTCCAAATCTGGAGTCGTTATCAATCGTTGTTTTTTTAGCTGAAGGTTTATTCTTAAACACTCGCTTTGATATAATTTTCCTTGATCGTCAAAAGTTTTTAAAGAAGAATTTAATAATAAACCTTCAGCTAAAACAAACAAGGATTGATAACGCCTCCCGATTTGGAGTTGAAAACAGCAAAAAATGAGGCGAGGAAACCCCAATGAACAGACAAAATAATCAAAGACCTCCTCAACATTCTTTCCGAAATCACTCGTGATGTTTATTAACATTTAAACACTAGATGTTCTATTTATAATGCTTTACTTAAATCAATATGTTCTGTTCTTTTCTGTTTAGCATTTAATCAAAAATATATAACCTATAAAGAAATTCTTGTTTAAGGATTCCTATATGAAGAGTGGTTATTGGTAAAGATCCTTGATACCTTATACCACTAAAACTATGTAATATTTATTTATTTCACAATTGTCCAACGACTTTCAAAGTCCAAGTAAAATATTAAATAAAACAGTCTCTTGAAATAAACTAAAAGGTGGATCCATAACTTTGTGTGAAATAAATGTCCAATAGTTAAATTATGTACAAACTGTATTTACAGGCCGAGGCAGCCTTTGACCTTCGGCTCTTTTATGTTGTCAAACGTGGCTGAAAAGTTGTCCATGAATATTAGTTGTAATGGTAATATTGTGATTCACTTATAATACTGGCTAATAAATTTTTCAAGTGATGTTACAACCAATATCTGGTTGAATAAAATTTTGGCTGATTTAGGTAATATATCGGAATGTAAATTGTATTTTTATATGTACCTTATATTAAATTATATTAAACTAATGAGAAATTTATTTGTTTTTTTATTTGCGTTCTTATGCAACTATCTAGTATACTCTATAGATCCATTTCGACTGGTGCCACTCCTCAAAAATCTTTATTAGTTAAATTTTTATTATGTAAATGTCTAATTTATACACACCTTTGAAAATTTAAATTCAAAAAACTGCCTTCCGGATTCAATTTTCTAAGTGATTTAAAATGTCATTAGACCAAATTCTCTAATAAGTAATTACGGAGTACAAATACGTCCATTTAAAATTCTACCAATTTTTCATGGTTGAAGATTAAACAACTGCTGTTGAATTAAAAAGATGTGGAAACAAATATTGCATGATCTTATATAACGTAAACTTTATTGTGACAGGAATTCATCCTATATTTCGTGGAATCCCAAAAATAGTTTGTCTGGCGACTCGAGGGCGGCGGCTAGCGCTATTGAAATTCCTCGAATCTTCGAGAACACACGAAGGAAATATCTCGGCGGCTTTTTGACCTTTTAGAGCCTACTGAGAAGAAATATATAAATACGGGGAACCGACGAAAGGATTCATTTATTATTCGATTACCATCTAATAACCAGCAGGTGTTCACGATAAATTGTATATAGTTGTGTGAATATAAAAGTGGTGGAAATAAATTATTGTAAGTTGGGCTGTGTTTTTAAATAAATCCAAATCCAACATTACAGGTATTCGGTGTATTTGTTGAACTTTGGAAGTGAAAAGAATAAATAGATTAACAATGTTCAAAGCGGTGTGTTTGGACCAATTGAAAGTGAAAGAAAAACGAACTGGAGGAAAGGTATTTAAATTAGTGAAGAAAAGTGAATTAATACAACGGCTACGAGATGCCCTAATAATTGAAGTAGCAATCCCGATACTTATTTGTTTAAAGTATCTCATAATGGTGCCCTAATAAATGAAGTAGCAATCTCGTTACTTATTTGTTTAAAGTATCTCGTAATGGTGACATGAGTATGCTATTAAAACAATGGAAGATAATTTAAAGGAAGCCTTACAACACAAATTGCTAGAAAATTTGAAACACTTGAAAGAGTCGTTAGAAGAAAATTCTAAAACCGTAGAAGACAAATTACTAGAAAATTGTAAAACACTAAAAGACAAATTACTAGAAAATTCTATAACTCCAGATTATTAGCAGCCCAATTAATGGAAAATTTTAAATCCTTAGACGAAAATTTGAAAAGCATAGTTCAGAAAAATTCAGAAATACCAGAAGAAAAAATAATCGAGTGTGAAGCTCGGATGGAAGAGTTGAAGCAGACGATAGTCAAACTTGAAACACGAATAGAAGAGCTAAAATAGATAATGGTGAGTGTAACCAGCAAAATAAAAGAAACCGAAAGCAGAAACAGTCCTGAAATATTTGATTCGAAAATTGGACGCGAGGGAACAATACATAAAGTGAAACCACAATTTGATGGAAAATCGTCTTGGACTAATTATCGGCGACAATTCGAGGCTGCAGCAGAGTAATTTTAAATGAGTGTAGGTGGCTATAGACGTTCCTACAAGCTTGATAAGCATGCATGATCAATGTTTTTGTATAACCAAACTGTAGCGGCTTTAGGAAAAATTTGGGAAAGCATTCTAACTGTGCAAGCCGCTTGTTGCTTGACTGACTTTGAATAATGCAAGCATGGACAAGCCGTATTTGTGCAAGCAGCACTCAACCTATGTAGATGTGGCTTGTACCAATTAGCGCATGTCGAGAATTTACTTTTATGAATGAGTTCTAGCAAGTATCATCATATCTTGAGATCTGAAGGTGTACCGAGAATTGTTAGACGATAGACTATCATAATAGGACGAAAAAGGATGCAGCATACAATATCTCATTAAATAAAATAATTTAATTGATAACATAATACTGACAATGATGCAGTTATTAATAACATATATTCATTCAGGACCAAATATAGAAGAGAAAAGAAAAAGTTGAAACATCTCGTCACTCGGGCATTACAGATGATGTATGAGGATTCGCTCTTGTTTGACTTTTTAACAGATCGAGAGATATGATAACTTTTTTCTTCTTTTCATTTGACACTCTACACAATTTCGCTTTTTTATCTTCTGGGCTAGTTAAGGCGAACTAGCATTTTTAGGCACAAACTGATGTTTGCACAATCATACAGTGTCGTGTGGTGCAAAAGAGAAATTGTGCGTACTTATTCAAAAAGATTGATCATGCTTGCTTGTCAAGTATGCATGAATGTCTTTAGCCAACAATGGTTTGTTAGAAAATTTAATCTAGGAGGCATTTGTTTTCAGTTTTAAACATTGAAATATCTATATATAATAAACATTTATATGAAATATACTTTAAGTTAGTTCAATTTGGATCGACAAATAAGTTACAATTTTAGAGAGATGACATGAGTCGACACGTCTATATATAATATAAATATGTTCTGAGAGCCGGTTATAATAATGAGCTGGGCTACGTTCCTTGGGAATTTTTCCACGTTTACAAAGATTAGATCGAATTCAAAGTCTCAAACTGCCGCCTATCCAAGAATCACTAGAATACTAATAAAAGGGAGTATCAGAGACCAGGTCGAACTTAGGGTCTCAATCTGTCTACTCCCCAAGGCTCACTACACGACTTACAAATGTTCTAGATTAAACTCGGGCCTCAATCTGCGTACTTCGTAAATCTCACAGAAATGCTAATAATAGGGAATTTCGGAGTTATTTAAAGGTAGATGTCACGTGATGATAAGTGTGCCCGGTAAATGGTGTCCGTGTTTGCATATGATATATAACAGCTGAGTGTTCACAGATTCGGTCATGAATGCGTTGGTAGGACATCGCGACGTAGTATTCGTAAACTCTTTGGACCCTTTAGGTACCTTGCCCTCTGAGGTTTTGGTTATTTCGGCTATTGTCTGGTTGGTGTTCAATACTATTTTAATTTGATTCCGGCTTACAATCCATGCGATTTTTTCCATAACTGCTCTAGTCTATGGCAAGTGTGCTTTCCACTTTTCACCTCTTTCAGAGGGAGTTGTTATATTGACCGGTCGTAGAGATTTTCGAATTATACGCTTGTTGTGGACCGGATCATAGCCGTTAATGTAAGTGTAAAATTTTTATGTTAATTTTTAAACGCTGTGCTAATGAATTATATAGTATATGCTAAGACTTTTACAGGCTATCAGGGTTATAGAATTACTGAGATTGGCAAAAGTTCATTAAAACATTAGCGTTGTCAAACATGTAGGGATGTAGGTTAATTTATATAATGCAAGAATTTTTTGTCACGTAAACATATATCTATATATCTGTCAATTTTTTTTGACAGATATATAAATGAACTCCCACAGGCGAAGGTCAAATATTGTTATTGATGTCTGTGATTACTCTGTTGTCGGCAACAATGTACATTATGGCTGTTTTCCAATTACCAAAGCACAAAGTGATTTTGTGCCGCACGGTGCGGCAATTTTAGGACGTTAATTGGAACATGATTTTTTTAAAACCAACCGGTAGAGTACACTGATCACCATAATTTTAAAAGTGTATTACTCATAGGTTATCAATTGTCGTTTATGTGTACGTAAATTATTTACAGAATAATTTAATAACGGCTGTTTTCCAATAACTAGAGCTCAAAGTGTTTTTGTGTCGCCTTGTACCGTAATTTTTGGGCGTTAATTGGAACATACTTCATGTTTTATGATAAAGTTTTATGTTTACGTAGTAAACCTACATAAAATATCCCAAAGGCACAGTTATTTCTTGTGCTCATTTGTGCGAGCCAGTGCTGTAATTGGAACACTCAGTGCTTAGCACTGTGCCGCACTGTGCCCAATTGTGCGCTAATTGGAAAACAGCCTATATATTGTCGGCAATAGTCGATAACGATCGTCCTTCGGCGTTAGGTATATTTATTTCGGCCAAATTCGTGGTGTGAATTCTTTATGCATGTTCGTCATAATTGTATTGTATTTGGAAATGATAATTTTACCACTGATTCGCGCTATCGCTTATATTTTAAGTGAAAAACATTTCTTAGCTATTTATTATATTTGTGATAAAACTTTGTTTCGTGTCTAATTGCAATATAAAATACTTGAAACAGTGTAATGTACGCGACTACAGAGTTGGACAATCCATGCCATTTGTGAATTTTGACAAGAATAAGTAACATATTGTATGCCTACATTTAACGTTTTATTTCTAAATATTGTAATGTAATTTAATTTCCTGTAAACCTTGTTCGTTGATGTTCACTAAAATGAATATTTTATGAATTACGTAAGTATGACAGTTGCTTTTGGTATTTCTGACAATGAAAATAGAAATACCAAGTTCAATCTCTCGTCCGCACAAATTTTGACGCACGGTCCTGTCACGAGATGGCGCTAAGCGCGAACTTTTGTCCATTCTTTAACATGGGACTTTAGATTCTTTATTGTATGATCTGTGAACTTAACCTAAATCTAAATGCACTTGTAAAGAGAAATTTAGAATTATAAATAAAATATATTACTTAAATTTAAAATGGCCCATATTGTGCCACCAGCCAGTAAAACGTTAATGTTATTGGCAACATGTGTACCAAGTCTTAAACAAGGCGCAGCTAAATTCAAAGTAAAACGTCTTGAACTTGATATTAATTTAAACATGGTAAGTTCAACTAGTCTCGATTTGTTAAAATTTTTGACACTTTTTTCTGTAGTATTTTTCCAAATTTGAATATTTATATGCTCATGACCCAGAGCTGAAATGTAAATCTGGTGACTTGGTCTTAATTGAAAAGTTGCCAGAAAAACTTACTCGATTGATTACACATAAAGTTAAACAAGTTGTTTATCCTATGGGAGACATTATAGATCCTTTGACAGGAAAAAAAGTAGCAGCAGATAATTATAGAGAAGATTTAGAAGCAGTTGCTGAACTTTATGGAAAGAATTCCACAGCTTTCAACTATGAAAAAGCTCCAAGGAGAGGATGGCAAGAGAATAAGAAAGATTTTACACATTTGGAAACATATATTAAGTACCATGAAGATGGAACATATGATCCTAGAGCTGTTTAGTTTGTTGCAGTTCTATTTCCTCTAGTTAAATATATTAAAATTTTGTACTTTTCACTTGATATTGAATTGTAATGTACTAAACTTGTGTAGATCAAAAACTAAATATAGTGTTATTACACTTGTTGGTTTTATAACTAGATTAAAAGCAATAAACAAAGATTACAGAAAATGTATTTTAGGAAAATATTGTTTTTATGTACTCTCCAAATTTATTTGCGTTGTTTATATAGAAGAACAAAAATAAATATATTTTCATGAAATGAATTAGAGCATTAATTTTGGTGCTGATATCTTAATATAAGAGAACAGTTAATTGTTTTTAAACTTTCTGTTAGCAGCATTTCAAAATTAATTAAACAACATCAATATCCTTTCAGTTATGGCAAGCCAATGATATAAGAGATGAAAACTAGAAGAACTAACACATTTGTAAGCAATTTAATTTGTATCTTAGATTACCAGATTTAAGTCGGTTTGATTTTAGAAATAATTTAAGATATTCAGTCCTCAGTTAATATCAAAAATTATTATAACCCAGACAAATGTTTTTTGTAATTGTAAGTATTTGATAACATTTTTTGTAATTTCAGATTATAATTATAAGATTCAGTCATTCTGACTCAAAAGTACCAGTATAGTATTTAATTATTTTTGGGTTAAGAATGATTCCAGAGAAAACTTAATTAAAAACCTGTTTATGTAACTTCCAAATTTGAATAAACATACTGAAGTTACTGTATTCATGGAATTTTTAACATACTTTTAATGAGTCTGATTTGCCATAGGTTGCATCTACCTCGAAAGACACTGATTTAAACCTTATTATATTTATTATTCTTGTATTTCAATATCCTATTCTACTGCTTTTTGAACACAATGATTTCAAATTATATTACTCAACTACAAAAAACTAATGTCTAAGTGAATTGTAAATATAATATAGCTATGCTTACTATTTTGTTCTCCTTTAAGTTTTTTGTTTTATGGTATTCTTTAAAAAATCTAAAACCTACTGCCTTTAAAATCTCCTTTAGCCTATTGGACCTCATGATAAATTTAACACTTCTTGTCTGACAAGAGATTATATATACTTATGCCTGTCTGTCTGTCACTCTAATATATGTGCCACATATGATTGAATGACCACATATAAAATAATTGAAAGTATTTCCTGAAATTTTGCAAGCTTGGCTCACTTTTCCCAATTATATGAAATTTTGCTATTTATGTAAGTCAGATGACCATGCAATCTTATGTTGTCATGGTCATTGAAGTCAGGAGGTGATCCCTTCATAATACAAAACCTTCCTTGTTGAAAACATCTATTATAATCTCTTATAGAACTCCAGGAACTGTAATATTTTGTTAGCATCTGGAAAGAAAGTTTATGAGATAAAGGCCATTTTTTAACCAATCATATCTATTTGCTAGTCTATATAGGTAGTTTTCATGGATTTAATGGGATTTTAAAGTACCTGATAATCATATGGATTCTGATTTATTAAGGAACATTACAAAAAGGTAGGTACCATATAATTTTCTATAACATGAGATTTACAGTTTTCCAGAAACTCAGTAAAATCATTAATTAAGGGACTACACTTCAGTGAATTTCAATGAATCTACATTGTTTTCTCTAAAATGGCTCAACCAGTTTGAATATTTTAAATTATATTCTACAAAGAGATGTTCCAGCTTGATTCCGTATAATTTTGTATAAAGTAAAACATACCGTTTTTCTGAAAATCGTAAAAAAATGTGCAAAACGGTAAACATCAATGTAAATGTCAAATTTTCATCATAAATATCTAGCTTAAATGTCAAGATATTGCAGGAAACTATATCATACAGGTTGTTTGTAACGTTTTTCATTTTATAAGTATTCCATTAGTATATCGAAAGAAAAATTTTTAGGTGAGCGGTCTTTTCTTATACGGTGGTAGATGTGTGTATGTGCGTGCATTGAAATTAAAGCAGCAAGCAATGTGCGCAGTTGAAATATAGGGCGAAGTAAAATTACAGTTAGACAGGTAGGTTTAAAAAAATTTACAAGTAAATGTGATATTGGGTGGTAAGCAGTTAAATATATAGGATGGCTAAAATATAAGGTGGAATAGAATTAAAGTTATAAAGGGTGGTTCAAAATATGTTGTATTTGGTGGCACAGTTGTTGTGTATACAAAGTGGTTAAAATAAGAATGATGTATCACATAGTTATACAAAGTGGATAAAAAAGTTAAAAAAATGATTTAATAAGCATATGCATTAAGGATATTCGAGTTATAGGGCGTATAGTTCAAAAAATGTTAGAGGCAATTTCATATACAGGATGATTGAAATATAAGGTGGAATGGAATTATAGTCATCCAGGGAGGTTAAAAAAAGTTATATAGCGCGGAACATAAGTAGTTGCTTATACTTGACATATGGGGCGAAGTCAAATTATATGTATATGGGGTGATTTAAACAGTAGAAAAATAGAAACAGTCAATAGGCCGGAGAGGATTAATACTTGTACAGGGCGGTTGTAACACCGTGTAGAGTTGAATTATAGTTGAACAGGGTGATTCAGAAAAGAAAATGACAAATAATTTATATTGGGTGACCAATACACAGAAACGTATACATAGTAGTTGCAATATAGGGTGAATTAAAGTTACACTTATAGAAAGTGGTCCAAATAATAAAACAAATAAAAATGTTAAAAAATATGTGGATAACAGAAAAAAATACAAATTATAGAGAGAGGGAGAGATAAGAATACGTTAAATTAATCAATAGAATTGTACCTTAAATCAGATAAAAACGAATACCCACACAGCATGAAATATTTCTAAAATCTTTATGCAATATTTTTGGTTTGATTTGAAACATTTCTAAATATTTCTTGAAATATTTCAGCAATATTGCTATGTCCGCGACAAAACCCCATTTGAAATAATTCATGAAATATTCCTGTAATATTATGAAATCTTTGTGTCATATTTCATGATATATTTCAAAAGACCTTTTGTTGTGGATATAAAAATAGTTTAAATATATTTTAGTGAACTATTTAAAAATATTTATATAATATTTCATGTTTGTTTTGAAGTATCATAAAATATTTCAGAAATCTTCGTATTTTCGCTACAAAAACCTTTTGAAATATTTCATGAAATATATTGTAATATTTCATGATATATTTCAAAAGATTTGTTTGTCGTGAGCATACGAATATTTCAGAAATCTTACAGACGAATATTTTAAAATAGTGCTAAAATATTTGATGTCTAAAGTATCTTTTGAAAAATGTTCCCAAAATATTACAATATTCACGACTAAAATTCTCTTGAAATCTTTCATGAAATATTGGTGCAATATTTCACGATATGTTTCTCTAAGATTTCGTGAAATATTTCAGTAGATGTTTTGTCGTGGACAGAGGAATATTGCAGAAATATTTCTTCAGATATTTCATGCTGTGTGGGTATATGTCAGAAAATAGTTATTCATTGCTTATTTTAAGTCAGTTGAAGTCGGTTCTTTTTTAAATATAAATTATTTAAAAATCCAGGAACTGGATGTATTGGAATCAACAAATATACGAATTCAATATTGATGAATGTAAAAAAGCTAAGGTTGACGCAATGATTCCGAAGTCGAATACCATCCAGACTGGCAGACCAAAGATGAAGGGAAAAATCTTCGAACAAATGAATCCTATATATGGACACTTATTGCGTGGTAGTTTGATTTGGAAGCAACGTGTAGCACTCTAGCTGATAGTATTAGTCATTCTGTGTTGGTAAAAGAGTTGTTTATTTTGATAAAAATAAAGACGTTTAAAAGTGTTTGTGAATATTTGTGGAATTAAGTGAATACATACTAGCAAAAAAATATTCCAACAAGTTACTGATAAACTGGACAAAAAAATAAGTCAGATCCTGGAACAACTCGACAAAAAGGAGAACCAACATCAAGAAGAAAATGCAACAAAGGTTAGTGAATCCTTTTGATGAAAAACTTGAGATTGAATTTGAGAACCTTGTAACTAATATATTGAAAAACAACAAAATTTTGTCACTGCCATCGTTAAAAAACAACAGAGTTTAATTGAAGGATTGTTTGAGAAATTTGAATTAACAAGGCAAGATGATTTTAAAGTATTTGAAGAAAAATAAGCACAAACTGAATTAGAAAGACAGGCTGATGAATTAAAAAGACAACAGCAATTTGAACAACTAATACAATAATTCAAATAGTAACGCAAGCTAATGTAGCAGTTAATCAGAGAATGCAAATAGTTGAATCTGATATACAGGAAATAAATGATAAAATGAATATAAAGTAGATGACATCGATTCCGTCCAGCATGTAGTACAAGGTAAAATGAGTTCTATCTGAAACAAGGTGGAAACAAAAATGCTACAATATTTGTAGAGAAGGAAATAGCAGAATACCGTAAGTACCAAAGGTCCCATTAACAAACCACCCATATTTGATGCTAGTTCATTTGAATTTGAAGCCGTGTCTACAGCTAATGGATAAATCTTCCTGTTGTAATTTCGTTAAGAGGCTAGATGACAATCAACCCTTGATGCAAGTATACAAGGTGCCCCTAAGTGATAAAACGCAAAAATCTGGAGAGAGTCTACAAAAATTCGGAGCAGAGATTAGACGTTTAGTACATTTGTCCTATCCAGACTTACCAGTGGCATTAGGAAAAGTAATGACACTTTGGAAGAAGAAGCCGTCATAAACATGTCCAAGCAGTTTCCTTCAGCCAGGAAGAGTCAGTCACCCTTCCAAGCATTGTTGACTGGGGTGAACAAACTACCCGAACTGTCACAAAGAACTGGAACGAGAGGTGACATTTTCAACGCGACTGCAGAGTGAACGATCACCAACCAGGGGTAGCCAACAAAACACCCTCACCAACCAGGGAAAACAACGATCAGTCAGCATAAGTGGGAGAATGCTGACAGACCCTCACCAGCGACTAGGACAGTATCCATCCGGGAATTTTGCCGAGATATCAGCAGCCTACTTATCAGGGCACCATCAATGGCCGAGCTAAGCCCATCACCTTTGACACCGGCGTCGCTGTGTCCATTACCAGGTCCACTGTTTTGAGGTCATCGGAAATTCGGCCAATTATTAACAACATCCAGCTAAGAAGCTAAGACAGTAACCGGCGAATTTATGTCAATACAGGGTGAGGCAGATGTCGTGCTACAGGTAGGGGACAACAGAATTCTGCATTGGATTGTAGTAGCGAAGATTGAGGCTAATCAGTCAACATCGGTTTATGTTCGACCCGAGATATGATGTTCTTCGATTCCTAAATGATGAATTTGTATTGAGACGGCTTGTCAACAGCTTAGCGACTTCCATAAAAATTGTAGCGAAATCCTCAACCATAATTCTCAGATGAACGGAACAAATTATTCATGGGCAGATAGAGAGAAATCCGGGGAGCTACATTGGAATAGTGCAGCCCATACATTTTGCTCATCACTACTTAATTGGAGGGGCTATAGTTAAAACCGGATGAAACATATTAATTAGAGTCCTGAATATGTCAATATTGAGCCATTCATAAGTCCATGATCTGCTCCCATTGTTTCAGTTTTAGATCCTGTACTAAATTTACCTAAATAAAATTTTAAACTCATATTTCTTGGGTTATTACATAGTCGTTTTGAGGTTTAAACCCATAGAAGTTACCTTCTTCTAGGCCTTGGAGTTAGGATTACCTCGTTTTAATACACTAACTTTGAGGCTCTCGGTGGAGGCGATCGCTCCCATCTCTCATCTCTCCCCCTTGGCCGGCCATGTCCACACCAGACCTAGAGAGTGGATATTGGCAGATAAAGAACGCCAATCTGAAACTCAAATGGCTTTTGGAGATGAAGACACCGGTAGGAAAATTGACCAGGTGAATGGAGAAATTACAGTACGATTTCAAGGTTGAACACCGTGATGGCCGTTTGCATAATAATACCGATGCCTTGTCAAGAAGACCCTGTAGAGCAGAGTGTGGACATTGTCTGAAGGCAGAACAGCGAGAGGGAATATCCATCCGACAGTTTCGCGTACAGATGAACTAAGATTGAAGATTAGACAACGGAACAATGTATACAGGACCAAATGACTGATCCAGACATTGAACCAATCCTGTCTCTCAAGAAGAGAGGGGCACCCAGACCACGATGGGAATCGGTAGCTAGATACTCAGGTGGCTTGAAGTCATTGTGGGCCCAATGGGATTTGTTAAGAGTAGGAATGGAACGTTAAAAAGAATTTGTGAAAGCAATGACGGCAGAGAAACCCAATTGTATTTCCAAAGAAAAAGGTACCTGCCTTCCTGACCGAAGTACATAATGGGATTTCTGGGGTCATCCGCAAAAAAATTCGCCAATGGTACATACTGGGTAAATTACTTCGAAGACGTCAGAGCTTGGTGCCAGACAACTGTGCAGCCAGTAAGGGCTCGAAGACCCGGACCATGGACAGAATGCAGCAGTACAATATGGGCGTCTCATTTGAGATAATTGCCATTGATGACGTTTAAAGTTAGTCTGAATATTTGTCAAATTGAACCCACAGAATCTATTGCAATATCAAGGGAACAAACATCAGAAAGGGATATTAAATGTAGAGTGGCTATTCTGGTCTAATCATATCAACATATCAATTTTAATACAAAAGTATCTACAAAATTTTTGTGGAGCCCATGTTGAGTAACGGATCGGAATTTTGGCAGCTGTCAGTTGCAAATAAAAGAAGGGTGGAAACTGTACAAATGGATTTTCTCAGAAGATCGAAATCAGCACATATTCCAAATGAAGAAATATGGAACACATACGAAAATAATAAATTGTTATTAACTTCGTGGGTTCAATTTAAAATTATAATCTAATATTCACTTTCACTTTTCTAGAACTTTTATGTACATCAAACGTATATAGAACAGCTGATTCACAATAACATTTCTATATATAAGCTCTTCGCTGTACTAACTGCCTCGCGATGGTGGGCTGCTTCCTTTTAAAACCAGCATCGAAAATTCTCGTAAAATCAATCATCAATCCTACAGCTGCCTAGCCAGTTCGAGAACATTTTTTTCCCTCAAAGCGATCGGTGTCGTGCTGGAATGAAACCAGGGCCGGCTTAAGGAAATTTCGTTACACCGCCCTCCCCCCCTTTAATTCTGATCGTCCCGGTCAGAAACATCCTCTTCATGGTAGGGAGCGAGTCGATCTAAATGGACCACCTTCAACTTAGCCTTGGGGTTTCGACGGTTCCGGTAGACGACGTCATTAAGCCTCTTGACCACCTCGTATGGACCATCCCAGGCGGGTGTAAGCTTTGGGGATTTACCCTTGCTACGTTGGGAGTTGTACAGCCAGACTTTGTCCCTCTCTTGGAACCCGGCCTTGAGGTCGTATCGCGTCTTCATCCGGTCACTGGTGGCCAACATCTGTACTCGGGCTAATTCGTGTATTGCCAGCATGTTATGTCGGAGCTGGTCGGCATAATCGTCGACGTCTTGGGAAGGTTCTTCGGGGGAGCCAAAAGTCAAATCGCAGGGTAATCGCAGCTCCTTTCCGCATAGGACCCTGGCTGGAGTCAGGCCTGTACTATTATGTACGGCAGCGCGAGATGCCAACAGGAATAGGGGAATATGTTCATCCCAATCACGCTGGTTATTGCTGACGACCTTGGATAGGTGTTGTTCCAAGGTCCTGTTGAATCTTTCCACCATTCCGCCTGGAATACATTCGATTCGAAGTTACGCCCCTGGTCTGAATGTAGTTCCATCGGGACGCCAAACCTGCTGAATAATTGTTCTACTAGCACCGTCGCTACCGTGGTTGCCTCTTGGTTGGATATCGCATATGCCTCAGGCCATTTGCTGAAGTAATCCATTGCGACCAGAATGTATTTGTTACCCCTCTCAGACTCGGGAAACTGACCGGCGACATCGATGGCAATTCTCTCAAATGGGACGCCCACATTGTACTGCTGCATTCTGTCCTTGGTCCGGGTCTTCGGGCCCTTACTGGCTGCACAGGTGTCACATCTCCCGCACCAAGCTCTGACGTCTTCAAAGTAATTTACCCAGTAGTATCGCTGGCGAACTTTGTCTAGGGTTTTGTTCATGCCCAGATGGCCCCCGGTAATCCCATCATGTACTTCGGTCAAGATGGCTGGTACCTTTTTCTTAGGAACTACCAGTTGGGACTTGGTTTCTCGGCCATCAGTGCTCTCCCAAACTCGCTGTTCCGTCTTCAGACAATGTCAGCATTCTGCTCTACAGGGTCTTCTGGATAGGGTATCGTCATTATTGTGCAACGGCCGGAATGGTGTTCCACCTTAAAATCGTATTGCTGTAATTTCTCCATCCACCTGGCCAATTGTCCTTTCGGTGTCTTCATGTCCAGCAGCCATTTGAGGGGTATGATCTGTTCGGATTAAGAAATGACGACCATAGAGGTATTTGTGGAAATGGTCTACAGCCCTTATTGCAAGAAGTTCTTTTCTGGTGACGCAATAATTTCTTTCCGGTTTCGAGAATCCACGGCTGTAGTACTCGATCACCCTCTCTTCACCATCTTGCACCTGGGATAGGACGGCCCCCAAACCTGTCCTGTCCTGTCCTCGTTGGAGTGGATTCCTGACTCGGAAACGACGTGGCCCAAAAACTCTACTTCTTTTTGGAACAAGGAATACTTCTTCGGGTTGAGTCTCAGGTTGGCGTTATAATTCTGGAGAATACTTCGCCCAGGTTCTTCAGATGGTCTTCGAATGTCTGACCCATGAGTAGAATGTCGTCGAGGTATACTGAGCACGTCCTCCAGGTTAACCCGCTCAGGACATACTCCATTAGCCTCTCGAATGGTGCGGGAGCATTACATAACCCAAAGGGCATGACCGTGAACTGAAACAGCCCTTTACTGGTGGAGAACACTGTCTTCTCTCTGTCGTTTGCGTGTAGACCAACCTGCCAATATCCACTTTTTAGGTCTAGTGTGGAGAACTAACGGGAGCCTGCTAGTGTGGTCAGAGTGTCATCAATTCGGGGTAGTGGATACCTTTCTTTCTTCGTGACATCATTCAGCTGTCTGTAATACACGCAAAATCGGATGGTTCCATCCTTCTTTTTGTAACTAGCACGACGGGAGCAGACCATGGGCTGATGGATGGCTTAATAACTCCATTTTGTAACATGGACTCTATGTTTTCCTCGACTGCCTGTTGTTGGCCCAATGGTAGTCGTCTAGGTGGTATTCTGATGGGTTGAGCCTTTCCGGTATCTATTCGATGCTGGATGATGTTGGTGCGACCGGTGGTTCCATCTTGACTGTTAAAAATTTGCCAGTGCTTTGTGATAAATTGCTTGGCCTTCTTCTGATTCTCTGGTGTCAGGTGTGTCAAATGGTCAGCAAACTGTTGTAGGAACTCTTTACTGGGCTCTGTCTCCTTCACCGACGTCTGGTACTCTTCTTCGCAATTGATGATGGTCTCTACTGGCTCGAAACAAGCTATCTCTTGACCATTGGCAATTCTGATGTCGTTGTTTGACAAATTCAGGACTCTGATTGGTATATCTCGTCCGGTTTTAACTATAGCCCGTCCAACTAAGTAGCCATGAGCTGAATGTACGGGCTCCATTCCAACGCAGCTCCCAGGATTGCTGTCTAGCTGCCCATGAATAATCTGTTCCGTTCGACCGGGAATCATACCTGGAGATTTTGCTACAATTTTTATGGAGGTCGATGAGCTGTTAACGGGCCGTGTCAATACAAATTCCTTATTTAGGAATCGAAGAACATCATATCTCTGATCGAACATAAATCCATGCTGGCTGATTAGGTCCATACCCAGTATAAAATCGTCCTCAATATTCGATACCAGGACCCTATGCCGGATCATGTTGTCCCCTATCTGTAGCACGACATCTGCCTCACCCTGACTCGCCGATGACCCTGGACTTGGCAATGGGCACAGCGGCGCCGATGTCTATGGTGATGGTAATTGCTCGGCCATTGATGGTGCCCCTGATGACTAGGCTGCTGCTATCTCTGCAAAATCCCCGGATGGATAACGTTTTGGGGGCTGGTGGAGGGTTAGTCCGCATTCGCCCCTTTATGCTGACTGGCTGACGGTCCCTGGACATGTGGTTACCCCTGGTCGGTGATCGTTCAGGTGGCCTCACTCGACAATAACGTTGAAAGTGTCCTGTCCGTCCACAGCGGTAACATGCCCCTCTGGTGCCAGTTCTTTGTGTCCGTTCTAATCGCTTGTTCAGACCAGCCAGCAGGGATTGACATGGTGACTCTGACTCTTCCTGGTTAAAGGAAACTGCTCGGACCCTCGGCTTGGACATGTTCATGACGGCCTCTACTTCCAAAGCCCGAAGTAGAGCTTCATTACTCTTCATGACGCCACTCAGTCTTAAATTTCTTTGCACTTCCACATCTCTAATGCCGTTTATGATACTCTTTGTGGCCAACTGGTCTTTCGTTTCCTCTGGCAGGTCTGGATAGGACAAGTGAACTGACCGTCTAATCTCTGCTTCGAATTCTTGGAGGCTTTTACCGGATTTTTGCGTTTTTCCACTCAGTTGGACTTGGTATACCTGGCTCAAGGATTGAATGTACTAGCGTTTGCCTAGGATGGCGATGATCTTGTCGAAATTGCCTTGTTCATCTACTGGAATGCTTTGGAGGAGTTCTAGGGCCGGACCTCTTAACGAAATTTCCAGAGAAGTAGATTTTTCCTGGTTATCCCATCCATTAGCTTTAGCCACTGCTTCAAATTGCCGTTTATACATGGGCTAAGATGAACTGCCATCAAATGTGGGTGGTTTACTAACGGAACCTTTGGTACTCACGGTGTTCTGGTATTTTCCTCGCTGTAAGTCCTGTTGCATTTTTTTAATTTCTGTTTTTAGTTTATTTTGGATGGCACTGATTTTATCTTGTACTTCACTGTGTACTGTTTGCTTGATGGAACTGATTTGATCTTGAACTGTCTCTTGAATTGAACTGATTTCAAATTTTATCTGGCTTTGAATGGAATCGAGATCATCTACTTTTGTTTCAAGAGTATCCACGGTATTTTTTATGGTCTTAATGTCATCATTTAGCTCTTTTATGTCTGACTCAACTAGTTGCATTCTTTCATTAACTGTTTCATTAAGTTGCGATACTATTTGCATTAATTGCTCAAATTTCGAGAAGAATCCTTCCATTAAATTTTGCTGTTTTTTATTTCATGGCAGTGACAAGATTTTCTAATTCTATTTTACTTTTTTCATCAAAAGATTTACCTAACCTTTGTTGAATTTCTTCCTGATGTTGTTTCTCTTTCTTGTCACGTTTTCCAGAATCTGTGCTATTTTTTCATCTAGTCCCTCCGTAACCTGCTTTTCTATTTTTTTGGTAGTTTCGTCAATTTTTTCCATGCTGCATTTAATCCTGCACTTCTGATCACCAAATTATTATAAACTTCGTGGGTTCAATTTAAAATTATACAACTAATATTCACTTTCACTTTTCTTGAACTTTTATTTACATCAAATTATACAGAACAGCTGATTCACAATAACATTTCTACATATAAGCTCTTCGCTGTACTAACTGACTCACGATGGTGGGCTGCTTCCTTTTTAAAACCACCATCGAAAATTCTCGTAAAATCAATCAATCGTACAGCTGCCGAGCCATTTCGAAAACAACTTTTTCCCTCAAAGCGATCAGTGTCGTGCTGGAATGAAACGAGGGCCGGCTTAAGGAAATTAATTTCGTTACAATATACTACAAAAGGAAGGATTGATACAAGACAGCTCATATGGTAGGGACATATAATGAGGATGACAGAAAACAGGTGGGCAAAAAAGCACTAAATTACTCTCCAGTCAACAGAAGAAGGAAAGAAAGATCGACTGGAGCATGGTTAGAAAATTCTATGAGAGATAGGGCTATAAATGAAGAAGGCTGGCAAGATAAGAATGATATGAAGTGTAACTTTTATGTATGCTCCGTGTTTATCTTGTCACCGAATTCAAAATTGTCAATTAGTTTAAACTGAACAACAAATAATTACTTAATTGTTTTTGAAGAATATTTTTTATTGCGTTTTAGTTAAGTTTCTCTTGCGATTCTTAATTTACTTTTAACCACCTGTTCCGCGATGTTATTTAATTGTTTCATAATTGAAATTTATTTATATCTAAATGTAGTTGTTTTGGTGTTTACTTTTATGCTATAAATAATACTTCAAACTTTTTGTGCCAAATAAAATTTTTATTCAATCTTTAATTTTCTAAAAGAGAATAAAAACTCTACAAGTAAATTGCTTATCTTACAAGTAACGTAAACCAGTGTTGCAAATATTAACATAGTAAATAAAAGCAGATCTAGCATAAAATACTTATATAACGGCATGTCAGCCCCAGGATATCGTAAATGCCTAGTACCATTATGTCGGATGACGTATTCAATCCACCAAATTGCTTTATCAATTCCTTTTAGTGGTTGGTCTTCTAGTACTGCTTTATACTTCATAATGTTTTCCTTAAACCTGAAAGATATAAAACATGACAGTCACGATCACAATAAAGAGTTTTGTTTGCTAAGGAATCAGATAAGTTTAAAAAATAGCACCACAATATATATTTTATACTTATACTTCAAAAAACCGTTTTGAATCTACTATATATAAATATATATCGGTCTTCAATATACTGTCTGCTTGTTTTTTGGGATCTTGTACGAGAGTTGGAATTTAAATATATTTAAGCGAATTACATTTAACTCAAATACAATATTGCGATGGTTTTATTTTCACAATCGGATTCAGTTCAGTTCTTGGATTTATTTAAAAACACAGTCCAACTCACTATAATTCGCCGAGAGATTTCCTTCATGGGCAGAAAAATAATATTTCGGATTCCCCGAAATATCGGATGATTACCGCTTGCACGAATTATCGGATGCATTCCCGTCACAGTATATTATAATACACAGTCTGAATGAAGCATTATAGATACACAGTTTTCGGTATTAATTTCGACACTGACAAAAACTTGAAACTGAAATCGCGCGCCTAGAATCTATAAACTCGTAGTTCACGCAAGCATTCAGTGAATTGTAGCACTAAAACACTGAAGCGGTTTGCTTTCGCTGAATGTAGACTTTTGTTTCTAGTTACTTTCACTTTTTAAGTTTTTCTGTTGGTAGCATTTTGGCATAGTTCAATACAGAATTTGACGTTTGCCTTAGTTATAAAGCGGTCAAGCGAATAATTTATAGGCTTTAACGCTTTATTAAAGCCTTGCAGCACTGCGAGTCAAGACACTCCTTAGTACACCCCTTTAACAAAGCGCTTGAGTGCTACGATTCCCTGAATGCACCCAATGTTAAGTGAAGTTGTGTCGATTTTATATATGTTAAATAAATAAATTTATTTAGTCATGCAAAAAATAGATTGCACAAGATTTGTATCTTTCAAGAACGGCATTTGTTCACAAAAGTGACTATCGAAGAAAAATAGAATGAGAGTTTTTTAAATAAACGGCTTCCAAATAGAACTAAAAGGTTGGACATAATTAAGAGAACATAACACTAGACAATACACAAAGTGATCAATAAAAGGTGTTCATTCTGTACAAATTCACTACCTGCCTGTCTAGTATATTTTTGAAGTCGGTGCGAAGCAAACTTTAATATCTTGCATTGCTTACTCATCTACTGCTTCATCAAACATGATTGTTGCTTTACTAAACAAAAAGTGACTAATTCTGAAACAGATTTGCAGCCTTCAATTAAATATGCTCACTCATAAGGCAATCACGTTTTATAGGTTTCGCCCAGTATTCGATTCCGGAATCACGTCGAATTCAGTTCTTTCATCAATCGGAGTTATCGGGACTCTCGTTGTTGTTGCTGTTTTTTATATTCTTATCGTATTTGGAAGTTGTTTTTATTTATAGTGATTCATTTCTCGAAGGTTTTCTTAATTTTTGGCAGCGTAAAAAGAATGTTATAACATTATTAAGTCAATCACTAGTAAACTACCTGTGATATGGGAACGGCATTATCGTTTCCAACAGTTGCAACATCATCGTAGCACACTGCTATTCAAGTTGGTGCCCAAATGTATTATGCCATCGCTACCACCATACTCGGTATTAACTCATGCACATTTAAGCTTCAGCAGATTTTTTGGCCGACGACGAGGTTGAGAATTACGGTGCGTATTTTAGTCATAGTGGCCGTAGCTGAATGATGTTCGGTCAGACCTTAATAACGCTTTACCTCCTGTATTTTTAATTAAAAAATAACCGATTTTGAATTTCAACTAAAAACTTGTAAATAATTAACAAAACATAATACTACAGAATAAGCAGTTAGTTAGGTACGTATTATGTATCCAGGGGCGTACCCAGCTTTTGGTTTAAGAAGGGGCAAATTAGGTAAACAAATTGCCCTAGAGGGCAAATAGGAACAAAATTGTCATAGAGAGGGCGAATTCAGAAAATTTTTTGGTCCAGGGGGGGCAAGTCAGCAATTTTATGGAAAGGTTTAATGGCTCACGGCAGGTTTTTCAGGTTCGGTACGCTCATGGATGTACCTGTGTCCAAGATAATTTTAAAAATAATTACACATTTACCGTTATTGTTGCTTCTTTAGTACATTTTAATTACCTACTTATCTAATATATTTCTGTTCCAGGAAGTAGTAGACATAAAAACAATGCAAATTGTTAGATTTGCTTGGCCCAACTACAAAAATATATCAGATAGGTAAGTAATTAATTTGTAGATGTAAGGCAACTACTGTAAATGTCCAATTATTACTTGAAGTTATTTTGTGCACAGGTACTTAATACGTATCTACCTACACATGTAATTATAGTGTAGTTTTATGTATTCTTAATTATTTTCAAGTTTTGAAGTGGATAATTTTATTATTCGAGCGTAATGTCTTATTATAGCATAATTATCTGAATTTTCCTATTTTAAATTAATATTCAGAATTATAAATTTCCCAATAAAAGCACAGAAAAGAATTGGTTCTTAACAGAGTAGTTTCTATCAAAAAATTATAATAAAAGACATACCTTTTGTCCTTAGCTACCTTCATAATGGATGTTTTCAACACTTCTGCGTTAATTTCAGCTGAATTAATCTCCAACGCGACACCCCGTTCCGCTAACATCCGGACATTTTTAGGTTGATCAACTGCAAATGGTATACCAACCATTGGTACTCCGTTAATGATGGCCTCTTCAACTGACTGAAGTCCTCCTTGGGTCACGAAAACTTTTACATTCGGATGTCCTATTAAAGAAAAACATTTTTAATTTTAGAAGATATACACACTTTATCTTACTAAGTATATCCTGTTGAGGAAACCACTTTTTTATCATGATATTCTTGGGTCTTATTGGTAACGCATCACTCTCAAATTTCCAAAGAACATTGTAAGGAATGTTGCCTAAAGCTTCAGCAATAGTAATTAGAGTTTGGTTACTTAACTTGGAAGTAAGAACGTTTGTCCCTAAGCTAAAATACACAACTCCGTTTACAGATGAATCCAAAAAATCGTTTATTTCCTGAAAGAAACAATTGTCTGATAAGTTATTAATTTTAAAATTAATGGTCAGTGAGCATGCGAGGTTGGAATAAATTCATTTAAAATTTAGTCATAGTAACTTCGCGTATTCAGAGTGATAGGCATATGCGATACCCAAACTAGAGGCAACCACAGTAGCGACGGTGAACAGCTATACAGTAGGTTTGGCGTCCCGTTAGATCCACATTCAGACCAAGGGCGTAACTTCCAATCGATGTATTCCAGAAGGTATGTACGATGTTGGGAATCTCGAAAACGAGAACAACACGATTGCATCCACAGTCGGACGGAATGGTGGAAATAGTCAATAGGACCTTGGAACAACACCTATCCAAGGTTGTCAGCAACAACCAGCCTGATTTAGATGAGCATACCCTATTCCTGTTGGCCTATCGCTCAGCCGTACAGGTCTGACTCCAGCCAGGATTCTGTTCGGAAAAGAGCTGAGATTACCCTGCGATCTGGCCTTTGGCTCCCCCGAAGAACCGTCCCAAGAAATCAACGATTATGCTGACCAACTCCGACATAACATGCTGACAATACACGAACTAGCCCGAACGTAGATGTTGGCCACCAGCGACAGGATGAAGACACGATATGACCTCAAGGCCAATTCAGTAGGGTTCCAAGACAGGGACAAGGTCTGGCTGTACAACCCCCAGAGGAGCAAAGATAAACCTCCAAAGCTTACACCCGTCTGGGATGGTCCACGACGTTGTCTACCGTATCCGTCGAAACCCCAGGGCTAAGTTGAAGGTGGTTCATTTAGATCGACTCGCCTCCTACCATGGTGAGGATGTTTCTGATCGGGACGATAAGAATTAAAGGGGGAGGGGCAGTGTTATGAATTTATCTACGCCGTCCCTGACTAAAGCAACGAAAATATCAATCGATGAGATAATAAAAGAAGAATTGGAATTTTCGAATGGGGCAAAAACTACTGATCCTACGCTGGGCAAACAAATGTAATACCCATACAGAATGACTGGAAAATTCGATGAACGCTATATAAAGCAAATAGAATTCATAACTTAGATTAGTACAGCTTAGCTTAGCTATAGTCCGTGTGAATTGTTTGTCGAAATCAGCTGTTGTAAATATTGAATTTTTATTTGCAAATAAAGTTTCAAGAAAGTGAAAGTGAAGATCAGTTTTTAAAACTACATTTGAACCCACGGAGTTTATTCCAATATGATTGCGTAAATGATGGAGAAGTGATATATACTTCTCCTCGCACTTTGCCCAAAAGCTAATTTAATAGATTTGTTACGAGGAGCTAGTCTCAGCTTTGGATGTTCTGTAGGTTCTGAACTATTTCACTATGTACAAATCTTCGTTGTTCTTAACTACGATATCTAATAAAATATTGTTCTATTTTGTATCTCATTATCACAAGTCCCTCACCCAAAAAATCGCAGTGTATTGCACGTTGGATCAAATGAGAATCCATGCTGTTTGTTCAGTACACGGTCAACATCAATTTCTGCCATAAGACCGTATGGCGGATTCTGGCGTCACCTAATTTAGATGGCCTTGAAATTCTGGATGGTTGACTGCATTTGAACTCTGCAGTCCATTTTAAAATATCTGTGCTGAAATATCTTTCTCATCTCGGACAATAATATGATGAAAATACAGTCTTTCTGGTGTTTGTCTGTGGGTTTCTATTATCTAAGGAAACTCTTCTCACTTTTGGATTGGATATAGTCATAATGTCCCTAATTTCCTAAGCACGATTGTAAGAGTTTCGGTGCACTTCTTTATGAACATTGTCTAGATTTAGGCGTTCTAATGCAATTGAAACTTTGGGTGACAGACTATAGACTAGATTTCTTGAGTGCACTTTGATCCGCCAGATGAATCAAAGGTCGAATTTTAGCCTCTAAGTTTTGCAAGTATTCCTCATATTTTTGTTGTTATATACATAGTTGAACTCGACATATTTCGTTTTAAGCCTGGTTGCCGTGCCTTCTGTTGAGAATTGAATTTTTTTTATTAAAATAATTGGTTATTGTATCGAACAGTTTTGGAGTAATTCAAGCGTTGTTCAATGAAATTTTCATCATTATCTCTTCCACTGGCTACAGAAACTGCTTCAAATTATCTTTTATTCATAAACTAGGAAGAACTGCAATCGAAAGTTTATGTCTTTGGAACAGATCCATTTATAACTTGTATCTCATCATATCTTGTCGACCTTTTATGATTTCAGCTTTGGCTTGAGTATTTACAAACCGATGTTTCACTTTTACTTCATCATCGATATGGTTGATTTTCGTTTCGACATTGTCAACATTGTCTTCGATACAGTTGACTTTGGATTCAGAATTTTTTTACTAATTTCAGTACAGTTTTTTAATCTGAAGAATCACTTTTCATTCTCTGTTGCATTTTAGTTTATTTCTGTTCATTACTGATGTAGTTACTTTTCTTCAAAGAGGTTCTGTGGTTTGTCGGTTTCTAACTAATATCTTAATTAAAATTTGAATTTTTTTTTAAATTTGAATTTTTTCTTGTATTGATGTAGTTCAGAGATTCTAACTTCGTTGACAACGAAGTCAGAATCGACTTTGAAACATTTGGTATTTTCTTTCAATATACAGTTTTTTTAATTCAATTGTGGTGTTATTCCCCAGAAAACTTTAAAATAATCAAGAACATGCCACAAATAACATTTAGAAGACAATTTATACATGCAATTGGCCTATCTAGAAAACTGTCACTGCCCTCAGTATTTGTCATTGTGTGAAAAAACAGTTTATATAATTTCTAATGCAAAAAATTGTTTGTGACTTTAGTCAACTATTCATGCTTCTATTAATTATCTATGCTTTAGTATATTCTCAAAAGTAATGTCATAGCTTCAAAATTGAAATTAATAAATTTTACAGTTATTTGTAGTTATGCATTATTTTATATCTTTTAATACTTTTTACAAACGTGATATATTAGAAAATGATTAAAAGAATTATTTATTAATGAACTGAATTTATGTAATATAGAAAATATTATATTTACCTTTGTTAATGGTTTCGGTTTTTCAATATGTAGGAGTTCAATATCTATAACAGTCGGGATATTCGGTCTTATGGTTGACGTGATTGGGTTAACATTTTGAAGAACTAGACTTGTTTGTGAAATTATTTCACTCAAAGGGGGAATATTGGGCCCTAAATATTTTTCAATCACTTTGTTAATTTTTGGGTAAAATATCCATTGGTACGCAAGCCTGTACCAAATGCTATAATATAAGCAATCAACCCTCTGCAAAAAACTTGTGCTGGCTGATCCAGTATGAGAAGAAAAAATTTCTGGGGATAGAAATGGATGAGTTGGATTGCCTACGCCATCATGGATTTCTAATGTAACTCCAAGTGTAGATATAGCTGAAATTGAAGCATTTGGTTAAAATTGTGATAAATTAATAAAAAACCATTGAATTGGGTTCTAATATACAGGGTTTTACATAGTACCGGTCAGTATTAACTAAAAAATCGTCAGGAAGACATACCTATCTTGTATAGATACGGATCTATTGCATTATTAACTTTTTGGAAATTTCAATACATCTGGCAACCTTGCAGTACGTACCTAAGACTGTACCGAACGGAAAGAGGATACTAAAATGTGAAATGTATGTATGTACGTTTTAAATTTTTATGATGGTTTTAGAAATCTGTAGTTTTTTATTTACAGAATGCACTTATGACATGATAAGAGTGCTCCTTTTCAATAAATTCTTAATATATATTTTTTTTCAAAATAAGACATTCAATGAAAAAAAACAATGTCTATACTGTATTTGATTTACTGAAATATTATAAGGGATTACAGTTCAACTTAGAGTTGTTTTGTAACAATTCCTTGCCTGAGTAAACGTTTAGTAACTTACTCATCTCCATTTATATTTCCAAAAAAAAAAATCAAAGTGTAGGTACTTAAAACAACTATCATATCATAAAAACCAAATACCAAAAACTCTTTATTCCATGGTTAACATTTCCACATTCATATTTCGTAAACATAAACAATTAAAAACAGCCACAGAAAATTGTTAAAATTAATTTTGAAATAAAACAAACTCTGTTAGCTAAACGGATCACGCGAAAATATTACATTCAAAACAAATAAAAATATCCTTATTTTTTGCAAAACCGATTCCGAACTTTCCCCAATAATTCCTTTATTACATTCTACGCTTAATGAATGATAGTAAATTTATTCCAATGTATAAATAATAAATGTCTAAATACACACGTAAGTGCTTACTTTGGTCGACAATTTTGAATATTTTTTTCTCGTAAATCATGACATAAGTTAGCTATATAGGACTTTTTTATTTATCTCAGTTCTGTCACCTGCCAAAATATCTATACTGCATTATGTTACAACCTGTATATGTTTTAAAAAAATTATACAATGCTAAATTATAAATAGGGTGTTTGACTAGTATTGGGAAATTATTATAAATTGTGTATTGTAATTGGAATGTCTTAGATGACACATTACATATAATATCCAAAAAAAAATTATGAATTAGATGTTGCGGTTTTAGTTCAATGCAAGTATATAATTGACGAAGGACCTTTAGCGGAACAATGAATAAACACGTGCCGTCGCGTAAATGAAATCACCAAATAAAAGTTTATCACTGACCTTTTAAGTCGGAGCCCTGCAGGTGATGTTTTCTTGGTTCTTCTTTCTTCAGAGTCTAGTCCCGCAGCGGCAGGAACTGTTTTTTAGAGCTTCGTCTGGACAACACGTTACACAAAAAATAGCGACGTAATGTTCATTGATTGAGCAAACAAAAAATGCGGGTTTAACAACAAATGATGCGCTTTTGTAAACACAAAAGAAACAAAATGAAAGCGGTTTAGCGGTTGTTACGACCGGAACTATTAACTCGCGGAATCGTAACACAATAACAGCAAAAAGCGGCCATCTCTTAAGACGGAATCAAAACAAGGGTCCAAATAGCTTGGAATACAATACACGACTCACGAATACTGTCTATATTTTACAAGCAAGAAACACTTAAAATTAGCATTAGCGCGACGGAAGGTTTTGGAAAAGGTGCAGAAGTTTAAAAATCAAGTAATTCAATCAAATTTAAAACAATACACTACAAATTGCGGGAACGCACCAATAATATTCATATTTCAGGGAAATAAGCAGTGTTTTCGATTTAAATCACTTTTGCAGTTTAAATTATTTAAGATGCGACAATAACTTAGTTTCTACAATGAGAGCGTTCACGTGAAATGTGCGAATTTTTAATAATTGTGAAGGAAATTCATCTGATATCTCATGGAATCAACATTCTTCCGATCCTCGAAGTTTCCTTGGACTTCCATCGTCTTCAAAAGGTTGATCTCACAACGTTTTGAATCTGCTATCGTCATCAGGTGAATGATGGGAAATTCAGTTTATCCCTGGTATTTATACCTTTAATCGGTCATGCGTCGCCGGTCATGGTCATTGGATCTCATCCTGTCCAATCAGCGTCGTCGTATCTGGCGGTAGGTTGTCGGTGATGCGTAGCGACAGTGGTCGAAGAAGGGGTTTCCAAATGTTTTTAATTTGGACGCTAGGCTCGCTAATTATATTCTCGTTCGAGATTATATATGCTGTCTCTATAAATTTTCTTTTATACCAATGCTTCTCCTTGTGAATTACCCTGGCCTGGTCCCAGTTGATGTTGTGGTGTTCGGTCCATGCGTGGTTAGCTAGCCCAGACTTCGTCAGCTCCGCCCTTTGAGTAGCTGTGCGGTGTTCCTTAACCCTGGTGTCCAGTGGTCGCTTTGTCTCTCCAATGTAAAGATTGCCACATTCACAAGGTATACTGTATATACAGTTATTTGGTATTGCTGGAGCGTCCGGCCTCGTTCTTGTAATCATGCTCCTTAGAGTGTTGCTGCTTTTGAAGATCATTCTGATTCCATATCTGTGTGCAATTCGTCTAAGTTTCTCCGACAAGCCTTTAGTATACGGTAATAATGGTGTTGCTATCGTGGTTTCTTCTTCCTGCCTAGGTGGTTTGTCCAGTTCTTCAATCGCCTTGTCAATGATGGTTTCCGGGTATCCATTCGCCAAAAGGTCTTTTCTAAGTTTCACTTGTTCTTCTTTGAGGACTTCTGGCGTACTACAGATATTTTTGGCTCTATGGATTAGAGTTTTGATGAAGCACGTAGCGGCATGAAATATACTTTACGACCTATTCTCATTTCTATGAAACACAAAAAAAAATCATAAAAATCGGTGGAGCCATTTCGGAGGAGTTCGACCACAAATACCGTGACCATAAAATAAGGCACAAGTGCTTGTAATTAGCAAAAAGACATCCAAGGAGTATTATTTTTTTTTGTGTATTATAATAAATAATATCTTTTGTCTGCCTAAAAACGTATTCGATTATTAATGTATGTTCTGAATATAACAACTGGGTGCTGCTGTACCTGGCTTAATAGTAAAAATGTTGAATTATAAAAAAACTAAATTCAGTCTAGTCAGCAAAGTAATTTTAACAGATGAAGTTGTGTTTTCAATCCGTAAACTGTTTGAGTCAACATAATCTACAAAATTAGAAAAATATTTTACACATTTTTCAATTACTTCAATTTTGTTGTATTAATATAAATATAGCAATGATTTCTGATAGATACAATCACTTTTTAACATTTCAGAGTTAAGCAATTTATTGTGAATTATCTAGAAACCGTTAGAAAAACTCAAAAATCGAAAATAACACACGAAATCGCATGGGTTTTCCACCAATCACGTACGTTTTCATCCATAGTAAATTTTTTTTGCCTTTTAACGAAAAATTAACCAAATTTAGACATAAAATGAAGTTTTTTTGCCTTTTAACGAAAAATTAACTGAATTATTATCTAATAGGTTAACTATAAATTATAATAATAAATAAAGTTATTTTCAATGGTATCAAATAGTCTATGATGTTTAGCAGTTCAATAGAATTAGTACAGAGTAATTTAATGAGGATGGAATAAAAAAGAGGGGCATTGATTGCATATATATTGAATAAAACGCCTTTCAAATTAAATAATCATTGAACATGATAATAAAATTATCAATAAACTGTTACATTTTTTTCCATGATTATAATCTTTAATATTCGTGATTTTTCTTCTCCTTAATGCTTATAATATAACACTCTATGGCTGAGACTAGAGTAATTTTATAATAATTGCATGACATATTTTGAATCAGCAAGATTCTACTAGGAAATTTTTCTGGAGATGAAAGCGATCGCCTGGGTGACGTCTACCACTGTTTCTCTCATTGAATTCTTTAATTATTTTCCTTCAAATCCTTTTTCATTTTGGGCTGTAATTACAGCTGCAGTAATACCGGATGATTAAGCTACAAACATTAATTTGTTCACTTGTGCGTGTTTAATCGGTAGGTGGAACTAGTCTAAGCTTTGATTGCTTCGTAGCAGCCGAATTAATTCTATTCATCCCTGGTGTACCAATCACGTCCGTCGACGAATCTTGAAGGCACAAAAGCATGTCCTTCTCCCAAACGTCATCTAAAATTTATATAAATAAATTAAGTGTTCTTTTTAATTCTAATGTGGTTGCCTCTTTCGAACACCCCGAGAATATCGTTTTAGAATTATCACCTGACAGCCAGTTCAGTGATATATACTGAGATTTAAATTTGGATATTTATGAATAAAGGTTAAGTGACAATACTTTAATATTTATGATTTGTTGAATATGGGCTATCCAAAATATACACAGCTATTATTTTAGGTATCTAAAATAAATATAATTATTATATTAGGAACTTTGTATTCTCATGCTCAATAATGTAGATTACCACAATGACCGGTAATGCTGTGGACCTTTGCTGTGTAACAGATGTATCACCCTATAGTCTGTTTTTAAAATAATTAACACTCGAATGAAACATTGCAGATGGCTTATTTGTTTTAAAAATCTAAGAAATTGGTAGTTTTCATTTTGGAAACCGGAAAATAGGTCACTTTAAATACCTACTGAAAATATATGAACAATCTTTCGTTCTCCACTCGAATCATAATTTGATATAAAAATAAAAAAACTGCCTTCAAAACTTCAGTGGTTTATGGGGGTATTAAAACCAGTTGATTTTTAAGATTTTTTAAAATAAATATTAATATTAGTAAATTGGGTATATTAATATATAAACATGTCATTCTTTTGATAACTTTCCATTGATAAACAATTGTGGGTTTCAAAGCAAACATTTACAAGAGCCATTCCATGACGGAAAAACGTAATGGTCTTTAAAAATATTGAGCAGGATTGCGTGATTTTCAAAAAATATGAATAATATATGCTTATAGATTTGTAGGTACAACAAATTATTTGAGCGCTATTTACTACTTCGTATTTGCATTTAAAATATACATAAAATTTCTTTTGTATCTAAGGTATGATGAAAACGCCATAACATTTGATATAAATCCGAAAATCAATTGGAAAACAGTTTTTTATTCTGAGATATTACATTTACAGGGTTTTATTACAAAATTTTTACACTCCCTATAAACGTTTTCATCAAAATAATTCACAATACTTATTTAAAACAACAATGATGCCTAATAATAGAAAAGATGTTCACTTTGTCGCCATACACTAAACTTCTCTTTCCTTTTTCCCATCAAACAATCGGGTTTATACATCCTCACTAGATCGAGATGGTTCACTATTTCTTCCAGTATGTCAACGCGTACGGTTTCCAGGTGAATGAAGTCGAAAGCCTTTTTTTATCATCAATCTTATTCGCAGGAATCCATTTCTTGTCAGCTTTGTTTATTTCAAGGATGTTATCGTTATTTGCAACTTTCACAAGTTTAATTTTTATTTAGGATGATTAATTTCTCGAAGGTGTTTTATTTTGGGAACATAAACTGAAATGTTATTAACAAAATGGAAACATTATTTTTCACGAGCTGCAGAAAAACACATATTCAGTGCTTAATTCTATATCTATTCTGCTATGGTAATTTTAATCATTGGGTCCCAGAAGAAAGTATCGATACTTATATACCGAATTCAAAAATTAAAAAAACTTCTATACTATTCGAGTAACTAGAAGCGTAAGCATACGGATCCAAAAATTATACGAACTGACCTCATGAGTGCAGATGTGACTCACTGACTTGTGTATTATTAGCCCAAGGTAAAATTAGCCATCGGTTTGTGTTTAGAATTTAAACAAAATGATGCTAATAACTCTCAGCAAGCTACTTTAAATAGCTGTCAAAAGTTTATAATTAAATTATCCAACCAAAATTTTTCGAAATTAGACCAAAAACGCCTGTTGTGAACGGTAGCTTGCTGAGAGTGGATATGATTTTTATCTGGAGGTTAAGTCAAATTTCACCTAGGTCTGTTAATCAAACAGTTTCCTATATTTTATGGATTAAAAAAAAACGGAGCAGAAAATTGTTATTCATCAGTAAAAGGTTTTCAGAAAACTGACATCTTTAGGGCGTAGGTCTGAGAAAACTGCCCATGAAAATTGTAGACAAGTATGACCCATTAATGTTACTAGTTATTATCTAAAAGTGTCATGTCTGTCATGTACGGTTATTTATACCTTTTCAATACCTTATTAAATTAAAATGTTTTCAAGTTTATACAATAATAATTTATATTTAAAAAAGAACTGACATTTTTCTGACATATATTCTTCTTTATCTGATTTAATGTACAATTCTATTGATTATTTTGGCATATTCTTATCTCTTCCACTCTCTCTCTCTAATGTGTATTTTTTTTATATCTTCCACATATTTTTAAATTTTTTATTAGTTTTATTATTTAGACCTTTTTCTATACGTGTAACTTTAATTCACCCTACATTGCAACCACCCTGTATAACTATAATTCCACTCCACCTTATATTTTAATAGTCCTGTATATGCAATTGCTTCTAACCCTCCGCCCTATAACTCGAATATCCTTACTGCATATGGTTAGTTAACCATTTTTTTGATCCACTCTGTATAACTATAATTTTACCTCATTCTTATTTCAATCACCTTGTATACGCAACTACTTATGTGCCACCCAATACAACATTTTTTGCACTACCCTGTATAACTTTAATTATATTGCACCTTATATTTCAACCATCCTATATATGAAACTGCTTATGTACCACTCAATAACACATTTATTTTAAAAATTGTTGAATATAACCAACCAAAGATGGAATGGAATATTTTGTGCCATTTCACTTGACTCCAAGCCTTATAAAAAGAAAACCGTTACAAACACCATGTACGATATACTTTCATGGTATATGATGAAAATTTGACCATTAACTGATGTTTAACGTTTTTTGCACATATTTTTTACGATTTTCAGAAAAACTGTATGTTTTACATTATAGAAACAAGATGATCTCTTTGTAGAATACAATTTATAATTGTCAGATTTGTTGAGCCATTTTAGAGAAAACAGTGTAGATTCATTGCAATTCACTGAAGTGTAATCCCTTAATTACTGTTTTGTCTGGTTTTCTGGAAAATCGTAAATCTTAGGTTATGAAAATTATATGGTACCTTTCTGCAATATTCCTTAATACAGTACCGTTTAAACCATTGGAATTGATAATCACCTCCTTTTTGGAACTCGGTTAAAAACTGTTTATTTCGCAGATAAAAGGTAGTCATTTACATTAAAATTAAACCATTTCCAAAGTGTTAATTAATTTTAAAAAATGTTTCTTATTTTTTACGTTTAATCAAGGCTGTAGCCAGCCAGGTGTTTCAAACACATATTTTGGAATTTTGGGTTTCAAGATTCAATTTTACCCAATTAATCATCTTTTATACAATTTTATATCTAAACACATAAACAAAAATATGAATTTTGCAGTCCTAATCAGCCCATCACCAATCAAAAAAATTATCCAAACATCCCTAAAAAATTAGTCAACCCACCTTGAAAAAATGTTCTGGCTACGGCCTTGCGCTTAATGCTCTTCCAACAGAGTAAGGGTTTTTGTTAAGGCACAAAACTTTGGGTTTTCGTGTAATTTCTGCAAAATTTGGTATTTATGGTCAGGTACAGTCTTTTACGTTTTGTGAGTAATTATGTGATTATATATTTGTTACTATATAATTAACCAAGTGTCAATAGTTATTGCATTATTTTGATTATGTATAGCCTTGATCTTTGCCTATCAGAATCAATGAATTTACGAATAACTACCGGTTTCGATAACCGGCGTCTCGACGTAAATTATTTATTATTTGTATATCCGTATTTAGGTAAACATTTCTAAATGAATTAAAATTTAAAATTAAGAATTAAACAAGAGTACTTAATAATATAGTTCAAATTAAGTTTGTTAAATATTTAAGGTTGTTTTAAATGCGTCGAGTTAGGTATCAAAAATTTTCAATACTCAAAAATTACCAACTTTTTGCGTTTTATCCTTTAGCAGGGTTACAAGTCAACTTTGTGAAAACTGAATGTTTGACGACAGAGGAAAACAGAACCGATGACTTGCAAATCGACGAAAATGGCATACTGAAAGGTAGGGACAAATTTAAGTATTTGGCAGTGATAACAAAGGATGGAACATCAGAGGAACATAAAGACAAGATTAGGGCAAAGAAGGGAATGCATATAATAGTTACATCCAGTACTTTGGGATAAACATATTAGCAAGAAGACAAAAATACTAATAAATAACCGGAAGACCTGTTTTATAAATATGAAAAATATATTGAAGATAAATGCTGTAGATATGGAATGCTGAAAAAGATGCTGAGTAGTAGTAAGAACAGATCGAATAACAAATGAGAGGATTAGGCGAAAATTGAGACCAGATGGACGATGATGTGGGAAGGTTACGTTTGCAAGATGGTAATTGGAAATACAGACAAGAATGGAGAAATTAGTTAAGAGAAGGAAAAGCAAAACAAATTGTACAAATTTTCTGATGTAAATATTCTGAGAGGCTTCCGCGGTCATTATTATGAACTGGGCTAGGTTCCGGGTGAGAATCGTGTCTATATTTGTTAAATACTCGACGTTCGACTTGTGCTTTGAAGCTATTATCAAGATACAAAAATGAAAAGGGCGCTAACCGAACTAGAAGTCTGAATCTGCCCACTCCCCACGAGTACCTCTAGTTTACAGAACTGTTCAGAAAATTTTTAGCACAATTTATTTGTTCATTTAAAAAACAATATTAATATAGTAAAACAACCATCTGTATTACACATCAACTAATTTTTAATTATTTTTATGGCAATTCAAATTATCTAGTCCACACAAATTAGAAGCACAAGTTATCAACAGCTATATCTTCTAAACTATTAGAGATAAGAGAATTACCATTAGTAATTTTTTTTAACAATTGACTTATCTTTAAGATGAGTGAAAGAACAATTATGTGTTATTCTAAATCATTTGTTGAAGGTGTTCTTGATATATTTTAAAATTTTATGACTTATTACAATTGCATGTTACTCATAATTAACAATAACGTACATAGTTGTTAATGTGCTGAGTTTGTCTGCTATAAAAATGCCTTGAATGCTAATTATCATATTTCAAATATTTTAAATATAATAGATAAGTTTAATGACTCCTTAATTTATGTGGACCAGAAAACCTAAAATCGATTAAATTTTTTCAGACTTTTACGTATTTGGTTTTGTTAGTTTTTTTTATAAAAAAACATTTAGTGTTTGATAAGTAATTGACTATTGGGGTTTTCTCTTTTTACCTTTTTTGATTTCCCCCACAGCTGTAGTTTGCCGATGTCACTTTAAGGCTCTGTCCCAAGTGTTCATTCACACTCGGGTTCTGTTCCGTTCTTGGATTTATTTAAAGACACAGTCCAACTCACTCTAATTTATTTCCACGACTTTAACACAATTTATATTCAGAGAAAATATTAACATTCTATCTTATCTATACAATACGACCGTCGAAAACTGAATGCCTCCTATCGCCAGCTGTCCTTTTTTATATATTCCTCTCCGATTTGTCTGGTAAGTCCACTAACCATCGGGAAACTCTTTCATGTTCTGGAAGCTTTAAGGGAATTTCCAGTAACGGCAGCGGTCGGCCTGTTGAGAGGCAAAAATTTCGAATTCCCAGAATTATCGGAATAATTTCCCTTCCACGAATTGGTTGATGGCCGATTGCACCAGCTGTCGGATGAATTCTCGTAACAATATGTTAAATATTACCTTAAGTATTAATTAAATGTTGTTAACCCGTCACTTAAATAATCTTCAGCTGATATTTATAAATTAAAAATATATGAGAAAGTGGTATATAATAAAAATAATTTGGTTAAGTGCCAGTTGGACTCGCATACTTAGGGTTCCGTACCACCTTCAAAATTCGCTTGATTTTTATAAGAATACATATGTATTTAGTTTTCTAAATTGGCCCCCAAAAATTAACTTAAGAGTTTTATTTTACTAATAAACTTTCAGGGAAGCCTTTTATAATCTACTGTCTGAACTTTGAGGCTCTATAGATTGGAAGATAAAGGGCAAAATAGGTCAAGTTTTAAATTATAAATTATTAAATCTGTTTTTAAAATTATTTTAAAATACAAATAAAATATATATTTCAAAATTTAAATAGTGTAGTTTCTAAAATGGGAATTAAGTCGATGTTTAATATTTTTGCTAATATCTTTTAAAGAAATGATTTAAAAATATGATATATTTGTAATTCACATAATGAACCTTTTATTTGATATATTATATGATGCGTTTGAAAATTGAATTCTTATTTTCCATTTAATTGTATAATTTGTCCCTAAAATTAGTATGTAGGTTTTCTAATAATTTTTCTTATAAATTTGAAGTGAGCCCCAGTAACCCTAATTATTTTCAAAATTTTAGGTATTATGGTTTCGGAAAAAAAGCGAGAAATGAAATTTTTTTATATCTTTATGTTAATATCTTGTAAACAATTAAGTTTTAAAATATGGAAAATATGTATTTGTATTCCTCATAATGAGCCCCTTCATTTGATATATTGCATGATGCGTTAAAAACTATTTTTTATTTTCCGTTTAATTCTATAATTTGGCCTTCAATATTAATATTAGGGATTTCTTCGTATTTTTGCAAAAAAATTAGGTCTTATAGTTTAAATATATTTTAAAATATTTATTTTAAAAATATTAAAAAAAATTTATTTGTATTGGTCATAATGAGCCCTGTGATTTGATATATTACATGATTCGTTAGAAACAAGTTTAATTTTTTATTTTCCATTTAATTCTATAATTTGCCCCCCAAAATGAATATTAGGGTTTTCTCCATATTTTTCCAGTAAAGTTCAGGTGAGGGGCTATACCTCTATTTTTTTCAAAATTTTACAGCTTATGGTTTCGGAGATAAGGAGATAAGGGGGGGAATGGCTAATTTTTTTTATTTTTGTTAATATCTTTTAATTAATTTATTTTTATAATAGGAAAAAAGTTGTTTTCGTCATAATGAGCCCTTTCATTTGATATATGATATATAACATGATGCGTTAGAAACACTTTTAATTTTATATTTTCCATTTAATTCGGTACTTTGCCCCCCAAAATTAAAAGTAGAGGTTTCTCCTTATTTTTTCAGTAAACTTCAGGTCAAACTTTATACATCTAATTTTTTTCTAAACTTTACGTTTTATAGTTTCGGATGGTTGATACCTTTTTCTTCGGAACTACCAGTTGGGACTTGGTTTCTCGTCCATCAGCGCTTTCCCAAACTCGCTTGAGCATTCCATTGTCCACTCGTAGAGAGTCCCACTGAGCCCATAACGATTTCAGCACGCCGGAGTATCTAGCTACCTCGTCCCATCGTGGCCTGGGTGCCCCTCTCATTTTGAGTGACAAGATTGGTTCGATGTCTGGATCAGCCATTTGGTCCTGGATGCACTGTTCCGTTGTCCAGTCTTCATTGGCCTGCACTCGAATCTGCCTGATGGAGATACCCTCTCGCTGTTCCGTCTTCAGACAATGCTTGCATTCCGCTCTACAGGGTCTTCTGGATAGGGCATCGGCATTATTGTGCAACCGGCCGGCACGGTGTTCCACCTTGAAGTCGTATTGCTGTAATTTCTCCATCCATCTGGCCAGTTGTCCTTCCGGTGTCTTTATGTCCAGCAGCCATTTGAGTGCGGCATGATCTGTTCGGATTAAGAAATGACGACCATAGAGGTATTTGTGGAAATGGTCTACAGCCCTTATTATTGCAAGAAGTTCTTTTCTGGTGACGTAATAATTTCTTTCCGGTTTAGAGAATCCACGGCTGTAATACTCGATCACCCTCTCTTCACCATCTTGCACCTGCGATAGGATGTACGATGTACGAAAGGCTAGGATTGGGCTGGAACATAGTGCACTGTTTCTCAGTGGACTGCCAATGTAGAGGGGCGGCGATGGTGGCAAATCCCTCAACAAGACGCCGGTAGTATGAACAGAGGCCCAAGAAGCTTCGGAGTTCATGCTTGTCTCTTGGGACTGGCTTCTATCTTGTCTTCGTTGGTGCGGATTCCTGACTCGGACACTACGTGGCCAAAAACTCTACTGCTTTTTGGAACAAGGAACACTTCTTCGGATAGAGTCTCAGGTTGGCATTATCAATTCTGGAGAATACTTCGCTGAGGTTCTTCAGATGGTCGTCGAATGTCTGACCCATGACTAGAATGTCGTCGAGGTATACTAAGCACGTCCTGCATATTAACCCACTGAGTACATACTCCATTAGCCTCTCAAATGTAGCGGGTGCATTACATAACCCAAAGGGGATGACCGTGAACTGAAACAGCCCTTTACTGGTGGAGAACGCTGTCTTCTCTCTGTCGTTTGCGTGTAGACCAACCTGCCAATATCCACTCTTTAGGTCTAGTGTGGAGAACCAACGGGAGCCTGCTAGTGTGGTCAGAGTGTCATCTATTCGGGTAGTGGATAGCTGTCTTTCTTCGTGACGTCATTCAGCTTTCTGTAAACCACGCAAAATCGGGTGGTTCCATCCTTCTTTTTAACTAGCACGACGGGAGCAGACCATGGGCTGATGGATGGCTCAATAACTCCATTTTGTAACATGGACTCGATGTTTTCCTCTACTGCCTGTTGTTGCCCCAATGGTAGTCGTCTAGGTGGTATTCTGATGGGTTGAGCCTTTCCGGTATCTATTCGGTGCTGGATGATGTTGGTGCGGCCGATGGTTCCATCTTGACTATTAAAGATTTGCCAGTGCTTTGTGATAAATTGCTTGGCTTTCTTCTGGTTCTCTGGTGTCAAGTGTGTCAAATGGTCAGCAAACTGTTGTAGGAACTTTTTACTGGGCCCTGTCTCCTTCACCGACGTCTGGTAGTCTTCTTCGCAATTGATGATGGTCTCTACTGGCTCGAAACAAGCTCTCTCTTGACCATTGGCAATTCTGATGTCGTTGTTGGACAAATTCAGGACTCTGATTGGTATATCTCGTCCGGTTTTAACTATAGCCCGTCCAACTAAGTAGTCATGAGTTGAGTGTACGGGCTCCACCATTCCAACGCAGCTCCCAGGATTGCTTTCTAACTGCCCATGAATAATCTGTTCCGTTCGACCGGGAATTTTAGCTGAAGACTTTGTCACAATTTTTATGGAGGTTACTGGACTGTTGACGGGCCGTGTCAATACAAATTCCTCATTTAGGAACCGAAGAACATCATATCTCGGGTCGAACATAAATCCATGCTGGCTAATTAGGTCCATTCCCAGTATAAAATCGTCCTCAATATACGCTACCAGGACCCTATGCCGGATCATGTTGTCCCCTATCTGTAGCACGACATCTGCCTCACCCTGTATTGACATGGACTCGCCGGTGACTGTTCTGAGCTGGATGTTATTGGTAACTGGCCGAATTTCTGATGCTCTCAAGATCCTGGACTTGGCAATGAAGACAGCGGCGCCGGTATCGATGGTGATGGTAACTGCTCGCCCATTGATGGTGCCTCTGATGACTAGGCTGCCGCTATCGCGGCAAAATCCCCGGATGGATAACGTTTTGGGGGCTGGTGGAGGGTCAGTCAGCATTCGCCCCCTTATGCTGACTGGCTGGCGGTCCCTGGACATGTGGCTGTTCTGTTGGTTACCCGTGGTCGGTGATCGTTCAGGTAGCCTCACTCGACAATCACGTTGAAAGTGTCTTGTCCGTCCGCAGCGGTAACATGCCCCTCTGGTGCCAGTTCTTTGTGACCGTTCTAATATTTTGTTCAGACCAGCCAGCAGCGCTTGAAATGGTGACTCTGACTCTTCCTGGTTGAAAGAAACTGCTCGGACCGTCGGCTTGGACATGTTCATAACTTCCTCTACTTCCAAAGCCCGAAGAATTCTTACAGGCTTTCACGGAATTTTTGCGTTTTTCCACTCAGTTGGACTTGGTATACCTCACTCAAAGATTGCTTGTCGTAACGTTTGTCCAGGATGGCGATAATCTTGTCGAAATGGCCTTGTTCATCGACTGGAATGCTTTGGAGGAGTTCTAGGGCCGGACCTCTTAACGAAATTACCAGAGACCTGGATTTTTCTTGGTTTTCCCATCCATTAGCTGTAGCCACGGCTCCAAATTGCCGTTTATACATGGGCCAAGAGGAGCTGCCATCAAATGTGGGTGGTTTGCTAACGGAACCTTTGGTACTCACGGTGTGCTGGTATTTTCCTCGCTGTAAGTCCTGTTGCATTTTTTTGATTTCTGTTTCTACCTTGTTTTGAATAGCACTGATTTCAAATTTCACCTGGCTCTGTATGGAATCGATGTCATCTACTTTGGTTTCAAGGGCCTCCACATTATTTTTTAGGATCTTTATGTCGTCGTTTATCTCTTTTATATCTGATTCTACTATTTGCATTCTTTCATTAACTGTTTCGTTAACTTGTGTTAGTATTTGCATTAGTTGTTCAAATTGCATTTGTCTTTTTTCTTCAGTTATTTTAAATTCATTTTGTCGTTTTAATTCGGTTTGATCTTGTTTCTTTTCAAATACTTTAAAATCATTTTGTCTCTGTTCATCTAATAATTTAAATTTCGAGAACAATCTTCAATTAAATGATGTTGTTTTTTTTCCATCGTAGTGACAAGATTTTCTAATTCTATTTTACGTTTTTCATCAAAAGATTTTACTAACCTTTGTTGAATTTCTTCTTGATGTTGTTTTTCCTTCTTGTCACGTTTTCCTAGAATCTGGACTATTTTTTCATCCAGTCCCTCCGTAACCTGTTTGATAATTTTTTTGGTAGTTTCGTCGGTTTTTTCCATACTACGAGTTTCCATAAATCAAATTACGATTTTAACTGCACTTAATCCTCTACTTCTGATCACCAAATTGTTGTAAAGTCCGTGGGTTCAATTTAAAATTATAAAACTAATATTCACTTTCACTTTTCTAGAAACTTTTATTTACATTGAATATACAACAGCTGATTCAAATATCACAATAACAATTTTACATATAAGCTCTTCGTACAACCAACTGCCCTCACATTCGTGGCCTGCTTCCTTTATAAAACCAGCATAGAAAATTCTCCCAAAAATCATCATCACTCCTACAGGTGCCGAGTTTTTTCGAGAACCATTTTTTATCTCAAAGCGATTCTTGTCGTACTGAAATGAAACAGGGTCGGCTTTGTGTAAATTTCGTAACAATATGAAAAAAATATATTTGGGTTCCACAGAGTGAGACCTTTGATTTGATGTATTACATGATGAGTTTTAAAAAATTTTAACTTTTAAATTTTCTTTTAATTGTATAATTTTCCCCCAAAATTATTTTTCCTGTAAAGTTCGAGTAACTTTCTATATTTCTTATTTTTTTCAAAATTTTAGGCTCAGTAGTTTCGGAGATCAAGAGGGGGAACGGTCAATTTTTTTTTAGTTTTTTCCCCCCATAAGTACCCCTAAAATCAAAATTTCTTCTTTTGTATGTATTCCTGATCGGGTTACCAAACTATACATTGATACCAAATTTCCTCTTCCGTCCAGTAGTTTAGGAGAAAATTGTTGTGATATGAGAGAGGCAGAAATCCGGAGTGATATTATAGGGTATCCGTATATTGTATATACGGAACCCAAAAAATGGGATATTTCACTTGAAGCGGACAACGAAAATAATGTCAGATTTTAGATCTTGTTCTTATAAATTACCTGAATGAATGTACAATATTTTGGTTTTATAAAGCCTAGTTGCCAGTTTATCAGTCTTGACATAATTGAAGAACATTGAGCAACCTATTTTCTGAAAACTATTGATGCTATTATCAATCAAATCAAATGTAGCTCACAGTCCATAAATAATACGTGTAAAGGTTTAAAATGGAATATGCAATTGTTGTGGAGTTAGATGAACCAAAGTGCGCAGGTGTTGCACTAAGCGATTTCTGAGGGTCATGCCACGTCACATGGGAAAGGGTCAAGCCATGTCACATGGGAAAGGGTCATGCGATGGTGGAAATCTGAAAAACTTAGCGATACATGAAAGCCTACAGTGGCCAGCGAATAGGGCAATCACCATTCCACAAAGATTTTATACTAACAACAGATGGCCTTACTATTAAACGAACAAGTTATAGTGCGAACTGCAAACAAATTTCAGAATAAAATTTTCTTTAGGACTACAGGCTCTTTCATTGTGAGCAGTTTAATTTTAAATAAGTATTATTTTTATTTAATTGTATATAAGCATAGTGATAAAACCCATTTATATTGAGGCTGCGCTGTTTAAACCGTTCGTTTGTAAAACGGTCAACCTAAGAAATAGTTCAGTGGGACAACTTCGCATTTTAGTTCATCTATCTCTAAAACCAACGCAGATTCAATTTTAAACCTTAAGACGTATTATTTCTGGACTACAAGCTTTGACATAAAAAATGAAAAATACTGAAGAGAGTGAAATCTAATTTGAAATATTAACTTCCAGTTGCTGCAAGAAAAAAAAATTGAACATTAAATTTGCAATAACTTACATTTTTCTCAAAAGTACATGACTTATACTATTTTTTATCATTTTAGATAATAGCAAAGTTCTTCAATAATTTAAAGGCTTATAAACTGGCAACTAGGACAAAAAATAATTATGTATACATCAGAATACAATTAATGCAAAGACAAACAAAATCCCAAATCTGACATTATTTTCAGTGTCAGCTACATGTGAAATGCTTCATATACTAAAAATACCAAAAAATAAAAAAAAGTGAAATATTGTCTTCAACAAATCGAGCACCAATTATTTCTTACAATAACGTGTTCATATATATTTTAGATCAATAATTTGAAATAAATGTAATTTTTGCAGACCGTAGTTACAATATAAATTATTAAAAATAATTTAATACTATTTGAATAGATTTTGAATTTATTGTTTGGTATAAATTAATAAGGTTATCACTTACCAACTATTGGTGCGTTAAATCTTGCTCCAAATGCGAAGGTTATGACATCATGTGGTTCTACTAATATTACGTCAAAATGTTCGTCACTTTTGAGCAAATCGGCCACTTCTTTTGTATTGAATATTGCTTCATCCATTGTGTCAAAAATGGCTCTAAGTTCAAATATTGAACTCATTAAGGAATGTTTACTTGATAAGGCTTGAGCAAAACTTTTCTTCTTAAGAATTTGGTATAGGTGACTCACATCTATTTCAGTTAGGTTTGTTAAGCTTTCGTCTCTTAGCGGATTGGTGACTATTAGAGTTACATTGTGCCCTCTAAGTGTCAGCTCTTTTCCTATGTTCAGATAAGGCTTTTGATGACTAATTAATGGTAGGGTGAAAACACCTAAGATTTTTGCGCATCGTACGTGAATTAATAACACTACTTGCATCACAAGAACCAAATATAAATATTTCATTTTTATTACTTCTTGTATAAAATACATTTTTTATATCCCCGATTTACCGAATGCCGTTCTATATATTAATTAAATGTGCAGCGCAAAGTGAGTAATTCGAAAGTCATTTTAACGTTTTTTTTAATGTAAATCATTAAAGATAACTGTTAACTTACTATAACTAAATATCGTAGGAATGTTTGTAGTTATACTAAATGACCAGTCGATATTGTGTTGAATTATCAAAGGCAATTGAATATATAATAATTTATAAAAAAGGGTTTAGCAATAAATTGTATTGAAGGTTAAGATGATGAAATACTTTCATATGGTGTGCATATATTTTCAACCTTTATAGCTTTTATCAGGCATGCAAATGGTCTTTTCTAAAATATTAACAAAATTCTCACAAGTATGAGATTGGGAATGAGTTACCTTCATATTTTTTATGATTTCACTAGGCATTTATTGTCTAGGCATCCAGTTTTGTTTTTTGGAAATTTTTATTGGCCATTCGATTCGAAAAATTGAAGTAGACTTCATACTATATGTACACCAGTCAATAGAGATTTTTAACTGCCATAAAATTCAACAGCAAACCGCACACGCCATCAGGTAAATAATAGTTTCTAAGACATAACTGATATAATTTTAACAGCAAACTTGTAGAATTAAATTATCTGAGCCTTAAAAATTCCAAAAATATGGGGTATTTTCGTTTTTTGCTTATAGTGTGAAAAGGAATGATGTGTTCATACTACTTTCAATAGAATCAGAAAATCTTCGAAATGAGTGTTTATAGATTTTGATCGCAGCATTTTTAATAAAGAAAAGCTGGAAAAACTGATATAAAGTGACTGTTTTAAAAAAATTCATTACTTGGTGGTAATAACAGCTGGAATCTTAATCTACCTCAGATTAATAAGGCTGAAGATCGATATTGTTCGTAGATCTTGCAGAGTTGCAATTTAAATAATTTGTAGAAATATTTTGCAGAACATATCATATTAACCACGAAAGTTCAATATGGATATGCAAAATATATTTTGAAAGCTCATAAAACGCACTTCACTTTGTATATCTTGGATGCCGAAAATTTTTTTAATACTGCTTGTAAATTTTGGCTTAAACAACCGAATACTCTCTTCGAGGTGTCATTCTTTTGTATGCAAGATAATGTATATTACATATATTGTTTCTGGTCGGAAATCTTCATCAGTTGCGCTTTGTAAACGCGAGATGTAAGACCGACACCTAGGATTTTCAGGGACACTAGCACACCGAGGATCCCAATCTGGATCCGTTCCGTGTAATTACTGTTCTTCATAACTAACTCATAGGTTAGAATGTCACGATGAAATTTTCAGGTTACTTCACCTGGTAGAGATATTGAATATTCTCTTCGAGGTGTCATTCTTTTGTATGCAATACATATATATGATATATATTGTTTCTGGTCGGGAACCTTCATCAGTTGTGCTTCCCACAATAGAATGTCGAGAGGACATTCGGTCTTACATCTCCCGTCTACAAATTAAACAACCGACTTCTTCTCCTCAGATATCTTGACAGTGGCGGATCCTCTCAGTGGAAAAAATAATTTAATTAATAACAGTAAACAGTATACAGGTAACCATTAACATAATAATCCAATGAAAAATATGGCAAGTAATAGTTATATAGATAAAAACGTAGAGTTTGCTGTTAAAATATTGACAGTTATGCTTTATAGACTGTTACTGACGTAATGGTATAAGCGAATTAATGAATTTTATTTTCGAAAATGGCTTCAATTTTGCTCTATAACCTGGAGTCTTTGCGAAAGTTCTAAACAAATAGGCAAAAATAAAGGTTTTCGTTTATCGCGAGTATCTTAAAAAGTTTTGCAGATGTCGCACATTTAATCGAACCTTATTAACTCCCGGTAATGTACAAACATTTATAATTTAGGTGATGTGAAAACCGTACGCTCATATTTACAAAGTTTATAACTGCTGCGGTGGGGGCCGCTATGGCCTCAGTAATAATATCGAATCTTACCCAAAGAGTAGGCAAGCACTGCTATAATAGGCATAAGCAAGTAATCATAAGCAGTTCCCAGGATTTCTTTTCTGCTGCATATGAATGATACGTTCTACCGGGAATTCTTCTTGAGAAAATAACCACAATTTATTGGCAGTCTATAAGATATTAATAGGTCGTGTCAATGTCTCATTTCAAAATTGACGGACATCACATTGTTATAAAATTTATTTACGCCGCCTCTGGAAAAAAATAACCAACCTTCTGAAGTCATCATTCCGACTAAAACAACATAAGCATTTAAGCTGACTGAAGTAATAACAAAGAGGGGTCTTGCGCAAGGTCGACTGGTCTGGAAATTTCGATAAGACTCCGACAAAACGCTACACGAACTGCGAGATGACCCTCGAGAAATGCTAGAGAGTTCCATGTTAATTATAAAAGGACATTGTACATTGTGAGTAGTAGTTTTAGTTTATTTGCCGTGTGAAATGTACCAGTATCGATTAGCTGTTGTAAATAAATAGTGGATTTAGTTGTGTGTTCTGGAAAGTGAAAGTGAATATCAGCCTTAAATTTAATTTGAAGCCACAAAATTTATTGCACTATTTTGGGTTAAATATGAATACATGATGGCTAATTAGGCTCATGTAAAGTAATTGTCAATATCTCCTACTGCGACCTTACGTCGAATTCTGTTAACTGTCTGCCTGTTGCGTTACATCTGCCTCGCCCTGTATTGACATGGAGTTGCTGGTGTCAAATGTGATGGTGATTGCTCGGTCATTAATGGTGTCCTGGATAACTAAGCTGCTGCGATCTCTGCAAACTCCCTAGATGGATACTGTTCTAGGGTTGGTTGAGGGTTAGTCAGCATTCGCTCCCTTATGCTGACTTAGTGTTTAAGGTGGTTGTATAGTACAGTTGCGTTGGTCAATCCTAACTAGTGACCTGTTTGGTAGCCTCACTCTGCTGCCACGTTGGAAATACCCTTTATATCCACAATGGTAATAAGCTCCTCTGGTTTCAGTTCCTTGTGAGCGTTGAAGTACAGCACAGATAACAACACCCGAAGGGGTGGCTCCAGTTCTTCCCGCCTGAAGGAGACTGCTCGTATCCTCGGTTTTGACACGTTTATGACGACCTTTACTTCCAGCGCCCGGAACAAGGCTTCACTGACACTAAGTCTTTGTTTGAACTTCGACATCTCTGATACAATTTCAAAAATTGGGTGTGGTCAACTAATCTTTAGTGTCTGGTATATCTGGGTCTGGGTCTAATCTCTGTTTCAAATTCTTGTAGAATTTCCCCGGATTTCTGTGTTTTTTACTCGATTGCGCTTGATATACCTGACTCAGTTGTTGATTGTAACTTCTGTAAGCAATCGTTTACCAATTTGCAACTCTGGGAAACACTTCACTTAGCTGGATATATATTCGGCGTACACGTACTCTAAGCATCAATTTTGGATTCCATCAAACAGTTTGTTATTTGTTAAATTTTAAAAAAATGCAAAAACGACTACAATATTAATTGATAAAAAAGTATACATGAAAAATCTCCACCAAACTTTACCAAATCTAAATCATTTACTCCTTTCTATAGTACCTATATTTTACAAAAACAATATAAGAATCTCCTTCTCGGTGTTGCGATTTCTTTGTCAGTTAGAATATAAATAATTTATATTTAAAAAAAGGACCGACTTCAGCTGACTTAAAATAAAAACCGTTTAGAAACAGTGTGCAATCAATCACTATTTTCACACATCTTTTTATCTGATTTAAGGTAAAATACAATTGAAAATTATCGCGTATTCTTATTTCTCTCTCTAAGGTTGCAAGATCATGCACCCTGAATAACAATAATTTTACCCTTACTTCAAACACCTTGCATAAGCAACTACCTATGTTCCAAATTATATAACTATTTTAAACCGCCCTGTATAACTGTAATTCTACTCCAATTTTTATTTCAACCATCCTGTATATTCAACTACTTCTGACAATTGTTAAAGCCTTTTGTATAACTGTAACTATTGTCCGTCCTATAATGCAAATATCCGCTCTGTATAACTCTAGTTTCGCTCCACTCTTATTTCAGCCACCCTGTATACGCAACTACTTATGTTTACTGTACAACCACAAACATGAATTCACAGAACAAGAACGTAAAGCACTCACTCCACACTATACAAAACCACCACCACCAAAAATTCAAAAAATAATCTAATATTCCTTTATTGTCCGTGTAGTGAACTTTCAAAATTTCTTCTAAACATTATTCGTACTCTTACAGGAAGTTCTGTTTCTCATCTAAAAAACAGTGCACATTTCTTGGAAAAACTGTCTCATTAGAATACAAAAATATCTTTACAATAGCAAGCTTTGATATAATAAATCTTTATAACAATATTCCTGTTTCCAAAACATTTCCAATAGTAAAACAACTATTGGAACGGGAATCTACATTAAATCAACCAACTCTTTTATCAATTGAAACAATAATGGGACTACTAACATATTGTACCAAAACTAGATACTTTCAATTAAACGATGACTTTTACCAACAGGATTTTGGCATGGCCATGGATTCTTGTCTCTCACCAGCATTAAGTAACATATTTATGGAAAACTTTAGAACAACAAGTAATTTTATCAAAAGAAAATAAACCTTTAGTTTGGTGGCGTTACGTTGACATTTTCGTAATTTGGGAACACAATCTTGAAGAACTAGATAAATTATTAAATGACATAAATAACAAAGAGCCAACTATCAAATTTACCCTACAAATTGAAGAAAATAACAAACTATCTTTCCTAGACTATTAATAACAAAAACAGAATCTTCATTCGAAACAGAAGTTTGTAGAAAACCAACTCATACAAACAGATACTTAAATTTCAATTCAAATCATCCGAATACAGTAAAGAACGGTGTCATTAAGTCATTATATTGTTACGAGAATTCATCCGACAGCTGGTGCAATCGGCCATCAACCAATTCGTGGAAGGGACGTTATTCCGATACTTCTGGGAATGCGAAATGTTTCGTCTCTCAACAAGTCGGCCGCTGCCGTTACTGGGAATTTCCTTAAAGCTTCGAGAACATGATAGAGTTTCCTGATGGTTCGTGGACCTACCAGACAATTCCAAGATAAATATATAAATAAGAAACAGCTAGCGATAGGGGGCATTTAGTTTTCGTCGGTCGTATTGCACAGTTAACATAAAATGTAAATAGTAGTTTCTGTGAATATAAATTATGTAAAAGTAGTGGAAATAAATTAGAGTGAGTTGGACTGTGTTTTTTAAATAAATCCAAGAACTGAACAGAACCCGAGTGTGAAAATAAAAACATTACAGTGGTGACAGGTGTACGGTGTATTTGTGGAAGTTTAGAAGTGAAAAATAAATAGATGGACAATGTTTAAAACAGTGAATTTGGACCAGTTGAAAGTGACGGACTTACAAAAAGAACTTGAAGAAAGGGATTTAGAAATTAGTGGGAAGAAAAGTGAATTACTACAACGGCTACGAGATGCTCTAATAAATGAAGGTAACAATCCCGACACATATTTGTTTGAAGTTTCTGGTAATGGGGACATGAGTATGCTGTTACAAAAAATAGACAATTTAGTAGAAAATTCTAAAACTCTAGAAGAGAATTTGCTAGAAAATTCTAAGACTATAGAAGATAAGCTACAAACATTACAAGATTATTCTCAGATCATGAAACATGCGTTAGAAGACAAACTAGCAGAAAATTCTAAAACCCTGGAAGAAGTTAGTAGAAAATTCTAAAACATTAGAAGACAAATTATTAGAAAATTCTAAATGGTACAGAAAAAATCAGCAATGCTGGAAGAGAAAATATCCGAGAATGAGGCTGAGATGGAGGAGCTAAAGCAAACAATAGTCGAAGAGTCAGTCAAAAATGAAACGCGGATAGAAGAGCTAAAACAAATAATGGAGGGTGAGATCAGCAAAATAAGAGAACAAGTAGTCACAATACAAAAGGGAGAGACTGCACCAAAGACCGAAAGCAGAAATAGTCCAGAAGTAGTGGATTCGAAAATTGGCCTCGAAGAAGCAAGACACAAAATGAAACCTCCACAATTTGATTGGAAATCGTCATGGACTAACTATAGGCGCCAATGCGAGGCTGCTGCTAAGCTAAGCGGATGGTCGGCAGAGGAGAAGGCAATCGCATTAACCCTAGCCTAAGAGGGGATGCTACAGATATCTTACTAACATTGAATACCTCTGAGCAAGAAGACTACCATCAACTGGTCAAACATTTAGAGTTGAGGTATGGCCAGACACATTTGGAGCACGCCTACCACTCCCAATTGAAAAATCGGCACCAAAAATCAAATGAATCCCTATAAGAATTTGAAGCTGACATTGCTCGTCTGGTTCGCCTTGCCTATCCAGCCACACCGGAAAATGTAATAGAAAGGTTAGCAGTGCAAGCATTTTTGGATGGACTTCGGGACCACGAAGTCAGACAAGCATTGACCCTAGCTCGACCGACTCAATTAGTGGATGCACTGGATAGAACTCTAGAATTCGAGGCTGCGAAAAATACCTGCAGAGTCCGAATCGTTGACGGAGAATCCGAAGATGGCGGAAACGACGAAGGCTCTGTAAGAAAGATAATAGAAGAAGTCCTTACCGAAAAAAGACTAGTGAGATGTCGGAAGTGTCGTAAGGTAGGACATGTTCACAGTCGTTGCAAGGAGAGCAACGGAGTCCAGACTTCCTCGGCGGGAAAACTAAAGAAGGTCTATGTAAAGGGACCATCGTCGACCTGTAGCAAACAAGTGTCAACTACCAACGCATATGTCGCTTCGCTACGCAACCACGTTAACAGTGTCTTCGTAGATGGCCTTATTAATATTAAGGAAGAAGGTGTTATTGAACCATCCAATAGCCCTTGGGCTTCTCCAGTTGTCTTGGTTAAAAAGAAAGATGGTTCGACCCGATTTTACGTGTACTATCGGCAATTAAACCACGCTACAAAGAAAGATAGCTATCCTCTCCCAAGAATAGACGATACCCTAGATACGTTGGCTGGATCGAAGATGTTTTCCACCCTGGACTTGAAGAGCGGTTATTGGCAGGTGGAACTTGCTAAAGAAGACCGAGAAAAGACTGCTTTTTCCATCGGCTCAAGACTTTATCAATTCACGGTGATGCCGTTTGGACTGTGTAATGCTCCAGCAACGTTTGAAAGATTGATGGAAACAGTGTTAAAAGGGCTTTCATGGAAAACGTGCCTGGTATATCTTGACGACATTATCGTGGTTGGAAAATCTTTTGAAGATCACGTGAGGAACCTGGAGGAGGTATTTCGGCGACTTCGAAGTTAGAAATTTCGAGTCTCATCTTTTCCAAGACGTCTGCAAGCTCTTGAAGATCAATAAAACACGGACGACAGCATTACGTCCTCAATCCGATGGAATGGTAGAACGGATAAAACCGCACTAATTACGTTCAGGCTTGCTCAAGAGTTAAACAGACCTGAACAGAAAACAAACCTTCCGAATCAACCCAGAACTTCACTTATTAACACTACTACTACTCAGGACAACTGCATTACAGTTACAACTATACCATATATACAGAGTCTGTCAGAAGGAATTAAAAGAGTAGGCAACAGATTTAATGTTAAAACACCATTCCAAACAAGAAAAACACTGAAATCTCTAATATCGAAAACAAAACCAACCAACCCAGAACTCAGAAAACTGCATATACCAGATTCCTTGCGAATGCAATAAATTTTATATTGGAGAAACATCGAGAACATTAAACGTACGAATAAATGAACACAAGAAATAAATCAAATTTTCATTTTGCAATTTACATCAATAAATATAAAGCCATTGACAACGAAGTCAGAATAGTCTTTCAAACGTTTGGTTTTCCCTCAATATACGTCGTTTTATTTCGATTGTGGTGTTAGATATTTATGATACAAATTTAACATTTACCATAATGTTTACAGTTTTTTGCATATAATTTTCAGATTTTGCTTTATAGAAAAATGTACGGGATCAAGCTGGAACATATCTTTGCATAATACAATTTATAAAATTCAAATTGCGTGAGCACTTGTAAAGAAAACAATGAAGATTTATTGAAAATCGCTAAAATCTAGTGTCTTTTTTACTTTTTTTCTGATTTTCTAGAAAACCGTAAATCTCATATTATAGACAATTATATGGGACCTTTCTGTAATGTTCCTTAATATAATGCAGTTTAAATCATCAAAATTGCCCCAGCCGTTTTTGAATAATCGCCCCACATACATAAAAAAAAATGTTGCATACTTTTTGGAAGTCGGTTAAAAATAAATAAACTTAGGGGAAGACTCTATTATATGTCTGTATAAAGTAGTTTATCTGTTTAGTTTATCTGTTTGTGTTGTAAATTTTAAGGTATGTTATACTGTAACAGTGCAAACTTATAATAATTAAACAGATTATACATATATCGCTCACTTTTAATTAGAATAGCTGAACTTTATCGGCTGTTTTAGTAACATTATTTGATTACCAAATAACAACTGTCTATTATTATTTTCCATTTTCATAGTACCAACGACAGATTTAATGACTTAAATCTATAGTTGCTCCTTAATTAAAATTCTAAAGTTAAAATAACTTCAATATTTGCAATACATTAGGTACTACTTTACTTTTAATTGTGCCTTTTGTTCTGTACATTTGATGAAGGAAAAATGTTGAGTATCAGTATACAGTTTGGAGAATAAAATATTTTGGATTTTGGGGCTTCTTGTTTAACAGAACAAAAATCGACTATCCACCCTTATTTCCGAAACTATTGAAAATAATAGGAAACGTAGCGTCTTACTCAAAGTCTGTTTGGGGGGCAAAATATAAAATTAAATTAAAAATAGGTCAGACCCCGTTGTCAATGGCAAAGAACTACGACAATTGTCAAACATTTTAATTTTAAATTTTAGAATTGTGCATTTTTTCATAATTTCTTTGCCATTGACAATAGGGTCTGACCTAGGCCCCGAAACGTTTGGAAATATACAGTAATTTCGTGAATTGTAGTGTTATTTCCCAAAAAAGTGCATAAAAATTTAACTCTTGTTGCGTTAAACTCTATTTGGGATGTTAATGACTAACACTTATTATTAATGTTAATCTTGTTAGTAAAGATACTTTATGTTCATTAATGCCGAGATTTTCGGAAAGTCTGCATAATAGTTTCAATACGTACTCAGCGACCCAAAAACATATATTAACCATGGTTGCCCTTGTCACAGGAAATGTTTCTCGCTTTGACCTTGAAATGACCTTGAACGTGACCTGACAGGGTCAGATGGACCTCGGGTTCAGACACAGCGCCTGGAAAACACAGGGTTATAGTGGTCCAATGCACAGATTTTTTTTATTTTGTGGGGCTGTGTATTTATTTTAGATTTCAATCCGTTGAGGGAGGCGAAACTAATGATGGTTTTTAACTATTTCTGTTTAATGGATTGTAAAATCTCCAAAAGTAGTATCATAATTGTTTTGATAGATTTTAGTCAATAGGAATTTTTGTCGAGTGATTACCATCCTATCACAGGTAAAGTGCATAACACACCAAACGACTCCGGATTGTGGATCTCTGTGGGTTAGTTTTCCCTGAATCTTCTAGAATCAATTTCGCGTTAAATATTAATATCAAATTTGCTTGAATTTTCGTACTTCTCAATATTGTCTAGTTGTTAAATCCATAGACTTGCTTTTCAGTTAATCCTGCGAGAGAGTTTTTCTATAAGAAGGCAACTAGTGTTTCGGCAATTTCCAAAAATTGCTTTTATTACACTTTGATTTTGGATTATTTACCTTATTTGTTTTTCAGAGAGTTGAGAAAACTAATAAAACTCGATTATAAGAAACGTCCAATATTTCACAATACTTGTACATAATGCTATATTGTTGTATTTCTTATTATGATGATAATGTAATCATTATTGAAACTACTCTTTCTGATTGAATTCTCTAATATGTAGAGTTATTTTTAACGTTAATTATAGACCACTTCATATAGACGGTTCCAGCTCTTCAATATTTTTTCGTTTACAATTAAAATTACCAATGTCGTTTTTCTTTGGTAGATTGAGATCAGGAATGCCTTCCATAAATAATCTATTCTGCATAAAATAACTTATAAAAAAATCATTAGCGTACGGTAGCCAAGACCATTTGGTATTTGTTGATTTGAGAAAGCGAATGATAGTTTTTCAATAAATAAACTGTGGGACAGCCTGCCAGAAAATGGAATACAGCCGGCCCATATCAACGCAGTAAAAGAATTACTAACAAAATAGAGTCTTTATTAAATCAAGGCAAGGACTATCCGAATATTTTCAAATGAATAAGCGTTTAAGAGGGGGGGTGTTACGTTTCTCCTAAGCTATGTAAATTCTACCTTAATTCGACTTTGACACGTTAGTACAAATAATGTCGTAAATGAATAAGTAAATGAATAAGTGCGAAAGTTCCTATGAACATAAGTCCGCTTTGTTACCGGTGTACGAGGTGTTGAAATCTTCAGATTTTTTCTTCTGACTACTTAAGTTTTTGAGATATATAGTTTAATTTTGGAGCGTGAATGTCTCTATGAAGTCTTCATAGTAAGATTATAGAAAGGGTCATGAAAATCTAGGAGATGGTACTTATTCTGGGGTCATGTTTTCCTTCTGCCCTAGAACTATTTCTGGCGTGTTTTTTTCGTATCTGCTACTGTTTTGTGTAAAAAAATGATCAATTTCGTTTGTACCGTAAAAACAAATAATCCTTTAGTTAATTATTTTTCTAGTAGGCGGCTGTTATATTAATTTCCATTATTGCCAACTCTATTCAAACTCTTTATTAAGGTAATATGATTACAATTAACAAATGTTAAAAAGACATTTCAGCCATGTTAACAGCCAGGCTGTGAGGCTTTACAATTCTCTCACCAGTATAACCGGGAGATGGGGTGACTTAACCTAACTTAACTAAGGAAAAACCTACTTATTTCAATGTGTCAATTTAATTTGACATTCAATAATCTATTAATATCATCTAAAAGAGCAGGCGCTAAAACTTTGAACTCAAATAGAGACAGTTATACATTATACAAATAATAGTTATAATAAAAAAATAGTCATTAAATAGGTATTTACAATCAACAATCATTGTATAAGGACAATCAATTTAAGAGACAAACATTTTAAAATACAACAAAGGAGAAGTGAATTTAATAAATTTACAAGTGTGCTACATTATAAAGGACTCTCAGAGTTATTAAATTAAACCTTAATATAATATATAATTTCAATATAAGGCTATTACATCAAATAGCACACATTAACATTTATGTATACTACAGCGTCTATTTCCCAATCTACGAATCGGCCGGTGAACGGTGCCACGAATAAGCGGGCTAAAAATTAGTATCTACGTTAGTGTTTTGTGTTTTCACATGAATTTTGTAGCCGTGGCGAGATAGCTTGTGCTTGGGTTCAGTTCCTTAAATGGGAGGATGTGGGACGTGAATACATATAATTAGTTTTATTTGAAGAATAAAATTGTAGAAATTGATGATAATATATTAATGGATATCCATACACACACACACACACACACACACACACACACACACACACATATATATATATATATATATATATATATATATATATACTGGAACTTGGTATCAGATTACGCGGAGACTATCCTCAAAGAACTCCGCAATACGTTCGAGGAGTAGGCTTTAGAGGCTTTCAATGTAAGAGCAGTAAACATCTGCAATGAACCACCCTTGCGAAGTAGTATTGACTAAGAGTGCCGCAGGGGACCATGGTTGTAGGAGAAAGAGGTTAGGGTTTTAGCGGGTATACGGTATACTGGCTTCAATGCAACGATTTACTCTTGCTTTGAAGTCATTGCATCGGGAGTCCCGCACGACGGCCAGCACGTGCTAGCTAAGTACGGAATGTATTTCCCCCTCTTCGGATATAAATATATATATATATATATATATATATATATATATATACACATATTCATACATATGAATGTGAAAGAAGAGTGTGATGATTAAAAAATAGAGAAGACAAACTACTGGGGATATTTAATTTTTTTTTTAATATTAGATAGAGACAAATGACAATTCTATCTCCACACTGCTCTATTAAAAAAGGAATGACTGGCGAGTGAACCAACTATTACACTGTTTATTAGACAACGTTTTGTTGTGGTGTTGTTGATATTTAGTGAGTCCAATAAGGTATCGTTGTTGGCACACCACACTCCTCGTGCTCCACTCCTCGGAGGAATTTCTAGTGGCCATTACAGTATTCAAAAACTGTGGGTCCTCATAATATTCTTTCTTTATTCTGTACCCTTGACTCAATGGTCGATGTCCTTCCCAGTGTATGCCCACATCAACAACTACAGTTTTAAGGCCTTTAGTCAGGATTAGTTCGGGTATTTTAAGAGTATTGTTAGGGCTCCTTATACGCGGTTCTACCTCTAATGTCCAGCCTTTTCTCCCGGCCTCCTTTTGTATGATATTAACGACGTTGTTGTGCCTTGCTATTCGTTTTTGATGGGTAATGTAGCAGCTTTGGAGGATGATTCCCGTTTGTCACACCCTCCGCGGCACTTTCTGGAGTCTGTATCGTTGTATGGGAGGTCTCGGGATGGTAGCAGATTTGCACGTAGCTTTATTGCTTTAATATATGTTTTGGCCGTCCAAGATGGTGGCGGGTTGGACATCCAACTATTGGTTGCTGAGGACGAAGAGGCACATTGTTTCAGCCCGTTACCTGACCACGATGTTTCTAGGCCCGATATAAGGAAGTTGTTTATGTTGTTAGTTGTTGGGAACTCATTACAGGCAGCAAGTCTTTCGATATGATGGTTAGTATAAATCTTGGTTTTGTTCCGGTAAGTGATTCTGGATATTCTTAAGACGTCTTATCATAATACAGGGTATCTTTAGGAGGAATGGGAAAATCCCAAGTCCACCACCACGTCTGGGGGCATGAATAAAGGAATTTGAGGTAGAGGAGGGGAGATGAAGGATGGACTTTAGGGTGCGCCGGATTAGTCTGTCCGTTTCCTTGAGGAGCGCTCTAGTAACAAGGATATTTTGAAGGTCGCTAATCCAGCGCGGGATCAGAAAGGAAGAGAGGATATGGAGTTTTTGTGCAGGTTTCAGGGGGGCACGAAAGATATTGGATAATTGGGATTGAAGAGTGTCTAAGGAGGGAAGTTCAGCCCCCATTCGATTGTATCGGAGACCCAGATACTTAAATGTGTCCTTCCCGCCTTTGACGAAAAATAATGTTTTAGTTACACTATATAATTTCATTTTCCGAGGGACGACACGGAGCGAAAGAGCGAGGGATTTATCCGCGGTTAGGCTGATGCCTAACCTATCAAAGAATGTTGTAGTCGCCTTTAGCAGAGCATTCGATTCGGATGTTGTACTCGCTAGTAGAATAAGGTCATCTGCATAGCTCAGGCCTTGGGAGGAAAATTAGTACTAAGTTGGTCTAGGAGTTCGTGGAAGCATAGATTGAATAGGCAGGGTGACAAGGGATCCCCCTGCTTGACTCCGTTGTTGAGGTTAATACAAATTTCTGAGTCATCTTCCATCTCAATAAAAGTCTTAGCGTTGGTGAGCGTGTTCATGACGTAATTTATTACATTCTCGTGTACCTTAAAACGAGCCATTGCTTCCCTTATTCTGCTTCTCGGGATAGAGTCGAATGCTGCTTTCAAATCGAGTGATATGATATCTAGCGGCTTTGCCTGTGCCCTTACGTGTTTGATTAAACCATTTAATATGCTGTTGTTAATTAGCGTACCATCCTTTTTCATGAAACCTTGCTGGATGTTATTAAGGGGCAATTTAGAGAATCGCCAGCTCAGAATTTTATTGAGTGTTCTTATAAAAACTGAACCGATAGTAAGTGGTCTCCAGTTTCCAACTTCATTGAGATCTTTACCGGGTTTCGGAATAAGAATTGTTCTTGATTTTTTAACCGTTTCAGGAACTCTCTGTAGTAATAGTACAGCATTGAAAAACAGCCATAGTCTCTCTCTAGGGGTGGTTTTGATATCCTTAATACTGTAATTATCGGGTCCTTTGGCTAGGGTCTTCGTTTCGTTGATGGCTTTATCTATTTCTTCATAAGTATCGGTTTATAGATATCATAGTCTACTTCATTTTCTTTAATTGTTATCTTTATTTTTTATTATAGGGACCGTGGATTTTTTCTGATGTTTTGTTACACTTACGCCTGTATTTTTGTCTGGACTTTTTAAGAAAATTTTCAGACCATGCGTCGAACAGTTCAGATTTTTCGTCTTTGGTAGATGTCGGGTCAGCCAGACGACTAGCCAGATGTTTATCACAATCAAGGCGGAGAGTGTGAGCGATGGACCCAAATGTTTCCATAATGATGTCAGGGGGTATGGGGGAGGGAGGAATTATAGGTAATTCAGGGGGTATTGGGGAGGGAGGAATTATAGGTAAGTCAGGTGGGGTGGCTCTAATAGGGCTAATTGCATCCGTATAAGGTATAGGGTCATTGTGATCAGTATGATTGGGGTTGGATGATATAGGAGGGTTATTGCTGTGATTTATTAGGATTTCATTAGTCCTGTGTTCCGGGGTAGGGGAGAAGAGGGTAGGGGAAATGGAGAGTATGCTGGGCTACTCTATGGTGATGAGCGTTTTTTTGTCAGCTGTGGAGGGAGGTGTTGATGGAGGTTGTGGAGAAGGAGGGGGACATCAGCAACGGAACCTCCCGCTTCTTCAATGTCTGTTTTAATTAGGGTAAAGAGGTCCTGGTATGATTTTCTTAGCCGCTTGCTTTTTATGGTTTTCAGTGATCGTTGTGGAAAGATTTCTGTAAGATGTTTATTGATTGCTCGACCAGTATATCTCAATTCTGCGTGTACCATATCCAAGACCTCTTGTGCAGACCATAGGTTTAGTCTAGACGCCTCTTCTTCCATCTCTCTATTGTACTCAATAGGGTGAGATTTGGCAAGATGTTGTCTCACCCCAATGAATGTTTGAAATTTCTTTCCGCATAGGCTGCATGGAAATTTTTTCTCCTCTTCTACGGTATTTAGTAGTCTGCACTATTTTCTTTGGTGGTTATACAGATTCCTTTTAGATGAATATGATTTTCCACAGGGACAGATAAAGTCGGCTGCCTCGCCGTCCATATTAGATTATTGATTGACACTAAATATGGGTGGTGTTACAAAGGGGAAAGATAAGGGGGATGAAGAATTGTTAATTTACTCTCGTTAATTTTTATTGACACACTGTGATAGTGATATAGTGATAGTTATTCAAACGCAAAATGGCTGACATGCATTTCGTCTACTGTCTCTCTAATGACAATTCCTTACAAACGTCGAGAAGATATGCTGCAATGTATTCTCAAGGTGTAGCCCCTCATCACACTTTGTTTGGAGGGCTTCATAAACGACTAAGAGAACCAAACCTAGAAAAATGATGATGTGGTTGCCAGAATTAGATGAAACTTTACTTAATTTAATTGACGATACCAGCACTAGGAAAATTGCTTTACAGTTACGTGTTAATCATATGACGGTATTTGTTATATTAAAGGAACAGCTGTTATATCCATATCATGTCCAACGAGTCCAGGTACTGTTACCTCGTGATTTTCCTAACCGTCTAGCATTTTTGTTTTGGATGCTAGATATGATTAGACAACACCCTGAATTTCTGGAGCATATTTTATTTACGGATGAAGCAAGATACTGAAGGGAAGCCATTGTTAATAACCACGTGAACCACATATGGACGGAAGAAAATCCTCAGGCTATCGTTGAAGCTCATCACCAGGAATGATTTTCTTTAAACGTGTGGACTGGAACTATTGGAGATCACCTAACTGGCCTACATTTTCCTTCACCTACATTAAATGGAGATACATACACTGAGTTTCTAAGCGAAGAGCTGCCAGTTCTACTTGATCCGATTCCTTTAGGTGTCAGAGTGGGAATGCGGTTTATTTCAACGAAACATATCCAGATCGCTGGATAGGTCCAGGAGGACATCAATTTTGACCAGCTCGTTCACCTGATTTAAATCCGATAGACTTTTCAACTTGGAGACATTTGAAAACGTTGGTTTATAGTGGAACTCCTGTTCAAGACATAGAAAACTAAAGAAACCGGATTACTATTTCTTGTAGAGTTTTTCAAGATTCTCGTGGGATTTTCAATCGAATACGAAGATCTTTGTGTCGACTTCTAAACTCCTGTTTAATGGCTGAAGGTTGCCATTTTGAGCACTTAATTTGATCTCTTTGTAAAGTTAGGTAAACTTGTTTTATAATGATTTTGAACTAATAAAATGTTTAAAAATATATATAACCGACTTCCAAGTATAACTAAAAAGTTGAAAATAATTATAACGAAATACAACTCTAGACAATAAATAAAACATTCAATATTGTTAGGTACCTACACACAGAGTAAAAAATTTAAACATTAAAAGCTGCTCATTCTGTACAAATTAATTACCTACTTATCTAGTATATGCTAAGCATATCTAAAAATTGCGTACTTATCTACAATTTCATGAAACTTTATTATTGCTTGGCACCGACTTCAAAAATATACTAGATAGGTAGATAATTAATTTGTACAGAATGAGCACTTTTAATGTTTAAATATTTTACTTTGTGTGTGGGTACCTAACAACCTTGAATGTGTTATTTATTGTTTAGAGTTGTATTTCGTTATGTTTATTTTCAACTTTTTAGTTATACTTGGAAGTCGGTTATATTTTTTTATAAACATTTTATTTTCAACTTTTTAGTTTTTTTGAACTCGCTTGGTTTTTATTCCTTGTTCTTTATTTTTTATTTTGTATGTATAACCTTAGTAGACCAGGACCAGGTAACATCGAAAGACCCAACAATACACAAAGGTAAATCATCATTTAAATTGACAAGTAAAAGTTTACGAAATGAATGGTACACATTGTCTTAATAAGCCAAAAATATGTTTAACTAAATAACCCGACAGACGTTGTCTTGTCCAAACGTTCTAAAAAAATTGTTATTATTTGTATTGACGATATTATATGAAAGAACTCATTAAAATACCTTCACTATTACATGTACAGTTAATACAACTTAACCTCTGAATACCTAGTGTATGAATATATCTGTATACTTTAAGGTTTAATGTGTTAAATATAAATTTAAAACTGTGTTAATTAATAGTAAGAACGGCAATTTTAGTAGCGGACGTTTACTCTGTAAACAATTGTTTCCAAGACGAAATTGGTCAGTTTAATTTCAATTTTCTTTTATTAAAACACTTTGTAATAATTCCATTTCACAATATATTTCAAGTACTCTGTTTACTACCTTATAGGTATCACATTGTAAAATTTTGAACCATCCTGTATAACAATTATTCTATCACATACGCATGAACCACATTTTATAAATTCTTTTCAAACATTTTTCAACCAGCAAACGTCCACTCCATCCTACATTCCAACTATTCTGTACATACGGCTGTCTATGGGCCACCATACATTTTTTAACTGCCTTCTGTAACTACCATCTTACTCCGTAGGATATGATGGTTGACATATATTCAACCATCACATATATGCAACTACTTTTGAACCGCCCTATAAATCATTCATTTCTCTAAGGTTTTTATTACCATCCTGTATAACATTATCTCCTCACCACCCTATATTGTACGCAATAAAATATTTTTACATCACATTGTGTAACTATATTTCTACTTGTATAACGGTAACTTCATTCCAACCCATATTCTAAGCACCTTGGAAATTCAACAGCTAATGGTCTACCTTATAAATATAGCTTTATTTTAACATTTTTGAACCAACCTATTTAACAATTATTCTACTCCGCCCTATAATTTCACTATTTATATATTCAACTACTGATTATATAATTATTTTATCTGTATGTATGTGTATGTATAACTTGCGTTAGTCAATCATAACAGTCTATCACTTCCGAAAACCCCATAATATTAAATTGGACTTTTAAAATTAGGAGTGACTGCTCTGTCTTACCAACGACTCTTGTCTATATTCGTTGGTCTTACCTTACCGTAAAGAACAAGCACTTCTCAAAAACTTCACTGTATAATTGAATCGGCTGTGAAATTTTCACTAAGAAATGATAAATATTAGTTATTTTATATATATAATTCCGACCAATGCATCTGTGTTATTGTTATTGCTTTTATCACTTAACTTTGTGGTTTTGTTTGCGATAATTAAACACCCTGTGTATAATCACACCAACTATCAGTTTGGAGCTTGACATATGTTGTCACTGAATTTTATTTATTTTTTATTATTTATTTTTTTATTAGGCCGGGAGTAGGTAACACAAACAGCAGCATCTTTGCAAAATTGAAAAAGTTTCATTTAAATCGGTATTTGCCAGGTGTGCAAACAAAATGAGCTTGGTACTCATTGATTTCAGGAGCCGAAAATACTATATTATACTACCCATATGCTTGGGATGTACATAGAAAATTTTCAAATTCGCTACTAAAACTTCTAGTGCCTGCAATTCCCGAATTATTACGTTGGAATTAAAATATTTATGAGGAAATGTCAGTTACGTCGCTTCGATGGAATTTTTGATAAGAATATTGGATTTTTTGGCGATTTTCTGCAAACTGCACGTGGCAAGTCGCAGAAAAGTATGTGTAAAGGAAACTTCTATAATAGATTAGAATTTAAAAAAATATAGACATTGATAACAGGTTTTGGAAAAATCGAATAATATGTATTGATATTGGACGATTTCCTATCACCCATGTGTTCATTTACAAATTTCATCACTTTACCAATAGAATTCTTTTCCTAAATTTCAAGTTTCACCAATCCGGATATATGCTCTATTAAACAAGACGTTCACATCGGTGCACAACAGTAGAAGAAATCAGGTAACACACATACCAAAAAAAAAAAATACGGGCTGAATTGATAACCTCCTTCTTTTTGGAAGACGGTTAAAAATAGCATATTGCATCACAGAAGGATTGTTTGTTTTTACAGTACACATGAAATTTTCATTATTTTACAAAAAACAGTGGCAGATACGAAAAAAAACTCAAGAAATAAATTTTTGTCAATTGCCAGGGGTGTACTGAAGAAAAGTTGTAGGGGCAGAAAGAACACGTGACCCCAGAAAAAGTACCACCCTGTAGATTTTCGAGACCCTTTCTGTGATCCTATTATGAAGACTTTACAGAGGTATTAATGCTCCAAAATTGAACTAAACACCTCGAAAACTTTAGTTTTTCTTTTCGTCATAAAATGACTCGAGGAAGCGCATCTTGAAATCATTGGCACTTATTCATTTACACCCTGTAGTACATTAGTTTTTGCTGAAACACCAAGTTACTCTTGTCGAAGACGATACAACATACATGGTAAAGAAAGTAGTGAAGGAGTTTTACAAATGAACCTGGACAAAACCCAATACAGGGTGTGAGAGACAAAAGATGGAAATGACGAAAGAAATCTCCAGAAAATAGGAAAAGGTCAAATTGAATAGGTCTGTTAATACAAAACATTAGTATAGAGTACCGTGACTTACGGTTTGTTAATACAAAACATTAGTATAGAGTACCGTGACTTACGGTTCAGAAATATTGTTAAAAACCATATTAATAAGGAATAAATGCTGTCGAAAATGGGTTCTGGTGAAGATCTTGTTGACTTACCTTAAAAGATCACGTTCCTTCGGACCAACTCATACATGTTATAGGTACACAGACAAGTCTCACTAAAAAAATACAAACAATGACAAAAGAAAGATTACTCATCAAAGCATAAAGATGGATCCGAAAGAGAAGTCGTAAAAAAGAAGAGCAAAGAAATCCTGGGACAAAGGTATACAGAATTCTATGATCAAGGAGAGGTACTGAAGAATGATAATGACAGAACAGAAAAGAATGGCGTTCGAATTGTGACAAAGGCTGATAGAACTGTAAAAGGTCACCAAAATAAAAACTACGTTTATGAGGTGGGTTGGGCAGTTTTGAGATATAATTAGGGAAACGATATTTTTATGACACCGCCTTTTCCCGGCATTGGGTGGGATAGGTTTCTCGTCCTATACATAAATTGTAAAGGAGTGTATAGCCGGTAACTCTTTTATTAAGATTACAAAATTAATCTTAATTGGGATTAATTCTGTAATTTGAGTGAGTTGATAACTCAGTGTTTCTTTAATTGATTTACTGCATTTATAACTGTATTAATGTTTACTGGTGTGTGTCTGTTAGCAAAAAATCCATCTTTGGTATGTAATTTTGAATTGGGCTATAAAGATAATTTTTATGCTCCGAAATTTGCAAAAAGAACTGCTCCAGCGATATCCTAGAATGTGCTAGTGACACCTAGCTTATTTTATTTCTGCATGGGAACATACTAAATTCTTATTTTGTTTAGGCAGTTCTAACATTCCACTATTTTTAAAAAAAATCCACTGTGGTAGCGATATAATATTATGGGAAAAAAGTAAATGGAGAGAAGTCATAATGTACTGATTAAGATGATTAGGTGTCTTCGGCTCTACGAAGGTATATACTACGAAATCTGATTACAAGGATTTGAGAGAATTTTTAATAATACGAAATTGCTGTCAATGCTTTAATCAGTCTTACGTTTCTTGGAAATCGATATAAGATTCACTAACAAAGAAAATAGCTTATAAATAAAGTAAGTCACCATTGCCAACAATATTAACACAAATAAAATTACATCAAGCATAAAATATTTATAATATGGAATATCGGCGCCAGGGTATCTTAAGTGTTTGGTACCGTTATGGCGGATCACATACTCTATCCACCAAATTGCTTTTTCCATGCCCTTAATGGGTTGATCCTCAATAATAGTTTTGCATCTTAGAATGTTTTCCTTAAAGCTGAAAAAACACAAAATGCCTTTGAATTATTCATTGTACTTCAAAAGTCAATAAATAAATGCTCATAACATATTTTATTGTTGTTTAAATATTAAAATCATGATAATGGCCATAATGTTGGCTTTATTAAAAAGATAATTTTATTATTATTGCTTAAATATGATATCCAGCATATGCGCGCCGCGGCAGGCTCAAATGAGACGCAATCTGAAAGTCCAATTTTCGATAACTTTCGAGCAGCTGAGGCCGTATATCAGCAATAACGCGGCGAATATTAGCTTCCAAATAGTCCAACGTCTGTGGTTTATCCTCCCATTGAATGATTGTCTGCATTCAACTGGGGAACACAAAAGTCTGTAATCATGGAACTATAGCGATCTCCATTGACTGTAATGCTCTCACCGGCATTATCTATGAAGTCATAAGGCCCAATGATTCCACCAGCCTATAAACCACACCAAACAGTAACTTATTGTTGATGTAACGGTATCTCAATAATGGCTTATGGATGTACTTCACTCCAAATGCGGAAATTTTGCTTATTGACTTATCCATTCAAACAAAAATGAGCCTCATCGCTGAACAGAATTTTGTGATGAAAATGAGGATTAAGAGCAATATTTTTTTTCAGCCTATTCGCCAAACGTACGACGCGCATAGTGGTCACGCGAGTTTAACTGTTGTACGAGCTGAATCTTGTAAACCAATATCTGGCTCAAAATCTTCAATAAAGTCTGTGGACACAGCTCCAATTGCTGTGCACGATAGCGAATAGACTTATTCGGGTCTTCCTCAACATTAGGCTTCACAGCAGCAACAACTGTACGACGTCTCCGCTGACGCGTATTATCCATTATACTATACATGGTGCGAAAAAGATTCATGGTTGTTCGAATAACTTGCTCGGATGAACGGTTATGTCGACCGTAAAATGGACGAAGGCCTGGTAAGTTTCCACATAAATTTGCACAATTTGCAAGCGTTGCTTCGGAGTAAGTTGTTTGAATTGTTTAATGGCGATGCGTACTGAACATAAATTAGCTGTCAGTTGTCAAAATGGCTGCCACCAGAAGCAGTGTTGCCAACTTCAAAAACAAACCTCTAAAAACACCCTTTATATAATGGCAACTTGAGATATTACGTTTTCTATATTGACATGATTACTTTCGAATTAACAAGCCCAGGAGTGGATCCAGAAAAAGTCTTTACAAAAGTGATCTTGTCTTGAGGGAGAGCGATCTCTTATGAAGTGACTCGATTAGTTGACTTCCCTTCGGTTTTATGCATATGGTATTTCCTGGGCTATTGCATTAAAATTAAGTCTACTTGTGGTTGAAACCCATAAAATTAGATTTTTCCAAGCTCTTGGATTTCAAATTGCTAAGTTTAAATTTAAACTCACTGACTATGAAGGTCTTAGACTAATCAATTCACACGGCTGCGAGGGTCTGCAAACGAAATCGATTCAAAGTGCTTTTTATTATGACATGTACATTTTAGCTAGTTATAAACTACCTTTTGAAAAATCGACAATATTACTTCACAGATAACAACTATCCAAATAATATTTCTGTAGATGAGAAAACTAATCCATTGTACTAATAATTTGTTTGTTTCAGGTACCGAAGAGTTTAAAATGAGTGAAGAAATAAAGGAACCTTTTGGGAACAGACTCCAGTCATACTTTTCATTCAAAAGATCAAACAACTCTAGATGCCTATAATTAGGTTACGATAAAAATGCAATATTTCTCTGAAAACATACCAGGAATTATGGGTATATGTTCAATAATTTACTAAATCGTTATTATGCTTGTTTTAAGCTGTAGTTGGACACATTTCACACATAAGTATTATAAAAATAAAAAATGAGGTAATAATAATTTTTGCTTCCACTAAGTTTAGCTCTTTGACATACTTACCTTGGGTCTGATGCTACCTTTATGATACTTGTCGTCAACATCTCAGCGTCCATTGTAGCAGGATTCAGTCCCAGAGCCACTTTTCGATCAACCAATACTTTAACATTTTTGGGTTGGTCAACAGCAAAAGGGATACCAACCATAGGCACTCCATTGGTGATCGCTTCCTCAACTGACTGGAGACCTCCTTGAGTGACAAATACTTTTACGTTAGGATGATCTACAAGTTTATTTATTACATTTTTATGTCAATGCAACTTCAAGATTCAAATATCTTATTTTCGTTACTTTCTTACTTAGTACATCTTGTTGAGGGAGCCACTTCTTTGTCATAACGTTATTTGGTTTACCTGGGAGGTCATCTAATTCAAACTTCCACAGAACTTTATAAGGAAGGTTGCCTAAAGCTCTAATAAATACATTCAACGTATTATTACTAAGCTTGGAGCTAAGAACATTTGACCCCAGACTGAAGTATACGGCACCATCTGTAGATGAGTCCAAATAATCTTGGATATCCTGAAAGAAATAGATGGTTTGATCAACAATTCTATATAAATATGGAAAAGTCTATTGTGATGTGTAAAACAAACTGAACATATAAATTATCCAAATAACATTAGACATTCTTTGATTCTGTAAGTAAGAGCCCCGCTTAAGTATTCTCCATGGAGCCAACCTACTCACGATCATAGTTGCCAAAGTTAGGGTGTTAGAAATTCTTATTTAACTAGCCACCTCAACAAGTCTCGGATGTATAAGTAGGTACCCCTACTTCGCTAATATACCTTCTTTATGTACTTTTGGCAACCCGAAGGTCAGTAGTAATTTGTTTGTATGCTGGATCTTGTAGCAATGTTTGTATTTTGTTTGAGTAATCCGCTCTATCTAAAATTACAGTCACATTTCCTTTATCCGCAGGTAGAATGACAATGTGCTTGTTGAGGTGAGGTTGTTTCAAGGCCTTATTTTCTTCTATAGATAGGTTCCTTTTGGGTAGTTTACACCTTTTTAGAACGTGTGACACTTCTTGTCGAATTATTTCTGCGTTGTTCTCTTCTAATTTTGAAACTGTTTCCACGCCATATATTATGCTCTCTCTGTGTTGGTATGTGAGACAGAGCAATAGCGTAATTGAATCCCTTAGCCAACACGCCAATCGAGGTAGAATTCGTTTGGAGCGAAGATAAGTTATATATCGATGGTTTTATTTGTTTCTAATTGCAGCGAGGTTAGACTGTGACCGTTGATTTTCGAAAACAAAATAGTTTTTTGGCTTCTGTTGGAGCTTCAATTTGTTGAATTTCGTCTTTTGTTAGCTTGTTCTTAACTTCTTAACTCTGCATTCCTTTCAGCCCCAAATTCGTTAATCTCAGCGATTTTATCCCAATTGTAGGGTGGAGTGTATTGCTTATATGTACGTGGCTATATAAGAATTTAGTATTAAGAACATCCAAATCTCTTCTGATATCATATATATATATATATATATATTTCTAGGCGTAGATGGAAAATTATGAAGAAATGTATCGGGGAGTGTATCCGTTCGTTCTTGTTTGAATCTTCCAGACGATTCGCAAAGGTCTCACTTGGCATTATAAATGCGTTGTCAGGTAACGCACTCCCGGATGAATACTTCCATCTATGAAAATCTGTCGAATATATGATCACCTGTGATAGCTGCCCAAACATTAAATACAGTTTTGCTGGTGTACTTCCCCGTTTAATGTGAATGTTGATTTGTCAGAAAAAATCATACTCAGAGCTACTTCATCTTTGAAGTGAGTTTTCATTGTGAATGGTTTGACGTGTCCAATTCTCCGAATTGGACCTAATTGGACCTGGAGAATTGGACCTGAACTTTAGACACACTACCTTGTCAAATATTAAGCAACTGAGGATATCTCTGACTAAATAAGTTTTTGAATTCTGCAATTACCCCTAATAACCGAACATCATTTAAGTTTCTATTCGATGAACCTCAGTTAAATATTTTATTATATTAATTCAGCAAGTAATAAGTATTTAATTAAGGATTTAATATTTCAATGTAAAATATAAAGATATCAAAAATTCCACAAGTAACAGTGTTGCATTTAGATCCATTTTTGCATATGTAGTTAAGTGGACTGTAATTTATATGAGGTGTTGATTCAAGTTATACAATTTTGGAGAAGTTAAAATCTTATAGTGCATAGAATGTTTCCAGTGCATAAATATGTAACGGTAAAATTTACAATTATCTATATATAAATAGGCTAAGACAAAACGATTAGGTACCATTTTCTCCCCTGTCCCTCAACCGATTTATTTGATTTTTCTTTTGTTTAGTGGCTATTGACGACCTTCAGTGCAGAATGCTAAAATATATTTATAATATTGATTCATTCATTAAATAAAGTAAAATAAAAAATTCATAATTTACGTCCACAGTGCCGCCATATTGCTTGGAGAGAAAATCCTAAGACGGATTAACTCGAATGAGAAAAACAAACTAAATCAAACGAGAAACTAACAAATTTTGTTTGATTCTGAAAGTTAGTCTACATTATCATGCTATTGAGAACTCACCCACAAAAAATTATATTATATTATAATGACAATTTATTGGGTACTGGCAAGTTTTTCTAACTAGAGTTTGTCAACTAAAATCAGAAATTTGTATTGCCTGTCAACTGAACAATGTTTTTCCGATAATATATTATTACTTTAACATTATACTGTTAATTTATATTGTTTCTATTTTAAAGGCTAATAGTTTCATACAATTTAACTAAGATTACAAAGCCTATGATATAAATACAAATAGTGAAATTGAAGATAAATAGTTAGATCTGACATCATGGCAATCTTTCTAATTCTCGACCAATTCACAGCCAACCACAATGTAGCAGATTGAATTTCAATTTGACATTTCTTAACAATGTAAACCGCTAGGTTAAGATACCTTCTCAATGCAATCAAAAAATTATCAATGTATAATTTTCAAAATTCCAATTTCAATGAACTTACAAAAATTGTCAACATATAAAGGTATTATTTAACATAAATTAACAGGTGGTGCATTATATTTCTTAAATGTTTTGATATAATCCCCCGATGAAAACTTTTACGTAAGTAAACTAACTATTGAGAGATTATAAAGCTAATTGATACATTTGATTTCAGATCCACTCAAGTTGAATACGTTTTTATTTTCAATTGCACATGACATAAAATAAAAACGTATTCAACTTGATATATTGCTGTTTTATTCGATATAAGGTAATCTTTTAAATTAATTTTAACATGTCGTCTAAAATATTAGCAGTCAGTCAAAAATTGTTAAATATTCTTTTAACGGGATGTGATATGCTGCAAATATATTTTTACTTATTTATCTAACAATATAATACATATAATGTTTTGGTTATTTAGATATATCTTATTATATGTAATTCTGGCAAATCACAGCTGAGTTTTGAAATTACAAGAGTTTCAATACAGAATGATTTGGTAATATACTTGAGTTCTTGAAAAAAATTTCCAATACAAATTGATGTGTGGAATCTTATAAGAATTTTATCGCTATTTAATATATTTTAAAGTAAAAATCGCTACTTTTTGGATGGGTAAAAAGTTTATGTGTTCTCATGTTCTAAATTGACTGAGATATAAGGAGTTGTTTATTATAATTACACAAGACGATTCCAGATTATTAGAAATATTTTTTTCGTGGGTGACACACAAACAGTTGCAAATATAGGGTGTTTAAAATATAGAGTAGAATGCAATTATAACTAATAAAATAATTATATAGGGAAGCACATTAGCGTTTGAATTTACAGGGTTCTTGGAACAGAGGGCACAATATAATTTCAGTTATACAGGGTGGTGCAAAAAATCTTATACAGAGATGCATATACAGGGTGGCGGAAATGGAAATGCAACATTTAGTAACCCATAAGCAGTAGTATATATAGGGTAGATGAAATATAGGAATTATAGATATACAGGATGATTATAAAAAATGTTAGAAAAGGAAATGATTTATAGAGTAGCCCACGAGTTCCATATATATGATGATTGAAATATAGATCGGAGTAGAATTATAGTTAAAGAAGATAGTTTTCATAAACAAAAACAGTAAATACGGTGGCTTATAGGCAGTCTCATATACAGAATGGTTTACCGGGTGGTTCAAAAATGTTAAAAAATATTATGTGTGGTCAATGAGCAGTTGCATATACAGGGTGGTAGAAATATATAATGAGATGGAATTATTATAATGAGTATTTATATATACATTATATATAAATGTTAGAGAATTGAGTTCAATTATAGTTATACCGGGTGGTTAGAAAAAATAATTAGGTAGGGTAGCCCATTAGCGGTTGAATTGTTGACATATTAAATTAAGAATTACGAATTTGAACAAATAAAGTCCTATTAATTATATCTGAAAAAGAACATGAATTTCGTTACTTATTTGTAGAAGCGAGATGTAGAACCGACATCGAGGATTTTGAGGAAACCATCACACAGAGGTTCCAAATCTGGATCAGTTCCGTGTAATTGCTGTTCTTCCTTAAGTCCTAGGATAGAATGTCACGATAAAATTTTCAGGGTACTTCACCTGCCAGGGATATTGACACAATTGGTCGAATTTCGACCACTGTGTGACAGCTAGTTAAGATAAACTAGGCAGACTTACCGGAAAGGTAAAAGGGTGTATGTAAATACTATGTGTAGATCCAGTATGTAGTTTCGTCCGTAAAATGTGCACATAAAGTCATGGACCGTAACTGTTATAGTTCGAACTGTTCGGCATGAGAGTCGATGCAAAAGTCGCCGTTGACACATTCAACGACACAATATGTGTTTTTTTTCCAACATATAGTACAGGAAAGGAAAGAAAATAAAAGGAATTTAAGGATATCAAAACCAAATTCCAGCAAATAAATAAATAATACATTCAGTCTAATGCACTTGAGTATCTAATTTATATAACCCGCAAAAAGTAAATAAATATTCATTAAATAAACAATGAAGACGAAACAGACAGAATTGACAATTAACAATCCACATTATTTACCAATTTTGTTTAATTGCCGTTCTTGCCTAGACAGTTTTTCGTATTCAAGACAAGGTTTTATTTAGTTTAGAAATTTATCAAAATATGTTGATACCTAATCTAGAATTAGAAAAAGTATAGGTAAGTAACAATATTTATAATAATTTGAAAATTTTCAAATATTAGAGTTACATGAATCAGCTTTTATATTAGGTAACTTATACAGTGCCAGTCAAAAGTCCCCCCCCACCGGTATCTCGTGAATGGTTATACATACACTAAAGAAATTTGGTGCGTGAAAATAAACGGTTGTAAACTTCTGTACTAGTGATAGCAGATGACGTACTCACGCCGATAAAGTAGCACCTGTTTTCATAATTGGTGAATGTAGAAAGAATCACCATGTAGCCGAACTTGTATTTAAGAGGTATCCAGATCGTACTATATCCAGGACTTACTTGAGGGAGCTTGTTTAGAAGTTTGAAGCAAAAGGTAGTGTTAAAGATGCCAAACGATCTGGTCGACTAAAAGTTGTTATGACCAAAGAAGAAGAATATCGTGACAGATGGATTGCCCGGTGGGGTCCCATAGAATGGCCAACTGGCCTACCGGACCTAACAGAATTCGGTTTTTTCTGGGAGGGTCCTATAAATTCAAGGCTTATATTAACTAGTACATGAGAATTTACTGATAAAAGATTTATTTATTTAAGCCAGTAGACTGAGCACATTTTAATTAATAATGGTGTAAATGTGAACAAATAATTTTAGTATTTATTTAATTTATCCTTCAAAATTGGCCTAAACCCGAACAAAATTAATATGACTGATTAGGTATTGTAAATACCTTTCAACTAAACTATTACTTCCCATAATGTCTTATTTAAAATTAGTGGCCATAGTGGCTCTGTGACGTCATGCATTACTGTTATGTCATCTGTTACCAGTAGTAGAGAATTTGTCAACCGTTTATTTTCACCCTTCAAATTTCATTGGTGTAAGTATAACCGTTCAAAAAATACGAGGGGGAAGGGGAGTTTTGACTGGCACCGTATATTATCACAGAATGAGTGTTTGAGGTTGCGAAATCTTCCTTCTATCTCTGTCTTACTTATGGAGTTCACAGTTCGTTCTCTTTCTATTGTAAATACCCCTTATATAATATTCGATTGAGCTAGAGAGAGATAGCACGAACAATGCCAATCATCCTGGAGAGATAAAAAATTGCTTGCAGGCTTAGTCTCTGGCAACATATATGTTTATGGTTTTTATATTTGGTGTTTTCACCAGAATTTGCCGCAACATATAATTCTTTGGATATAAAACTCCAATGTTTCTGAAATAATCTTTAACAATGATGTTGTGTCACTGATAATTAAAGAACAACAGAACATGTAGAGCAATATATAAATTTTACTCTTTTAGTGGGAGCTGTAGCCTTACCTTGGGTAGTGGTTTTGGTTTATCTATAGCCAACAACTCTATGTTTATTACTGTTGGAACGTTTGGCCTTACGTTGTTCACAATTGGGTTTACGTTCATCATAATTAGACTTGTTTGCGACATTATGTCGTCCAAGTAAGGCATATTTGGTCCAAAATATTTTTTCACCATTTTGTCTAGTTTTGGCATAAAAATCCATCTGTGTGCTAGTCTATATCCGATACTGTCATAGAAACAAGCAAGTCTTTCAAGAAACGGTGCATCTGCTCCACTAGTATGAGATGAAAATATGTCTGGGGCCAGAAATGGATGAGTGGGATTCCCCACAGTATCATGGACGTTTAACATTACACCTAATGTGGATATAGCTAAAAAATAAAAAGAAATCAGCAAATGTATTACTGGGGATATTCGCTAAAAGTTGTTGTCAGAAAATTAATTGTAGATGTCATTATTTTATGATGAGGCTATGAGATGTGAAATTTCTAACACAAATTAAAAAAGTATAGACTATATGTTCTTAATTTATTATTTCATATTGTAATGTTTTTATTTTCACACTCGGCTTCAGTGCAGTTATTGGATTTATATATAAACACAGTCCAACTCACTCTAATTTATTTCTACTACTTAATCACAATTTATATTCACAGAACTATTTTCAATTTATTTAAACTCTACGACCGTCGAATACTGAATGAATGCCATTGCCAGCTGTCTGTATTTGGTGCGTTCCCGCAATTTGTTTAGTGAATTGTGTTCAATTTGATTGAATTACTTCATTGATTTTTACACTTCTGCGCTAATGCTAATTTTAAGTTTTTTTGCGTGTAAAATATAGACAGTATTGACATTCGTGTTTCGGTTCCCTAGCTGTTAAGACGCTTGGGAGGTTCGAGTATTGTTCTCCGAACTTTTCGGTCGCTTTGATCCCGTCTGAAGAGACGGACGCTTATTGTTGTTTTTTGCGTTACGATTTCGCGAGTTCTTAGCTCCGTTCGTAACGACCTCTAAACCGTTTTCATTTTGTTTCTTTTGTATTTACAAAAGCGCATCATTTGTTGTTAAACCCGCATTTTTTTGTTTGCTCAATCAATGAACATTACGTCGCTATTTTTTGTGTAACGTGTTGTCCAGACGAAGCTCTAAGAAACTGTTCCTGCTGTTACGGGGCTAGCCTCTGAAGAAAGAAGAACCAAGAAAACACCAGAGCTTCGACTTAAAGGTTAGTGTTAACTTTTATTTGGTGATTCGTTTATGTGACGGCACGTGTTTATTGATTGTTCCGCTAAAGGTCCTTCGTCAATTATATACTTGCATTGAACCAGCATTGAACTAAAACCGCAACATCTAATTCATACATTTTTTTTTGAATATTCTATGGAATGTGCCATCGAAGACATTCCAGTATTTATATATTTCTCTCCGAATTATCTAGTAAGTCAACGAGCCACAGGAAATGTGTTCTCAAAGCTTTGACGAATTCCCATTAACACTAGCCTCGGGTCGACAGTCACAATATTTCGGCTTTCCAGAAATATCGGAGGAATGTTGCTACCACGAATTGGATGACGGCCGATTGCACCAGCTATCGGATGAATTCTCGTAACAATATGATAAATTGAAACTGACAAATTAGTATTTAAAAATAAAACAAAATAGAATGTCAACTTATATACCAATTATAAAAAAGTGATGTAAAAATGGAAAAAATGGATCTACCCTGATATTACTACTTAACCGAATATTTTGTATGCTAATGTAACTTACTTGATAGTGATATCAAGTGAGCTCACACTTATAGATAATATTGGAATAATGATTTCTAAATATTATATTTTGATTGTTTTTTACGTCATTAATTGTTCAGTCAGTCACGACAAGTAGTTGATTTTCAAAACTTTTAAATTAACATTCCGATAACCCATAACACATTTTAGAAAGTTTTTCTGTAAAATTATTTAAAAATTACTAGTTTCCTATACTATGACCTAAACATACCCCATTTGACTGGTGGTGGAATTGGACTTGTTGTGCTGTAAGTCGCAGTGTGTTGAGTCATCAACTTGGCACATGACTCTGTGTAGATCAGAAACTTCTGCGAGTTTTTGGAAATGACTACGCAAATTAGAAATTTGTTGATCTAGTGGCTTGTTTAAATCGGCCAATCCTCTTCCTCCTTCATACCGTGGCAACGTTGTACGTTCATGGTGGGGTCATCAATACGTTGAGCATGCTTTATTCCAAGATATTTATAAGTATTACCTTCCACCGTGGATTCAATTGAGGTGTCATCTCCCATTTCGGAGGGCCTCGCTGTATTTTGCCTTTAACTATGTTAATAACTCGGCATTTGTCTAGGCCAAGTTGCATATGGATGTCACTAGAGAACCCTTCTACTATTTTAAACATATCATGCAGCTGTTATTTCGTAGCTGCCATCAACTTTAAGTCGTCCATATATAACAAATGGTTTATTTTTAATGCTTGTACGTTGTTGTGTTTGACACTGAACCCAAGGTTAGTCGAGTTCAGTTTGTGTGAGAGTGGGTTCATGGGAAGGCAGAACCAAAGCGGGCTGTGGAATATACCCCTTTTGATTGGGATAGGGTCGGTTTATAACGAACAGAATTGCTGGACGGACGTTTACTGGGATAGATAGGGGCTTCATTATTATTGATGTTGTTGAGTTATTATATCTATAAAACCCTTTTTCTGATTGTCGGAATAGTGTGTTGTCTAGTTTCCGTTGCTTACTGGTTTTGTACCTTTTCATCCCACTGAGAGTGTATTCGGTTATTGTCCATGATAGTCTTGACAGGTCTTTCTATTGTGTTGTTCCTGACCCCTCGTTGGTACTCGGTTAGCCTTCCAATGTCTTTACGAAGAGAATTAATTTTCCCTTCAAGCCTTCTTTGTGGTTTTCGAGGTTTTTGCCTAAATTTTTGATGGACTTGCTTTGGTCTTATTGCTTTGCTGATGGAAATTGCAGCACAGTAGATCATTTTGTGCAGCGATTCTAACGTATTTTCACCTAAAACATAGTTTGGCAAGATAAATTTGTTCTTGGGCTACAAAACGAGACCCAGTTTTTTAGAAGATCTTAGTTTGGGAAGAGTTGGTCTAATCAGTGGATTTATAATGTCCTATTGTTAAGTCGAAATAAGGCCATTTCTCTAGATGATACGATATTGATCTGCGACTCTCTGTTCAGTTACTTGAAGCTCTGGGTACTCACGACAGAACTCTTGATGGAGTATTTGGCGATATCCAGTCTTGTCCTGGCCAAGGTCATTACTCTGTAAAACGTGCGCATTATAAATTCATTCTTGGTACTAGTCCATTTCCTGCGGCTGTCTTTTCAGTCCCGCTTGAGTGAGCGCTGATTGATGATCCTGCGCAGCATTTGCTGCAGGTGGAGTTCTCGTTCTCGTTTGACTCCGTTGGTGATAGTCACGTTGTTGCTGTGAGTGTATTGGTGACTGTTGTTGTGGTTCTTGGGCTGTAGCTCTTTGGACCGCAGGGGCCCGCCTCCTCTACACCCTGCCACCCTAGCAATTATTACTATAATTTACTTTCTCTGGGGACGATTGTAAGCTATGATTGTTTCAGCCGTTCAATTCAAACTTATAATAAAATTTTAATTAGCATCCCTCAATAACGCTACTTTGCTCACTTCTGAGAAAATTCCTTGCAAAAGCGAGTTTGACCTTTCTGTACGTCATCCGAACACAGATAAATCCTAAACTTGTTAGCAACATGTAGATAATGTTAGACATCTTGCTTGCTACCTATCCTAAGATGATGCATTAAAATTGAATATATTCTCGAGGTTAGGTTGAACAATAAATATAATTTTTAATATAATTTGATTAAAAGGTATAACGAAACTATAAAAATTTACCCATTTCCCGATTTATCTCCCAAATTACTCATCCTAAAGTTAAATACAATATAGAGCCCCACGAAAAGTTTACTGTACAAATAATAATATAAAATGACAAATTATTATAAAATAAAATGGTGTATCTTGTAATATGACAAATAAAAGAGCTTGGTATGAGGAATATAAATATGTTTTCTTCATATTTAGTTTTAAAGGTATTTAGAAAAATATATAAAATTTACAAACGTTTCTAACCTAGCCTACAATACAAATTTTTTCATAACGGGTACATGTACCACCCGTTATGAAAAAATAATTTCCATAATATTAAGTCCAAAACAAAATTTTTTTATTTTATAAATTAAAATATTTTTACCTTTTTCATCGTATTGATTATGTCAAACTATTTCCAGTTTTCTTTATCTCATATTAAAATAAAAAGTGTAATAGTAAATAAACATTCAGTTTTCTGATTTAAACTTAATTTTTAGCGATCAGGTTTTTAAAAAGCGTTAAACTTCCTTAATTAATTTCACAGTCTATATATGTTTTAAATTTAAGACAAAAAGCGCCAATTTGGAATGCTGTTTTACATATCTGGTCTAGGCTTACCTATTACCGGTGCGTTGAATCGTTCTCCAAATGCGAAGGTATAAGGATCGTGTGGTTCAACTAATACAACATCAAATTGTTTCTTACTTTTAATCAAATTCGTAACTCCTTTATTATTGAAAAATAATTCCCCCATTTCGTCCAAAATGTCCCTGAGGCTAAATATGGATGTCATTAATGAATTTTCACTTGATAAAGCTTGTGCAAACTCCTTACTTCTTGGAAACCGATAGAGGTCACTAATATCAATTTCCGTCAGGTTGGTTAAGCTTTTATCATTCAGTGGATTCGTCACAATCATGGTGACCTCATGACCTTTTAATGCCAGATGTTTTCCTAGATTTACGTAAAGTCTCTGGTGACTTATAAGTGGTAAATTGAAAACACCTAAAATTTTTGAGCAGCATATATATTTTACCAGAATGAGAGTCAGAACCAGGTGTAACCACAAACTCCTCATTGTTAATACTTCATGAACTGAAAATTATTACGCAATATTAATTCAGTATTTAACACAGTTTAAATAAATAAGTACAGTAATAAACCTGTAGTTTTAAACTGTAATAACAATTCATCTCGTTAAAAAAAAAACATAAATTGGTAACAATAGTTTGACTGAATTTTATTATTATTTTTTATTAATATTAGCCGGTTTAAAATATTACATTTGACCAAGTAGTCTTAACACGTACACACCTTGCTTGGAATATTCTTTGTATAATCATCTCTTAAAAAATATGGAAATAACTTTCAGAAATTGCATTTCTTATGCTGAGTATTTGATTTCATATCTAACACATGCTACATGTTTCTAAACGAGCTTGAAGTGGAATTTCTTATTTTGAATTGGAGTAAGTAGGTACGAAACTCTCGCCACCACTTGATCTGTTGTTTGCCATATAATTTGCTATACCAGATCAATTATTAATTAATTAAAGTACCTTAATTCTGGATCCATGGATTTTTTTAAAGTCCTATTGTTTTCTGCGATTTTTGCTTTGAGTGGGATATTATTTTATGTTCCATATTTAATGTTATCAATTATGGATTTTTTAAATGAACACATTGTATATTAATAAATATAACCTACTTGTATTTTTAAAAAGAGAATAAAATAAGTCTTTTTTATTTATTACACTAAGGCACTTTGCCAATTAGAACTCGAGGGAAATTATTCCTTTCAGTTTAGCTTTGGGAAGTATGTACCCAGGTTTCCACCTTTTAATAGAGTGCTTTTAGTAAGAGAACTGTAGCCTTGACCTAAAGATTTCTAGTCATAAAACACGTTTTTTAAATTGATTTAACAATATTTCTATAACTGACAGTGCTATTAAAATCGTTCGCACAGATCTTATAGATCTTGAAATTATGAACAAAATTTTCGTTCAACATTAATTCGAGATCTTTATTTCAAAAGTTTCCTTTTGATGGGTTTGGAGGGAAATAATATCACATTAATGAACAAGGGTGTATAATTGTCTTGTAAACGTTGTTTGTATTTGTATTGTATTTGTTGTATTCTTGATTACTTTTGTTTTTTTTGGGCAATAACACCACAATAGAAATAAAACGACGTATATTGCAGGAATACCAAACGTTTCAAAGTCTATTCTGACTTCGTTGTCAATGGCTTTATATTTATTGATGTAGATTTTCATTTTGCAATCTACATCAATAAATATAAAGCCATTGACAACGAAGTCAAAAACGTTTGGTATTCCTGCAATATACGTCGTTTTATTTCTATTGTGGTGTTATTGCCCAAAAAAACATAAAAGAAATTAAGAGTGTATATTCAACAAATTTAGACATTTTACGCTTTATTCTGAATTCGCTGTCACTGGCATTAAAATCTGTTGGTGCCAAGAAAACCTAAAATTGTACATTGCTGACTTATCTACTACCTCATAAAACTTGATTGCTTTCGTGGCAGCGACTTCAAAAATGTACTAAATAGTTGGGTAATTAATGTGTACAGAATGAGCACCTTTTATTGTTTACATATTTTTACTTTCTTTTTAGGTACCTAACAACAGTGAAGGTGCTATTTAGTTCTACTGGGAAGTCGGTTAATATTTTTTAAAAATGTTTTATTGACAACTTTTTAGTTTTTTAGTCTTTCATAGATCGATACGAGGTAACACCGAAAGCCCCGATATTACAGAACGATACATTTTCGTTTAAATTGGAATGGTTAAGGGAACAAAATGAATTTGGTACGCGTTGACTTAATAAGCCAAAAATTGCTTAATTAAATTAATTATTAGTACTCTTGCTCTTATCACTTTATGGTTTCGTTTGCTATACTAAGTGTATAATTGCACCGAACGCAGTTTAGAGCTTGACATGTTTTGTCATGGAAAGCACCGTCCTCGCAGTAGTGAAAAATATTCAACAAAGTCTATATTTAATAGGTATACAAACAAAATGAGTTTAGTAGTCGTTGATTTGAGGAGCCCAAAAAAGATTTAATATGTTTAATATAACTTATTATCCTATACTACCTATATGCTTGAGATGTATGTAGACAATTTTCAAATCCACAATTAAAACTTTCGGGGTCTATAGTAGCCGGACAATTATGTTGAAATTAAAATATTTAAGCGGAAATGTAAGTTAAGCCACTTCAGTTGTATTTTTTATAGCAATATTGGATTTTTCGCGATTTTCTGAAAAACTGTACAAACCGGTAAGGGGTTTTGGAGAAATCGACCAATATATTAGGTATACCTACATATTGGGTATACCATTGGGTGTATGTGTTCAATCCCAAATTGCATCTCATTACGAATAGAATTCTTTTCTATAATTTGAAGTTTCAACAGTCCGGATGTATAATTTTTAAACAAAACAATAATTATTCAAATCAGTTTACAATGTGAGAAGAAATCAGGTAGCATATATACAAAAAAATACAGGACGAATTGGTAACCTCCTTATTTTTGGAAGTCGGTCAAAAATCTAAAGTAATTCTAAATAATTCACAAATATCTAAGGCTGTAAAAAAGATTTTAGGCTTACAAATAGAAGTAGAAGTAAACCGATTGTACGTTTCCTTTTGTCGGTAATAAAATAATTTTATGCATATAATAAGTAATATAAAATAATGAAAGGAAGCCTTAGTACGTGATGATTAAGGGCGACTATCACATAAAAGTACTGTTGATCAAGAAGCCTCTTTTGGACCACCTGGTTGACTCTCGGACTTTGAAATTATTCGTTCTCTAAACAACACCCACAACAGTAATTAGCAACTAAGAGTAAAGCTTAAAGTTGTGGATCTGAAAATGGGCTGGCTTAGGGAAACAAGAATTTCTTTCTTCTTTGAGAAAAAGTAAAACTAGAGTCAGTAGTTTCAAGAGGGATAGAGAGAGGTGTGAAACAAATCGTTCTAAGAAAGTCGTTTTTCAGACACTCAAAGCTCATGTAATTTTTCATTGTAACGTCTGTACATTTCACTGATGTTTTACGTATTTGTTTCTTAAACATTCAATTAATGTTTAATTTAGTGTTTTTCGAAAAACGTATATAACATCAAAAAGCATTTTCATTTAAATCTACATATACAGTTAATTCACTTAAGTTGGGGTTTAACAGATTTTCCAGATGTGAATAGAAAATAAATGTAGAATTTTTTTTTGACATTTCTTCATTATAGAATCAGAAATAAGTAAATAAAAGTAAGTAAAAGATGGTTTACTTAAAACAATATCAACACATAAATGGCAAATGGAGAATAAATCCAGTATAAACTATAGAAACAACTTACCTTTGAAAATTCTTAATATTTTCTCGAATCAGAGATCTTCTAAATGTTGGTGTATAATATTTATAAAACTAAAAAAAATATTCAATGTATGATATGCTTCAGTCAGTTTCAATGTGTGTCGTCAATGTCAATTACTTTCCGAATATAACTCCTAATTGGACATAAATCTTCAAATACTATGCGATAGGCCTAACTGTAAACAAATTTTGGCTTTCATTGGTGAAATAACAAAAAGTGTAGTAGTTGGTCAAGGTAAAAAGATACTTATATCGGAGTAAGTTCAAATAAACTAAATGTCTATACGAATTTATCACTTCTATATAAATAATGACTCTGCCAAACCAATAACGATACTGATTTGGTATATAATTGTGATTGAGGACTTTAGTAAAACAACAAGCCTTCTCGAGATACCTTTAATAAGTAAATAAATCTTTAGCGTATATTTAATTGCATAACAATTCCTGAGTATTGTTATGATTTAGTCTTATCAGAGTAAAGTATATATTTTTCAGTGTGATAATACCGCATAGAGTACCATGAATTTCTAGCTCGAAAATTACAATTCATGCTAACAACACTAACAAGGCTTAACCTTACACTGATAACGTGAACATTTTGTAAATTATTGATAATGTCGGTTTTGGATAACGATTTAATTAGAATAAAAAACATGATTTATATTGATTTTCACCGTCACTTCTCTTTTCCAGTTGAGTTCTTGAAATTGTAATGGATAGAAAGTGTAGTAGGGCAATTTCGGAAAAATATCTCAGGATTATTGATTGTCCTTACAGAACGTTTTTCTCTCAGATTTACTGTGCGAAAGAAATCTCTACAACATGATTAACCAGTTTTCTCCTGTTGGTACATATAGGTTTATGGTACATTCTTATATTTTTCTAAATTATTAAAGGGTTCAATTTCGCAATAACTCCAAAAACCAAAAACAGCACCACAGCACCACAGGAGAGCAGTTTGTCGAGAAAAAGGCGGAAGAAATTTTTTTTTCTTCATAAAAACAGCTAAACCACCATTTCCCAATATAAGAAATTCTGAACAAGCACTACAACGTCTTCAAAAAACAAACAACTCACAATTTTACCAGCCACAAAGGAAACACTACTGTGGTAATGCATACAGAATATTAACAAGAAAAATATGCTAGAATTATGGATAGGAGACAATTACAAAAAAAACCTCTTTCGCGTATCTAGCGGAAGCTGTCGAAGAGGATTTGGTGGCCCGTTTCGTGATGATGTTTTTTTTTTCAAACAACGTTTGTGCTCACCCAGACGAGTGTTTATGGATCGACCTGTTTCACCGATGTATACTGCCCCACACGAGCATGGAATGGAATAAACACCATATCCCAATATAGGATTTTGAAATGGTAACATTTGTTAGACAATGGTTTGTATACTGTTTTCACCTCGTGCACTACATATCCGTGACTTTCTGATATATGACAAATATGCTACTGATTTATTAGGTGAAATTCTTTCTTAGGAAGGGGATGTTGGTGACTAGAAATGGAATTGCGAACTTACGTTTGCTGTAGCCGTTGTTTAGTAGGCTACCCTCAACCCAAGCCCTTCTCAAACTTTTGGTTCGGAAATGGATATAGCTCCAGGGAGTTCACGACTGAAGATGGGTGATGACGGGACCGGGCGTGCAGATATCTGTTGGTATGCGTTGGTTTTCTGTATACAGAGTGGCTCAGGCGACCATTTGGCATACCAACACGCATAGGAAGGGCAGGGATATTAATTTCCATAGTGAATTTGATGTTTGAATGTTGGGTATTAATGTGGTTAAAGAATTGGAGAGCCTCTTGTCCATATGCTAGAATTTTGGGTTTGTGGCTTGAAGACTCCAGAGCCACTGCTTCAAAGGATATTTGCCACTACCGGTAATAGACAATGGGGCTACCAGAAGTTTGCATGTAATATTTATTTTGAAAAAGAAAATACGTCGACGTAAAGTACATGAGTGAATCCAAGGTTTGTCCGTCTTCGCGATAGGGAGTCTAGGGATCAGTGATGTCAATCAAAACTAACTAAAATGTCTTGGGGTTCAATTTGTATCCCTGACAAAAGAGTTACCTCTTTATGAATTTTCGGCAGGCCCTATAGGCGTGGTGAGGTGTCAAGCTTTGGGAATGTTCGACTCTCTTATCGGATTTGGTGAATAGGATTCATCTTGAAGTAAATCATTTACCTTATTGGCCGTTTGCATTGCCTTTATCCGCCGGAAGAATGACAATGTCACGGTTTTCCCGGAGCTTGCTAAGGACAACAGCAGAGGTTTTGCCTTTCGGAGAATTTTATTCGTCTCAAAACGTATGCTGTCGGCTTCGGGTTTTGGAAGACCTCGGATAGAAGATTCAAACAATGTTCGGTGGGAATTTTTCTAGGGGCGACTTCAAAGTTGAATCCTTTTGAGAGAACGGAGTTTTCATCTGGAGTTAATGGATGTGAAAAAAGTTTACCACGGTTTTTACACCATTTGCTGACCTAGGGTATTCAGTGCCTTTTGAGTATAATGACTGAAATTTCCTGTTTCACCTGGCAAAATGAAATTCTATCAACTGTGTCCCAATTTGTTGGTGACAAGCTTCTCGCGAGATTAAGATGTAGTTTGAGCACGAGCACGTCTAGTTGCTTAGATGCGTTCTCGTAATAAAGCAAAACTAGCTCGTTCTAGAATTTTGCGATGTTTGATTTTGAGGAACTTTGGAATTGTTTTATTCACGACAACGCTTAAGAAAAGTTAATGAAGACAGGGTACTAGCACTTTTGTGCTCGGGTGGGGGATCGGTGAAATAGGTCGATCTATAAACACTCGTCTGGGTGAGCACAAACGTTGTTTGAAAACGGGCCTGCTTTCAAACTCTGCTGTAGATGAACATTTGAAACGGGCCATCAAATCCTCTTCGAAGCTCCTCTGCCGTGGCCAAATCTCCGTATTATTTCACCAGAAAATTCCGTGAGACAAAGGTTTTGAACTTTCGTCCATCTGGCAATTATGCGTCAACATTTCCACAAAATAAATCACTTACATTATCCACTAATAAAATTGTATACAAAATTTCATCAATATCATAAAATAATCCCTTTAAGTGCCTCCTACTCCTTCTTTTACCTGAAAATTTCGGGGGGCCAAAGCTTCCCAAGTTGAATAAAAAGTGAAGTTTTGAATCCTATAGCCGCAAGGTAAGTAACATGGGCGAAACGTCGGAAAACTTGCTGATATATGACGCTGTCAAAATATCAGCTACAGTTGATAGAATTTATTAGCCAGGCACTCAAAACTGAAGAGAACTGCTCTGAGACACATAAAGAAATTCATTATACTCAAAAGGCGCTGAATACGCTAGGTCAGCAAAGGGGTAAACCTTTCTCCACACCCATTAACTCCAGATGAAAACTCCGTTCTCTCGAAAGGTGCAGTTGCCCGTAGAAAAATGGAATTGCGAATCTTACGTTTCCAAAACCCGAAGCCGACAGCATACGTTTTGAAACGAATAAAATTCTCCGAAAGGCAAACCCTCCGCCATCAAACATCTCCAGAACTGAACGAATCGCCTTAGCAAGCTCCGGGAAAACCGTGACATTGTCAATTGACTGATTGATTTACTTCAAGATGGATCATATTCTCCCATTCATCGGGATCCCACTCCCAAAATAGTACGTGAAATAACTTTATTGATAAGAGAGTCGAACATTCCCAAAGCAACACAAAAACATCTAATTCCTCGGAGTTGCACCTCTCCACGCCTATAGGGTCAGCCGAAAATTCATAAAGAACAAGTTCCGTTACGACCGATTGTGAACCTAATCGGCTCTCCAACATACAATATTGCCAAATATGTATCGGAAATTCTTAAGACATTCACTGGAAAATCTCCCTCACATGTTTTAAACTCATACCATTTCGTAACTCTTCTGTCAGGGATACAAATTGAACCCCAAGACATTTTAGTTAGTTTTGATTTGACATCACTGTCCCTATCCCAGACTCCCTATCGATTATTAGAGAACTGCTGTCGGAAGACGGACAAACCTTGGATTTACTCATGTTGATCGAAAAATGCCTTACGTCGACGTATTTTCTTTTTCAAAATAAATATTACATGCAAACTTCTGGTACCCCCATGGGTTCGCCGCTATCACCGGTAGTGGCAAATATCTTTATGGAAGCCTTTGAAACAGTGGCTCTGGAGTCTTCAAGCCAAAAACCCAAAATTTGGTTGAGATATGTTGATGATACTTTTGTCATCTGGCCACATGGATAAGAGGCTCTCCAATTGTTCTTTAACCACATTAATACCCAACATTCAAACATCAAATTCACTATGAATATTGAGTCCAATGGATGCCCTTCCTAGACGTGTTGGTTTAACGGTTGCCAAATGGTCGCCTGGGCCACTCTGTATACAGAAAACCAACACATACCGACAGATATCTGCACGCCCGGTCTTCATCATCACCCATCTCAGAAACGGTAAGTCGTGAACTCCCTGGTGCATCGAGCTATATCCATTTCCGAACCCAAAAGTTTCAGAAGGGAATTAGCTTGGGTTGAGAGTAGCCTATTAAACAACGGCTACAGCAAACGTGAGATTCGCAATTCCATTTCTCGGCACCCACATCCCCTTCCTAAGAAAGAATTGTCACCTAATAAATCAGTAGCATATTTGCCATATATCAGCAAGGTCACGGATAGGATTGGGAAGGTTCTCCATAAGCACGAGGTGAAAACAGTATACAAGCCACTATGCAAAATCTCACAAATGTTACCCTCTGCAAAGGATAAACAAAATCCTCTTTCATCTAAAGGTGTTTATTCCATTCCATGCTCGTGTGGGGTAGTATACATCGGTGAAACAGGTCGATCTATAAACACTCGTCTGGGTGAGCACAAACGTTGTTTGAAAGGCCCGTTTTCAAACAACGTTTGACATAATTAGCTCAATTGAATCTTCTATCCGAGGTCTTCCAAAACCCGAAGTCGACAGCATACGTTTTGAAACGAATAAAAATTCTCCGAAAGGCAAAACCTATGCCATTAAACATCCCCAGAACTGAACGAATCGCCCTTAGCAAGACCCCGAACAAATCCAGGGTGTGGCTAATACTCTCATATCAAGGGGAAAAGAAGAAAGAATGACTATAGTAACCAAGAAGCATTAATAAGCAATTAAAGCAACGAGCAAGACACCGTGGACCAAGTCATTCTAGCATACATCACAGGCACAAGAGAAATGATAGGGATAATTCTGTATACATTCCAACTGCTTACATAACAATAGGAAAGTTGCTCTGGAACACAAAGGTCTGTCTGAAATTGCATAGTATAAACACATAAAAAATACTGAAGATTCTATTAATCTAAATAGCAAAGACTTCTGAAAATATGTAAAGAAAAAAAATAACTTGTATGATATACCTAATACCATGTGTTACAAAAATTAATCTTCTGATGATGGAAATGTAACTGTAAATTATTTTAACGACTTTTTGTCATGTGTTTACTGTGATATGTATGATTTTAATGTTTCTAAATCAGTGTTTATTAGTACTTGTTATATTTCGGTGATTGATGTGTATAATGCAATTTGTAGCTTAAAAAATCATTTGTTCACTGAACCTGATGACATACTAGTAGTATTTTTGAAATAATGCTCATTTATTTTAGCTCATATTTTTGGTATACTCTTTTCTAAGTCAATTGAAATGGTTATATATCCTGAAATTTGGAAAATATCATTCGTAACGCCTATATACAAAACCGGTGACAAGACTGAGGTTACTAATTATAGAGCATTAAGCAAAATCTCCTTAATAGCAAAGGTTTTTGAAATGATGGTAGAGTCAAAAATCAAACCCAAACTTGAATCCATTTTAAATGAAAACCAATGTCAAAGGTAAATCCCCTGTAAGCAACTTGCTGGTTTATGAGCAGTTTCTGAGGGGTGATGTTCAGGATGGATGCCAAATTGACTCTACAGATTTCTGTAAAGCTTTTGACCAGGTTAATCATTTTCTAATCATAAAAAGCTCGAAAAGTATGGTACTTTTAGGAATCTATTGCAATGGTTTTACAGGCTATCTGACGAACAGGATCCAACAAGTAAAAAATGGCAACTTTTTTTCCAAAGAATTTTTTGTCTTCTACGCAGTACAAGGTTCACATTTGGCTCCAATTTTATTTATTATCTTCATAAATGATTTAATTCAATGTCTGAGACATTCTAAGTGCGTTTTATATGCTGATGATTTGAAAATTTTCTAACAATCATGACTTTGGAAGACTGTCTGAAGCTGCAAGCGGATCTGAATGCTCTGTCTGAATGGTGTAGATTGAGTGGGATGCAATTAAACATAAGTAAGTGTTTTGTTGTAAGATTTGATCGCACTAAACACATCACTCATTATAATTATTCAATTCAGAATGTTCTACTTGAAACTAAAGAAATTGCCAAAGACTTAGGTATATTTTTTGATAGTTATTTGAGTTTTAACTTCCATGTGAATCATATAACAGGATTTTAGTAATATAGCTTGAGTTATAGAATATGCATGTCAGATATGGTCTCCACATTATGCTCATTATATAGATCAAATTGAAAGGGTACAGAGAATGTTTATTAGGGTTTGTGGGCTTCAAGATGGGAATTCCAAAAGAAGAAATTTCATATGAAGAGACTCGGAAGTCAATTAACTTGTCATTTCTACAGGATAGAAGGTGTTATATTGATATGAGAACCTTTTATAAAATAATAAATGGTCTAATAGATTGTCCTGAGCTATTGTCTTTGATAAATGTAAATGTCCCACAGAGAACCCTAAAAGACCACAATCTATTTGATGCCCCTTTCCATAAAACCAAATTATGGTGGATCATCTTCCTTAACACGTCGGTGACTGCGAATAAACTGACAAGGGAAAGCATATTGACTTTTTAAATGACTCATTGAATGTGTTTAGCTCTAAAATAAAAAAATCCCCTAATTCTAGTTTCAATATATTTACTCATAATTTACCTTGTATACATTTTATTATATTTATTGTTTTCATGTTATTGTAAATTTATATGTTAAATTTATTGTAAGTGGCTCCGTAAGTAAACATTCATTCAATATCCGACTAGAAAATCAAGCTCTATTTAAACGAGAACTGAAAACAGGACACAAAATAGATTTCAACAGCTGTAAACAAATTACCTTATTCGGTAAATTCTTATAATTAAAGAGGCTATCTAAATTGTAACGAGAGATATCCTAAATACTCTTAAAATTATCTCCTTTTTGGAAAACTCATCATCCTATATCAAGACAAAAACAAAAGAGCTTCCAGTATTACGCGACCAGCTTTAAATCGAATGAGAACTTATGTAATCCTCTAGATTAAAGATACCATTCATTTACCAACTTTTTTATCAAGCTTTGTTGAAAAATTAAGGATATGGGAGAATAAATAAATAATTGCAATGCTTTTTTAAGAATATGAAGTGTTTAACACCAGTTATTTTGCCGTATCTTTGCAATGGTATCCATAGAAACGAATTTAAGCGGGTTGTCGAAGGTCATAAATTGTTTCTGGTTCATAATCTTGTCCAAGTTTTATAATTTAATGTAAAAAATTAGTTGAAAAACTGAAAATGTAGTTAACGATTCGAAATAAGGAAATGACATATATGGATTTTAAATATACCTAGGAATTTACAGAACGTAAAACACCATACAACATCATACTACGTTCGCAAATATTCACCAATGTTTACGGGAACTTGCTAAATTTCATTTTGAGTTTCCGAAAAGTAATACTAGAAATATTTGTGTTGAGAAAATCTTGCTAGCTTTTTTGAAGGAATCATTAATATCAAATTTCAGTAAATTATCAACGATCTTTTATTTTTTTCCATGAAGATGAATGTTGACTCATATTGTCATTCTGTCAACGAACTGCCTTTTTTGAAAATGTTCCCGTTCAAATTAGGCAACATTCATGATCTATCTACTCATGCTGGTGCAGCCTCCCATTTTGAGGTACTTGCAAGAAGTTACCTGAATAACTAATTAATCCTTTGGACTTTTGCTAATGGGGATATCTGATATCTTTGATCAGTTCAATCCCAATTGAATACATCGATAATTTGAGAAAACGCATTGTACTAGGGTGTGAAATGACAAGAAATCTGTGTGAAAATTAGTAAATGCTTCAAATTAAGAGTCTCATATTAATACTAAAGTCTCAATAATAACTATTTATACTTAAAACCACCAATAATCATACACCAATTTCAGCCTTAGATCATTTACCATTTAGATATAGCCTGTCAAGCGTAAAATCGTGGCAACGCTAGAAAGAGAGGGCAATAGAAACAGTGGGTGGAAGCAGCCAATGAACAACATGCTGAACGTATTTCATTGGAAGCAGCTCCCAACCGAGTGAAATAGCCTCTTGCCCTCTATATTGCCCTCTCTCTCTCCTTAGTCTTACCACGACATTAGTACACTGCAGGCTATCTCCAGAAAGTACATGCTCTAAGATTTAGGCAAGCAACAAAAAATTGATGATTCATTAACTTGCCAGTTGAAGCTCATACCCGATCAATTGTGAGCGACCAAAAATTAGTATCCGAAGAATTGTCAGTTAATAGTGCGGCAAAAAATAGGTTTGTTCATAGTAGCCAGTTGCCAACAATTCCAACCGTTTGAGAATTTCTACACGAATCAGCGAGCTCGGTAGTTAACTCGGCGGACGCTCGATTGGAGTAGAATTTCCCAAACCGTTGGACAAACAAGCCTCATATTACAAAAGATGCACGAATGAAACATTCGTAGCACAAAACGATAATTTTGTGTTAGTGTTCTTAAGTCTTAAGATGTATATGCTCTAAGGTTCGCTATTAATAATAAATTAATAAAACGATAATATTTTGTTTAAGTTTTTAAAGTCACATCAAGTTTATGCTATAAGGCCGTTATTAATGTACAGTGCATCCCATTTTGGTTGTGATTGCCAGGTTACTCGTTGGCTATTGAAGATAGAGTCTTGCGGTTTTCACATACCTGTTCTACTTTTTTGTCAGGATGGCCATATCAGATTTTGCATAAGTGTTTCCATTTATAAGATACAGGGCGATTTTAATAATTTATACTTTTTGGACCCCTTCTATATCTAGGCCGAAGTTATTAGAAATACTCTTGCGCTAAGAACTACATCTAATAGAAAATTTTGCATAGAATCCAGTGGAGTACTCAATTTTTTTCCGAGTATGGTTTTGAAGATACTACACACATTATATATTTTTAAATGGAACACCCTGTATTTTATTATTTCATTGAATTCGTTATTTTTTCCATTTAAAATAATGTATAATACAATACACATGGTATTATTAGAAATGCTAAAAAACTCTAAAAAGTGTGGGCCATGTATTTTCCATTAAAAGGAGAATCAACAAATATTCCATTTGAGATTTTTTATAGGAGTTTATCAGCAAAGAAAAATAATGTTAATAATTCAATACACATAACACGAAATTTAGGTACCTAAAAGCAACTAATAAATAGTTATACATCGTTCATTATGTATAACACAGAAACAAGTATTACAAATCAAATATCTATCTTAAAATTAATTTGGACATTATTTATTACCTATTGATTGTTGTCCATTTTCCGCTAACACATAATGGCAAACCTTTTCAATACGCCTGAGTGCATTTAAAATTATAACAGGTCGCCTTTGTAAATCCCGAAAAGCTGCCTAGTTGCGGCACGAAGTTCTTCGCGACTGCTGTGTCTGTTGGTATATATTTGATTTTTCAAATAACCCCACAAAAACCCAATATAGATAAATCGGGTGTTTCGAGGCCACCTAATTGTCCACGCGAGTCCAACATCCTTGAAAATTATTTTCTAAAAACCGCCCAATTAATCTAGAATTGTGGGCAGCTATCTCCAGTAGTATAGGGTCTACAGTGGCACATTAATAATTTTAACAATGTCCAGTCATTTTTCTTCCTCGTTTAATTATTAGTTGCGCCATCTACTGACGTAAGGTAATACAAATACAACATTATGCCGGGAATACGACTTTTTGAACTTTTACATGTTAAGCTTTTCCACGTAATAAATTTCAATTATTATTGTAATTACTGTTCTGACGTATGTCATCTTAATTTAAGATACCCCAAAGAAGAGATTGGAGTTTTTATTAGAATGGACAGCAACTCTCTTCGAGGTGTATATTAATTGGATGTTATATTAGTTTATTGCATAAACATTATTGCTTTTCTATAAAAGAAGAGACAGTAAATATATTACCTGGTCCCTCTTTCTTACATAGAGAACTAAATTGTATGGATATTTTAAGATCAATGTATGGTGTGGTGTCGGTCGTGGTGTAAGTCACGATGTCGGGCGTGGTGTCGGTAGTGGTGCCAGTCGTGGTGTCAGGCCGAACGTATTGAAACCAATGAAATTTCAATCCATTTCATTCCCTTGCTCATCTATTATCATATGTGTAAGTGTGGGCCTCCGATAAGAAGCTTTCGCTTTAATAACAAGTTAAAGAAGTGACGACAATAGCGCTATTGCAGAAAAAGGGTATAATGCGAATCGCTAAATGTAAAGCAATATTAATGGTAAGCCACCACTTTTGTCTTATTTTCAACCCAAAGATATGTTTGAAGACGCGAGATGTAAGAAGACCGACATCTAGGATTTTCAAGAGAATCAGTACACAGAGGTTCCGAATCTGGAGCCGTTCCGTGTAATTACTGTTCTCCCTTAACTCCTAGGACAGAATGTCACGATAAAATTTTCAGGTTATTTCACCTGTCAGAGATATTGAATACTCTCTTCGAGGTGTCATTCCTTTGTACGCAAGACAATATATATTAGGTATATATAAATATAATATATTTTTGTTTCTGGTCGGGAACCTTCATCAGTTGCGCTTCCCACAATTGAATGTCCTCTCGAACACTTCTTTATGCATTATGATGCATTTCGTTAAATTTGAAGACGCGAGATGTAAGACCGACATCTAGGTTTTTCAAGAGAATCAGTACACAGAGGTTCCGAATCTGGAGCAGTTCCGTGTAATTACTGTTCTCCCTTAACTCCTAGGACAGAATGTCACGATAAAATTTTCAGGTTATTTCACCTTGTCAGAGATATTGAATACTCTCTTCGAGGTGCCATTCCGTTGTACGCAAGACAATTTATATTATATATAAGGGAATAGTAATATATATTGTTTCTGGTCGGGAACCTTCATCAGTTGCGGAACCTTCCCTGTGTACAATTGAATGTCCTCTCGAACATCTTCTTTATGCATGTGGGTCTTACATTCTCGCGTTAAATTTGAAGACGCGAGATGCATTAAACATCTAAAGAAGTGTTCGAGAGAATCAGTACACAGTATTATATTTATATATAATATATAGTCTTGCGTTCCGAATCTGGATGAAATATTCTAAAAACTTACAGTTCCGTGTCGAATCATAACAAAATAGTCATAATTGTAGCACAAAGAAAGAGAAACAGAAACAGGGAGCAGTGGCCTGGTGGGTTATGAAGCTGGTGGTTCACTCCTAGGACAGAATGTCACTGCATTTATTTTTTATTAGTTAAAATATTCGCCGACGTTTTTCGAAAGCTAAATGTTCAATGACCTTTTTTATTAAAGTTCATTGATTGAATATATTTTTTCAATACTGTCAGAGATATTGTTTAAATCCTTCACTCCAGTTTCCTCTCCCCGCCATAACGCAAGGATAACAAAATAATGTAATCAAGCGATCACATCCACACAACCATTTCTTTTTATTTTAAATTTCACTTTTAAAACTTCGTGTGCACTCTTGTTTTCAATTAAGATATGGCTTAGGTGGACCAGCAATTTTATATCTAATTTATTATTTTTTTAAATATAGTCAATGTTAAAGTTGATACTCATTTTCACATATATGTATGTTATGTAAACACACACACACACACTCTGTATATATATTCTTTCATATACGAGGACAAAAACAAAGCAACCATATATATTTGAATTATTCTGGTTCGGGAACCTTCATCAGTTGCGCTTCCCACAATTGAATGTCCTCTCGAACACTTCTTTATGCATTTGATGCATTCGTTAAATTTGAAGACGCGAGATGTAAGGCCGACATCTAGGATTTTCGACACCGACACCACACAGAAATACCCATCCAATTCATTTCATCAGTACACAGAGGTTCCGAATCTGGAGCCGTTCCGTGTTAAATTTTTTGCCGCATTACATTGGATATGAGCTTCAACAAATTTTATTTCTTATAGAAATTTAAATTGAAAATTAAATTACCTTAACTTGAATCATAACAAAATAGTGACAATTATTTTAATTCTCCTGAAATTTATAACAATTACTAATGATAACACAAGGAAATAGAAACAGAGACAGGAGATGTATAATTCCTAAAACTTTCGCTTCCATCGTTCAGTCCAGAATGACTACCGCTATATTTTTCATTGTTCACCTTTATTTTGAAATCAAAACTTATTAGCGTAGTAGAATCACAGGTCAATTGTTCAATTGGCTGTTGTTTAATAATTTGTTATGTAATTTGAACCTTAATATCTCCCAGCTTATCCCAATTATTAATGCAGTGTAATTTGTAATTTATTATTGAGACACTCGCAAGGACTTGAAGAGAGCTTTTTGTGAATATGTTTTAAAAGAAAAACGTTTTGATTAAAAAGTTTTTAAAAGTACTTCAGGGTTATAAAATTTAGAAACATTCACACACTTAATGGTCATCGAGCTTTATTATATAGGCATTATGCAATTTTTTTAAAACTTTTGCATGAAGTACCAGTTCAAGGGACAATTTCAAAAAAAATATTCATGTAAGAATTTTTTCGATGTTGTTTAGATGCACCTAGTAAATTACTAGATTTGCTTAAAGGGATTTTTCAAAATTTGCTAGGTATCATTAATGATACTGAGATTACTATCAATACTTTATTCAGTCTTACGTTTCTTGGAAACAACTAAAAGATTCACTAACAAAGAAAATATTTTATAAATAAGATAAATCACTATCATCAATACTACTGAGACAAACAAATTACATCAAGCATAAAATACTTATAAATTGCAATATCGGCTCCAGGGTACCTTAAGTGTTTGGTACCGTTATGCCGGATGACGTACTCGATCCACCAAATGGACTTTGTTCCATGCCTATTATAGGTTGATCCTCAATAATAGCTTTGCATCGTAGAACGTTTTCCTTAAAGCTGTGAAAATACGAAATAAATGGGATATGGTTAGTGAATTTGAGGTATAAATAAACAAATGATCATTCATTCAAATACAGTTTGAAATTATTTAACATTTTAGCTCCTGTGGGAACCATATGTGGACATAGTGGGATCTTTCCAACCTATTATGGTTCATCTACGAAAATGTTTGTTCATGCTCATAATAATCATAATAATTACTACTAATTGTTTCGTTACATTGTTATTTATTAACCGACTTCCACAAAGGAGGAGGTTATCAATTCTTATCCAACTTTATATTAAGGAACATTACAGAAAGGTCCCATATAATTGTCTATAACATGAGATTTACGGTTTTCTAGAAAATCAAAAAAAAAGTAAATAAGGGACTAGATTTCAGCGATTTTCAATGAATCTTCACTGTTTTCTCTAAAACTGTCACGCAATTTGAATATTATAAATTGTATTATACAAAGATATGGTTCTGCTTGATTCCGTACATTTTTCTATAACGCAAAACATACCATTTTTCTGAAAATCGGAAAAATATATGCAAAAAACTGTAAACATCATGGTAAATGTCAAATTTTTATCATAAATATCTAGTTTAAATGCCATGATATGCCATGAAGTATATCGTACAGGGTGTTTTTAATGGTTTTCAATTTGATGCATTGAAAGTCAGTTTCTGTTATTCGCCTGAAATGGCAGAAAATATTCCGTTAGTTTATCGAAACGAAAATTTGTTAGATATGTCGGCGAACACTTCTATATGGTATACGGTTGTAGGTGTGTGCGTGCTTGCATGTGATATTAGGTGGTACATAAGCCGTTGTATACATAGGATGATTGAAATATAAGTTGGAATTCAATGAGTTTTACAGGGTGTTTCTAAAAATATTGTATTGGCACATAAGTAGTTGCGTATAGAAGGTGGTTAAAATAAGAGTGGAGCAAAACTAGAGTTATACAGAGCGGATATTTGCAGAAAAATAATTACAGTTATACAAAAGGGTTTAAGAATTGTCAGAAATGGTTGAATATACAGGATGGTTGAAATATAAGTTGGAGTAGAATTACAGTTATACAGGGCGGTTTAATAAAGTTATATAGTTTGGAATATAAGTAGTTGCTTATACAATGTGTTTGAAGTAATGGTAAAGTTATTGTTATTCAGTTGTATCAAAATTTTGTTATATAGTTTAAGCAATAAGGATATTGGATTTATACGCAGTGGACATGGGTCCAAAAAATTTTAGAAGCAGTTGTATATACCGGGTGATTGAAATAAATGGTACAGTAAAATTTTAGTCATAAAGTGTGACTCAAAAATGTGAATTTTGTTATATAGGGTAAACCATGACCAATTGCACAAATGGAATACTAGAAATATGGGGCGAAATAAAATCATAGGTATACAGGAATAATTTAAACAATAGAAAAATAGAAAGAGTCAATAGTGTGGAGAGGATATATACAAAAATTTTAGAAGCAGTTGTATATACCGGGTGATTGAAATAAATGATACAGTAAAATTATCAGACAGTCATACAAAGTGTGTCCAACTCAAAAAGGTGAATTTTGTCAGCAGGCGGGAGGGGTATCAGCGCCCAGGGCCAATCACACGCAGCCGTTCAAACCATGACCAATATAACAGAGCACAAATGGAATACTAGAAATATGGGGCGAAATAAAATCATAGGAATTATACAGGAAAACTTAAAAACAAATATAGTAATCTCTACGGGGAGAAACTTTTAATTTGTGTAAAAAAAAATAGAAAGAGATCTACATAGTGTGGAGAGGATATATACTATGGAAAGCAAGTTGTGCCCTACTTATACAGGTTAATACTAAACTACTAGATATCCACCTACAGGTAAGTAATGCACTCCACCCAATAAAGATAAATTTATAAGGACCGTTGACAACAATGCAACAACAGGTGATACTCCAACAGAAGCCCAAAAACGAATTTTTCTCGGAAAATTCACAGTTTAACCTCACGGCAATTGGAATCGAATAAAACCGTTTATAACTTATCTTCGGTCCAATTGAACTCTTCCTACTAAGGGTGATTACCAACAGACAGCATAATCTGTGGCGTGGAAACAGCAGTTTCAAAATAGATATATATATATATGTTCTAAGAAAGTCTAAACCACCCAAAAGGAACCTATCTATATATATATATATATATATATATATATATATATAGCTCTCAATAAAAGGTTCGCTATACTCATTCCGCGTGGTGAGAGTGGCAAAGAAGGTGCACCTTTGGGAACAATAGTAAGCTCAATTTTATCCCCAACACAACACCTAGAGCCCAACAACTTCAACCGTTTGCAGAGGGGCAGACTCTTCGACACATTTTGTACTTAGAAAAACGGTCTTACAACCAGAGTGTCTTCGTGACGTAGTGTCTCTTTTCACCAACATCCCTATCGACGAAGCCTTGGACATCATAATAGAAAAATACAAACCACCTCAACACCTTGTGGACTTAACAAGGCACTGTCTGATGAACACCTATTTTGTTTACGAGAACCAACGATACAAACAAGTGGAAGGAGCTCCAATGGGATCGCCACTCTCACCAGTCTACAAGGTGTTGAGGTGGTTTGTATTTTTCTATTATGACCCTTGTCCAAGGCTTCATGTCGCCCAACTACAAGCCGTCGTCAAGACTTTAGTAACCAGATGACTAGCTGACCAGGATAACATCAAACAGAAAATGGACAGTTTAAAAACAGTTTAAGACAAAACGGATTTACAGACCGAAATATACAAAACTTCAAAACCAAGACAAACAGACCAGGAGCATGAGACATTCTCAAGGAGACCACGGGTATTGTAAGACCGATACTATTTTCTATTAAACGGTGTTGAGGACCGTACCGGCCCGGACCCGTCCTAATAGAAGAATTCAAGCTAGACTCAACCGGAGATGCGGAACACGCCACCACGAAAAATCAGCAGGTGGGAGGCGTGCCCACTCAACGCCCAGGGCCAATCACACGCAGCCGTTCACGGTGCCAACCAATAGGCGCCGAGCCGCGACTATATAACAGAAGCAAGCGCTTCTGAAAATCTTAGTTTCGAGTAAGTAAAAGCGAAGAGGGCAGATGCGACTCTGCCGAATACGTCGCCATTTTACCATCGATCCCGGCAGGGATCAGTTATCAATGCGCGGATGAATTCCCGGAAACCACCTTAAACATATATATATATATATATATATATATATATATATATATATATATATGAACTAAGCTAGGTGCCGGGTGAGAACCGCGTCTGAATTTATTAAATACTCGACATTTCGGCTCCTGCTTTGGAGCCATTATCAAGTTAAAAAAAAACAATGAGTATGGACTGTCATAATAACTCTGTAAAAGATTGTCATTCTAAATACAGTTGCAAATCAGTTTTTCACTTAACAAAGTAACTGTTTGTATGCTGTCAAACATTCAGAATGTTTTTAAGAAATACATAATTTATAAATATATTAATTACAATGGATTCGCAACATATACAGTACTGGGAAAACTGTGGAACCTCTGATGTGTCTCAGACTTATAAACACAAAGTTTTGTACCCTAACACAACCTTTCTTTTTTCACTCACGCACGTTTCAACTGCGAAGCTGTCATCTTCTAGGAGTAAACAAAACTGAAAATATTTACAATTATCCCTTAATATATAGTACTTAAAAACTATAGGTAAATTAGTGGGGAAACATATTCTAATGTTGAAGCAAAGAGGGGCTCCCAATATTTTTCTAAGGTATGGCAGTGGTATGTGGATGATATGTTTGCTGTTTTTGATACAAATAAATTTAATATTAATGAATTTGGCTTATATCGTAATAATAAATTTCCTACTATTAAATTTACGTATTGAATTAGAAAATTAGGTAGTCTCCATTTTTAGATGTATATAGGAATTAGACATTTAGATATTTACCTAAAAATCTTTTCAATGTCAACAACAGAAAATGGCGGGGATCAATTTCCTTGTCCATCGTTTGTTAACATTCACTCTTATCAAAGAGAGGTTTGAGAGAGAAAAGAAAACAATTAGGGAAATAGCTACATGTATGGTTATCCAGTAAATATTGTTGATAAGCTAACTAGAAAGAAACTACTTAGGCTAAGAATAAATGAAGTGTCAACTTTTCGAAACGAGAAACAAGAATGTAATGAAACTTACAAAACTATTGGGCAATCCAAAGATAAACTTATATTATATTTTAAAGAAATTATAACCTCATGAATTCGGACAAAGGTCCAATCCCAAACATCCCATTGGTATAATTTATTGCATAAGAATCTCTAGAAATTTGTATTTTAAGAACTTAAATATTTAATAATTCCATTACAGTAGGTATTATTTTAGAAGGTTAGGGATTATTGTATTAACATTAGGGTTCTCCCCCACTAATTAACCAAAAGTTTTTAAAAATTATATATTAAGGAATATTTGTGAATGTTTTCAGTTTTGGTTTACTCCTTGATGATGACAGCTTTGCTGTTGAAACGTGCGTTGAGTGAAAAAGAAAGGTTTGGTGTTAGGGTGCAAAACTTTGTTGTTTATACAAAATACACAGTAGTTAAAATTCTCGTCCTGGACAACAGTTTTAGACTTATATCAAAGACAGCATCACAAACATTTTTTTGTTGCCTAATGTTCTAATTAAAAAAACAAGTTTTTAATATTTAGTTTAAATTGCAAGAGTTACCAAATATTTGTTGCAAGATTATTCGAAGACATCCTCCTAGAGCGCATCAAAATATCACAGGTCACTTTTTAAAAGGATAGTATTCAGTCAGAAGTTGTCAGTTGGGGTTGTTTTGCGGTATGTTGGTTTGACCTTCACTTCCTGTGTTCATGCTTGGCATAATGTAATCTATTGCAAAATAGTAAAATTGTTATGATAAGTAACTACCTTGGGACTATATACAAGAGCACATGCAATCAGGTAATAACAGCTGTCTAAGTACAGCACTGTAAGGTAGGCCATATGACCAAACAAGCAATAAGAGCAATCTTTTAGTGCACCATGTCGTTATATTATTATGATAAGAAAATATAATAATTTGGACACATTTTCAGATACTTGCTTTTATACATATTACTTCAATTACCAAGCATGGTTACAGAGGAGGTTAAGGTAGACATGGCTAATCATATTGACGTTGAAGTTTTCACTGATATTGATATTATCGGATACAGAACAATTGAATAAGGCACTAGTGATAACTAAAAATATTGCAGATATTGTGTCAAATTATGGAACTCAAACTTTCAATAAGTATGTAAAGGAGTTAAAGGTAATAGAAAGAAATGCAACAAATTGAATTTCTCTTTTTGGATGTGAGAGTAGTAGGCTTAATGCATTTGAATCGCAAAAACCTGAAGAAAAAAATCAGTCTAATAACAAGTTCAAAACTAAAATTAAATCCAAAGAAAATTAAAATGCAGAATAAAAAGTAATATATTTCTTTTACTTTATTGATGTACCTAAGAACCTATTTTAAAATTTCTCTATGTACATTTCACTTATTAAATCATATCTACTTCATAGTTTATTGGTTATCTTATTGAACAACATTGTAATGAACTTTAATAAATAAAACTATAATCATTTATAACTATATAGTTATTACCAAAATATTATTTGCAATAATAGCGTATACATACTGTATGTATACATAGCCAATAGCGTATACATACTGTATGTACAAATAGCTACATTCTTAATTTTGAGGAATACTGTTTTAATTTTAACTCGGTTTCATTTTTTTGAGATACAATATCTTTGTAAACTTACCTTAAGTCGGATGCTACTTTTGTAATACTATTTGTCAACATTTCAGCGTCCATTGTAGCAGGATTCAGTCCCAACGCCACTCCCTGATCAACCAATATTTTAACATTTTTGGGTTGATCAACAGCAAATGGAAGACCAACCATTGGCACTCCGTAGGTAATGGCTTCTTCAATTGATTGGAGACCTCCCTGAGTGACAAACACTTTTACATTAGGGTGATCTACAATAATTTATTGTTCAAGATTTTAACGTTTCATTTTCAACATGATCTTACTGAGTACATCTTGTTGTGGGAGCCACTTTTTTGTCATAACATTATCTGGTTTACCTGGCAGATTGTCTACTTCAAATTTCCAAAGAACTTTATATGGAAGGTTTCCTAAAGCTTTAATAATCGCGTCCAAAGTATTATTACGAAGTGTAGAGCTAAGGACATTTGATCCTAAACTAAAGTATACCGCACCATTTGTAGACGAGTCCAAATAATCTTGAATATCCTGAAAAAAATTGTTGATTTGATTAGCTTAACGTATGAATAATAATGACATTTTTAATAGAGGCAAATTGTCATCATTATCATTTAAGCGCTGAGACATCAACTCAAAAAAAAAATTTTTATAAATCTGTTTTAACAGGGAAAAATTTAAAAAGTAATCAGAAGACATGAGATTCAATCAAAAATTATCTTAGAATAAAACTATATCAGAAGTGTTATTTTAAGGGCTGTTCCAACCTGACAAATAACCGATTCACAACCGGTTATTAACCTGGTGGCAAGTTACCATTTGCAATGAGGGGTTTTGTTGTTATTTATCGGGTATTTGTCGAGTTACTGTTTGTTTTATTTACTTTGCACAAGTAGAGATGTTAGAAATACTATTTTTATTTAATTAAACATCCCGTTTAAATATTTTGTTCTGTCTTTATATCGTTACCTCATTTTTATTATATCTGTTTTTAAAGTAATAAACTCCATGGGTTAAAATTTAATTATTTTTACAACTGATATTTCGCTTCACTTTCTAGAACTTCATTTACACGTAAACATCAAATATTTACAACAGCTGATTGTGAATACAATTCACATCGAAATCATGACACTATATACGCTGTACTAACTAACTTAGAAATTCTGTATTGCTTTATATATCCTAGATCGAATTTTCTGGTCGTTCTACATTTGTTCGCACAGCGTCCAGCTGAACAGTTTTTCCCCAGTCGAAAACTACAGTTCTTAATTTATTATTATCCCAGTGATTGAGGTTTTATTGGGATGAATAATGCTTTACCTTGCTTTAGTCAGGGACGGCATAGATACATTTTATAAGCAGTATGTTGATTTAAATTTTGTTATTTAATAGACCACAAGAGTAATCAAGAAACAATAACTAATGAAAAAATGCATAATTTGATCTTGTTATAGAAAGTTATTATGGCTCCTTAAGGAAGATCCTGTATATAATGCTACAATGTTTAATTTTACATTTTATTCATATGAACAAAAGCAACCTATCTGAATAAAACGTATTTCCTGAACCTAGGACCGCTGGTATAAAAAACATTGAAATTTTCAATCTTATACTAGAGAGAATGGGAATAATCGAGATTGATTGAGGTAAAGGCTGCTTGGACGAGACTATTCTCAATATAGCCTGACACAAAAAAAAGTACTGTAATCTTTATTGTGAAAAGTGAAATCATTACTACTAGGAGTAAGTAACACAATCTAATTGGAGATTTATTTTCCAAATTGGAAGAAAAATAGTAGGGTGAATTTTGAAAAAGGCAAGATGAATTAAAAATGCAAGGAGAATAATTTTAACAATTAATACAATTAGTATCACAAAGCTTTGAAATACTTGACCAAAAGACAAATTGTAGAATCCAACATCTAGGATATAAATGATGAAGTGAAAGCATTAAAAGTTCAGTGGATACTGTCGAAAGCCAAATAGATGACACTGATTTTGTTCAAAGCGAAGTTCAAGATGTGCTATCTAAAACAAAGTGTAAATGTAAATAAATAATGCAACAAGGCTTACAGAGAAGGGAATATCAGAATTCCGAAATACCTACATAATCGGAGGTTATCTGGACATGAATAAACTTAGAATAAAATCCAAAGATTTTAATGGGTCGAATTACTTTGGAAGACGTCTGGGCCTGGTAAGCCAGTAAGAGCCAAAGACTCGTTTCAAAGGCAGAATGGTAACAATAAAATGTGGGCGTCACTTATGAAAGAATAGCTATAGATATGACCAATCCATTCCCCGAGTCCAAAAAGGGATATCAAGTACATTCTGGTCGCTATAAATTTTAATAAATGGCCTGAAGCATATGCTGGACCCAATCAAGAGGCAACCACGGTGGCAACGGTGTTGGTGAACAGCTATTCAGATGGTTAGTGTACCTGTTGGAGTGATATTCCACCCACCAAGGGCGGGACTTCAAATCTACTGTATACAACAAGGGCTGTACGATGTTGGGCAATCAAGAAAACGAGAACCACATTGTTACATTCACAATATGATAAATTGTAGAAAGATTCAACAGGAACTTGGAATAAAATCCATCAAGTTCGTCAGCAATAACCAGCGTGATTTCGATAGACCTATTCCCCTGTTTACCTATCGCTCGGTCCTCCACAACAACATGGGAACTAACTCCATTGAGAGCACTCTTCGAAAGAGAGCTGAAACCACCGTGTCAGTTGGCCTTTGGCTCACCAAAATAACCACACAATGAAGTTAACGAACTAGCCCGGGCACAGATGTTGGCAACCTGCGAACAAATGAAGACATGTTACGATCTCAAGGCAAATTTTGGTCGAGAAGATAGAAATTTACAGCCCCCAGAGTAGTAAGTGTAAGTCTCCAGAGCTCACACTAGTTTGGGATGGACTATAATATGTTAAAAGGAGCAACGACCTGACTGGCCGTATTCGCCGGAATCAGGGGACCAAAATGAAGATGATCTATTTAGATAGACCTATCATGGAGAAGGCGATTTCTAATCGGGGATCAGGATAAATGGGGACAGTGGTACAAAGTTCAACTTTGCATCAGAAACATCAGAACTTATTATATCTGAACAAAAACCACGTATCCAAATAAAAAAAGCAGACAAAAATTATTACGTGACATAAAAAAAGTGAAAATTCTAGTCCTATACTAGTGAGAACTGGAATAATCCAGAATGTTTGAGATGTATTATAAATGCCCCCGTATAGAAGCAGCAGGGTAGTGGTGGATCAATTGATTTACGATTGACTCATAGCAGTACTAATCTAAGAAAAGTAGTGTAATCTTTATTGTGAATTATTGTTGTGGATATAAAGAAAATTAGTTTCTGGAATATATTCAGTGATTTGAATCCACAGAAAATGTATAACAATAGGAATTAATTGACACTGTGATGTTGAAAGAACATTGTAATTTTTGTAATTTCGAAAATGCTTAAAATTTCCCGACCTTGACATGGAACCTACAAAAATTAGCTGGAAAACTCATAAACGACAAAAATATCTAAACAAGTGTTCCGAGATAGAAGAGTTTCGGTTTTAGTTTTGTTCAGTTCACTTTAAGTTTGACATTAAACTTCAGATTGTAATTCGACATATAAGTTGAGATATATTCTGAATTAAAAATTTGTTAACATCGTTAATTTATTAACTGGAATAGCAGAGAAATCCTTAACGATGTTAGCTTAGAATTTTTTCTTATGTTTACTGACATGTACTGGCGCGGCAGATCATATTTGTACAGCGAGAAAAATTTGGAAATACGTACGTGTGTTTCAACATGAAACGAAATTTGTAATGTCCACTACAGGGTCTTCCAACATCAAAAGTAGCATTCTGTACTATACGACCTTTGTAGTTATTTTTAACCAACTTCCAAAGGGGAGGTGATAATTTCGACGTTGTATTTTTTTTGTGTATTTTACCGTGTTTTCTTCTGCTGTGGTGAACCGTTTTGAATGAATATGGTCTTGTTCAATAAAGTATATATCCGGATGGTGAAGAACTTCAAATTTGTGAAAAGAATTCTATTGTTAAGTGAATAAATTTGCGTGCATGAAAATCGACCAATATCCCTAACATATTGGTCGTTTTTCGAAAACTCCTTATGTTTTAGTTTTTTTAACTTTAATCTAGTAAGGAAGATCCCTAGGTGTTTCTCATATACTTTTCTGGACGTGCAACTTGCAGTTTTGCAGAAAATCGCCGAAAATTCCAATTTCTTATGAAAAATTTCATCGAAATGACATAACGGACACTTCCACATAATATTTTAATTCCAACGTATAGTGTGGGAATTTAAGCACTGGAAGTTTTATTGCGAATTTGAAAATTTCTATGTACATCTCAGCTTCTAGGTAGTAAAGCATAGTATTTTTGGCTCCTTAAATCAATGAGTACCAAGCTCGTTTTGTTTGTATACCAGGCGAATACCTTTAAATGAAAATTTTTCCATTTTGCGAAGACGGTGCTTTTGGTTGTCACATTCTCCTGGCCTAATAGAAAATTCAGTGGCAACACATGTCAAACTCTAAACTGCTATTTGGTGCGTTCATACACAGGGTGTGTTGTTATAGCAAACAAAATCACAAACTAAAGTGAAGGAGTTGCATTTACATATATGATTATTGAAATATACGATGGAGTAGAATGATAATGGTCCATTGGCAGCCGTATATACAGGATGGTTGGAATATAGGGTGGAGCGGAAGTTTGGTGGTATAAAAATGTTGGAAAAAATGTGAAATAAAATTATATAGGGTGATAAAAACTGTTAAAATATTTATTTTATAGCCATAAGAAGTTGCATAAAGTGTGGAGAGGAATTAATATTATCCAGAGCGATAATATAAAATGTTAAAAATGAAATAATTATGGGGTGCTCAGAAGGAGTTATATACTGTGGTTGAAATATAGGACAGATTTGACTCCGTATATAGGATGGATTCTACTCCGTCCTATAGTTTACAGAAGGCAGCTAACAAGTTTATGCTTGTCCATGGGCAGTCGTATATACAGGATGGTTGGTACATAGGGTGGAGTGGAATTATCTATAGTTATACAAAGTTGTCTTCTAAACGTTGTTTGTGGCATATTCTTGATTACTTTTATGTTTTTTGGGCAATAACACCACAATAGAAATAAAACGACGTATATTGCAGGAATACCAAACGTTTCAAAGTCTATTGTGACTTCGTTGTCAATGGCTTTATATTATTGATGTAGACTGCAAATTGTCATAAATAAAATTTTCAATTTGCAATCTACATCAATAAATATAAAGCCATTGACAACGAAGTCAGAATAGACTTTGAAACGTTTGGTATTCCTGCAATATACGTCGTTTTATTTCTATTGTGGTGTTATTGCCCAAAAAAACATAAAAGTTATACAGAGTTGTCAAAAAAATTGAAAAAGGTACAAGGTGTGGTCCATAAGGCATAAATATATTTTGGGCTTATTAAGTCAACGCGTAGTAGTACATTTTGTTAGTAAACATTACCTGTCAATTAAAATGAAAATGTATCATTGTGTAATGTTGAGGCTTTCGATGTTACCTGGTCCTGTCTATTAAGGTTATACATACAAAATAAAAAATAAAGAATGAAAACTACCTGAGTTCAAAAAACTAAAAAGTTAAAAATAAACATTTAAAAATATATATAACCGACTTCCACCTCTAAACTAAAAAGCTAATGAAATTCTGGTAGCTTTTTAGTTATAGGTGGAAGTCGGTATATATTTTTTTGAAATGTTTTTGTACCTTTTGTACATAAAAAAATTCTGTCCAAACAAATGTTCAAAATTTGCTTACTATTATAATTCCGTTGCCATTTGTAACATGTAGGGTTGCTGGTGAAATATGGTTGTTAAACAAAAAAAAATATATTATTAGAGAATGTCAATACCGTATTTAAGTTGTATGGCACATATGTAAATTTTATAGCTTAACAATATTTGAATAATGTTAATACTACACTATTTTCGAGCGTATTTACTTTTAGCAATGTTTTTTTTCTCTAGAGACGGGGATACAGAAATATTCCTAAAAATATTTAAAAAAACGGACTTTTAAGGGGCGCCGTAGCCGAAGCGTAAATGGTAAATTTTAAATAAAACACAGTTTTTGAGAAAACCTAAATAAATATTTTGGAACTTTAAGGATGATGAAATCTCCTCCTTAAGTTAGAGGGCAAGTATGTATTCTTCTAAAGTAATCTAAATAAAGATTTGACTATACTGGGGGTGGATACAATAATAGTAATAGCAGTCTAATTTTCTTTTTTGAGGCTTTTTCTGACTTACAGAAAATATTCAAAGGAGTTTATTCTTAGTATCCAAAGGATTAGTCGTAGCACGCGTTCTTCTGAATCAGCTCAAACTTGTGGCAACTGGTACCACCAGCAAGTTCGAAATTGAAGTTTCGAAGAAAAGATTACGTTCAGGATAATATTTATATCAAACGTACAGACCTCCGTGATGCATTTCCTTCTATGAATTGTTTACACGAAAGCTTCTTCTTTAATAAATTTTATCAAATTCTCTTTGTTTAAATTAATTGAATTAAATTACTCAGTAATATGGATCTTCCTGAACATGATTGAGGACACAATAATCAACCGCTTTATGAGAGTATGCCTTGTTTTACTTTATCATATGTCCTGCTCCTCTATTGAATAGTCTCAATGTACATGTATTATTATTCTTTCTACGGATTAATATTTCTTACCAGAACTTGCCTCAATTTGCAAATCGTGATGATCAATATTGTACTTTTATAAAGTACTTTTTAATAAATATGTATGTCTTAATGACAACCAAGGAATAATGAAAAATGTGGCACTACATTTAATTTTTCCATCCTTATTGGAACATGTAATCTTACCTTGGGTAGTGGTTTGGGATTCTCTATAGCTAGCAGCTCGGTATTTATTACCGTTGGAACATTTGGCCTTACATCATTCACAATTGGGTTTACGTTAACCATAATCAGAGAGGTTTCTGACATAATGTCCCCTAAATAGGGCATATTTGGCCCAAAGTATCTTTTAACCATTTTGTCAAGTTTCGGGATGAGTATCCATTTATATGCTAGTCTATACATAATACTGTCATAGAAACAAGCAAGTCTTTCAAGAAACGGTGCATCTGCTCCTCTAGTATAAGATGAAAATATGTCTGGAGCCAAAAATGGGTGGGTTGGGTTACCCACTGTATCATGGATGTGTAACATTACTCCTAATGTAGATACAGCTAAAATTAAAAAAGTCAGTAAATGGGTTACTGAAAAAATAATATGAGAATAGATCCCTTTAAAAATATAATAGAATAAATGATTATTTGAGATAAGGTTTTGGGATATGAGTAGTTTAGTTGGAATTGGTTTGTTTACGAAACTGATATTTCACTCTATTATGCAAATCTTATTTAATTTTGGCCGTGAATTTATGATTCAATGAGTCAAATCATATACTTAGTATTCAGTATTAAGGTCAACGGATGCAATGAGATCCATAGCAGACGAAATAGTAGATTGAATATGACTGTTACTTAGATGTTTGAGTGACTCACGAAATATTAAGTTACATGAAACAGCTTATAACGTAAGAACATTTTTGAAACGAAATTTAGATTTTCTGTAATATATATATAGTAGTAAATAAATAAATACATCATCCAATGATTATAGGCTACCAGCACAACATCTGCATTCCGTTCTAATAAACTTTCTAATTTTATTTTTGCGATATATCAAATTAGAGATTTGAGTTACGTCAGAACATAGATTATACAAAGAGAAAGTCAGAAGTCAGAACACCACAAAAAGGCAACGTTACCAGCTGTGGTTATCAGTTATTACGTTGCCATTACATTTGTGTGCTGACCAAGTTCATATTATGAAGTAAACAGTTTACGTTAACACTTCTGAATAATATTTGCGTGTAGAGTAAATAACATATTTTTAAATTCCTTAGTATCGGACTTTACAACATATAGTTCTGCAGATAGCGTCCAATGCACATTAATGACCGACCTTATAACATATACTTCATATGAGTAAGAGTATAAACAAAAAAAATATTGTTTTGTGATATTAGGTATTTTATTTTTTTTTGAGTTCTTTGGGAATAACACCATATAAACTTGAAAGTCCCTATATTTCAAAAGTCCAAACGTTTGGAGGTCTAACTCAGATCCCGTTTTCAATGGTATTACACAAAATGAACAAGAAATTAAAAAATTAAAAGGATTCACAATGACAAATATCGTAATCACAATTTGACATTCAAAACGGGGTCTGATTTAGACCTTGAAACGTTTGAACTTTTGAAATATACATACTTTCAAGTTTATGTGGTGTTATTCCCAAAGAACTCAGAAAAATATAAACCAGAGATGCCACAATTATCATTCAGAAAACAACTAGAAATCAGCCATGGGACTGCTGTAACCAAAGATATTAGGTATTGTCAGAAAATACTTTGAATTTGAAACCAAACGAAAAGTTAATTTCTTTACAGGATTTCATCTGTCAAATTTTTACGTTATACCCAAGGTCAGACCGCATGGTAGAGAAATTTAACAGAACAGAACTTTAGAAACACATAGCTCTGTTCCTGCGTCTTTATAGATCCGCATTACATAACAGTACAAGGTTAACACCATCTCATATTTTGTTCGGAACAGTAATAAGACTTCCATGTGACATGGCTTTTGGGACAGAATGTTTTAAAACCAAATTCGGCCGGATTTTGTCAGGGCAATAAAGTTTGGTTCTATAATCCAGAAATAATAAAGGGCAAGTGGACGAGGTTGTCACCCTCCTGGGATGAAAGGAAATCCCTGTGTTGTGAACGGCGTCCAAGGTAACACAAGGAAAAAGATTATAGTTGTACATCTGGATCGTTTGGCACCTTATCGGGGTGAAGACGTATCTAATCGGGACGACTTAGACTAAAGGGGAAATGTATGGTTACAACCGAAAGAAAACCCTGTATATAGAAATTAATTGACACTGCCATATTGACAGAATCGTAAATGACATTTCGATAAAATTATATGCAAATTATAGAAATTAATCTGAACTTTTTAGAAGAACAAACATACATAAAAAAGTGGATCCTCGTCAGGGATCAATCTTAAGTTCAGTCAGTTTTCGTTTGTAATCAAACGTCAGATTGTATTTCGAATTTATCAATTGAGTTATATGGTGTATTGTTTTAATTGTTCTCACAAATTATCTCCTGTGAAAAATGTAATAACTTTAGTTGTAAAAAAGTTATTGGAAAATGCGTTTTGAATTAAATACTCTCATTAGCATCTGAAAAAAAATCAGAGTATTCTACTAATGGCTAATAAAATTCTGGTATCTATCAAAGACTCATCAGCTTTAGGGATCTATTATGTTCGTGAAGTGGAAGATCATCCAAGTTTGTTTATTTAATTAGAACAAGCACCATAGTTCTGATTATTTTTATTAAAATTATTCTCAATTTCAATTTACTTTTTGCCTTTTTGAATACAAATGTTTGCAGTTATTAAGAAATTCGTGTAGACTTACCTATTATTGGTGCGTTAAATCTTGCTCCAAATGCGAAGGTATAAGGGTCGTGTGGTTCAACTAACACAACATCAAATTGTTTTTACTTTTAATCAAATTCGCAACATCTTTGTTATTAAAGAATAACTCCCCCATTTCGTCCAAAATCTCTCTGACGCGAAATGTGGATGTCATTAATGAATTTTCACTGGATAAGGCTTCTGCAAATTGCTTCCTTCCCGGAAACTGATAGAGGTCACTGATATCTATTTCTGTGAGGTTTGTTAAGGTCTTATCATTCAGCGGATTCGTCACAATCATGGTTACTTCATGACCTTTTAGTGATAGGTGCTTTCCTAGATTTACATAAGGTCTCTGGTGACTCACTAGAGGTAAGTTGAAAACACCTAATATTTTTGAACAGTGGGAGTCTTTTAACAGAATGAAAGTCAGCAGCATGTGTAAACAGAAGTTCTTCATTATTGATAGTTTAGGATCTGAAAATTAATAGACATTATCAAAGGAATATATTATAGGGTTTTAATAATCTCGAATTATTAACGGCTCATTTCAAGATCTATTGAGTAATACTCCTCCTTCTTTCAATTTACATAATTCGAAAGAAAGTAATTAATAATAGCTAAATTGTGTAATTGAAAAAATGAATCCTCTAGGTTTAATTACCTAATGAAATGTAATAATAAATAGTGACTAAATACTTGTGTCTGATAACATTTCTAAAAGAGATTCATATAACTCGTTTGACATACTTTCGAGCTTTTGCAAGTTGGGTAAAAAAGGCTTATGAATCCATGAATTCATTTTCAATTTTACCTTCTGTTCTTCGGCAAAATACTTCTCAAAAGATGCGCGCATCGAAGTGAGATATTGGACCAATTCTTCAAATACATCATATTGAAATATTTCTGAGTCGTCATCGCTAACAAACTAACTGGATGAGGTAAAGCTTTCTATTTCTCTTTTATCAACGCAAATAATCCAAAAAACTGATTTTCTTTTGTTACAGGCCTGGAATACTGTTGTCTGTTTATCTTGCAATGATAAATTTAATTCGTTCAGTTCTTGAAAGATATCCGCCATAAAAGACAGTCGGAATAACCAAGTTTTATCATACAAACGGTCATTCAATTTAAAAGAAGTAGCTGCTGAAAGAAAAATTGGTAACTCGGCTCTAAGTTAAAATAGCCTTGTTAGAGATTTACCCCTAGACAGCCACCGCACTTCTGTATGGAGCGGCAGTGTTTTATGTTTGCTGTCATAATCTTCACACAATAATGAGAACAATCGGGATTGTAGTGGTCGTGATTTGATAAAATTATTTATTTTTACCGCTTCATCCATAACTAATTTTAGATTTGACGGCATTTGATTCATCGCAAGTGCTTGTCTATGCAGGATACAATGGATTTAATTACAATTAGACACTTTATTTTTTATTCGTGACACTACTCCTGCTGTTTTACCCGTCATCGCCTTGGCCCCATCTGTACAAATCCCAATGCAATCGTTCGAACTGAGATTATTTTCTTCAAAAAAATATATTTATTGTCTTCTATATTTATGTTATTAAAAATTTCTTCCTCGGTAGTGTTTGTGGGCAGCGGTGAACACATATGCATGTCTTCTTCAAAAGAACTTTCATATGGATATCTCACGATAACCACCAAGATAGCCAGTCCAGCGACATCAGTCGATTCATCCATTTGCAAGACGAATCGTGTTTTTTGTAGAAATGTAACTAGTTCTTATGTGTATCTTTGATAGCGGCACAGTAGAAAGATGCTTTGCAGATTTTTCATCGAGCATACGTTTTGTTATCTCTAATACACATGGCTTTATTAAATTCTCAGCGATTGTGTGCACTTCACCTGCGTGTGCAATGCGATAGCTAACCAAATATGATGCTCCGTAGCATTTTTATTAATAGTTTGGGTTTCATGCATCATACAGTTTTGCCTTTCTAACTGTTCTTCTTTACGTACAAAAAATGCTTTATTGTTGTATTTAGACTCGGGGTGTACAGTTCCTAAATGTTGGCTCCACTTGACAGGTGTCATTGAACTATTAAGAAGCAGTTTACTACATAACATGCAAAGAGGTGAGCCGTTGACATCAATAAATCCGAATCTGATATATGATTTATCAAACTTCCTTTTTTTTCGCCTTTAAAACCGCGGAGCTTGATGTCGTATCATCTGGATCGGTAATTGCTGTATATTCCGCGCGTTCTGATTTTGAACATTCGGCTTTGTTAGAAAATGTTGTGGCAACACGTTTAACGCCTTTAAGCGAACATTACATTTTTCTTTATTAATAATGTTACATGTGGATCAAAATGGATGCACGATCGTTACTGCGTAGAAGAGTTCAGTCCAAAGAGGAAATGTATAAAACTGATACAATCAGAATACAGCAGGCAGTAGAATAATAAACGGGTCGCTTAAAGTTCTCAATTCGCAAGCTAGCTTGTAAGTATGTAGGTACTTATCGCTCCAAACGCTAATCCACAGATCATACAATAGAGGATAGGAAACTATGTGTTAAAAATTGTGTTCAAAAAATGACAGTCTTCGCCATCTATCATTTTCAACAAATAGTAAAAATGTACATTTGTGTATTTCGAGATACAGTTATCTGTATGAATTTAACTGCCGATAAAAAAGGAATCTGCACACTATCTAATTGGTGTGTTTCTCTGCTAGTTCTTATCGTTCCAAAAAATACTATGGCGAAATAAAAATCCCCAAATAATTTTAATTTTATTTATAAAATATATTACAAATACAATTAAATATTAAACTATTCACACCTAACAATAATAGCAAAAAAGGTACAAACATAACAACAGTTTACAAATATTTGCTTCCCTGTTGTTACCAATATACATTTGTGTTTTTAGTTTAAGGTCTGTATGAAAAGTTAACTTGTCGCTTCGGTAAACTCGCATTTAACATTTTTAAAGGTAACATTTTGATATTAACTTTCAATATTACCTTCAAAAAATGCAAATCCAAGTTCACTCAAATTTTAGGTTAACTGTTACATTGACAACTTAAACTAAACAAAAACCTGGATGAACCACAACAACAATGAGGAACCTATATATATTGAAAGCAACTTGTGATGATTGCTTCTTTATGCAATATTCTGTATATTTGAAATTTTATTTTCTACCTCTTTTGCATTTAGAGTAGTATACAATACAATATAAATGATACCCAAAATAGTAAAATATACATACAACTCCCACAAAAACTAACAAATATTAGGAAAATAGTACATATTAAAAAACTCATATAATAAATCATATCAAAATACATAATACTCACAAAAAATAGTAACATGCTTTGAAAAATAAACATTAGATCTAAAAAAAACAAGAGACTTTTTTTTCAGTTTGTAAAATATGCTCATTGTACCAACAATTAAAAATAATGCTATTTACAAGAATACTTAAGAGTTTTTAGTAAGGTAGTAAACAAAAACCTTTTAGAAATATTTATAACTTTTGCCACTTTGTTTATATATTGATAAGTAAAGCAAAATTTATCATTTATGAAAAGCATCTGCCCTTTGGCTTTAACTGTTGTTTTCTCATTTGACTTCTACTGTTTACATTTTTAAATACCTTAGTTTGCATTTTTTCTTCTTCAAGTGCTGTAACCACTGTGACGTGTTCAAATTTGTGGCTCATCTTGCTGTTCTCTTCCATTTGATAGTTCACTCCTCAAAAAATAAAGAAATTATGAATAATTTAAAAACCAATATTAAATTGCTTACCTTGGAATGCTTGTATAATTTGACATTCTGAACTGGTGGACTCTGATGCATGATTTCTAAAAATTTTCTGAAAAGCCTCTTCTTACCTCCGTACACTTTTTCAGGAATTTTCACTAACATTTGGGGGCTGCAAGTGGTAACCGGATCTTTTTCTGGTGAAAACCATGCAAAATTGTCTCCCACACTTCTCTCATTACTTAAAAAGAAATTATATGAACTACAAGAATATATGAGAAATGTGAACATACCAGTAAAAGTTTGAATCCTCTCGTGCACCCTCCTTAAAATGAGCTTCACAAATACAAAAGCTGGGCATTTGCAATACAGTTTTTGATTGTTGATTCGCTGAAGTCATATTTTTTTGCTATTAAATTGTAATATACTGTCAAAAAATATATATAATAATAAATTATCTTGTAAATACTGTAATGTATTACCTTTTAGAAGCTTGATTGAAACATCAGAAATCTAAGAAAGAAATGCTCCAATATTAGAATAATAAGGCATTTTTTTGTATGATACAATGCCACAATAAATCTTACCAAAAATGGACGACAACGACGGTAACCGATAACAACCGAAAAACTTCAAACGAGTGCGAGCAACCGTCTTATTTAGGGCCGCTTGAAAATGATAGAGGGCGCATTCAACTGTGGTACAATCTCGCCTATATGAGTTCCCACCCCCTGCGCTAATCGTCGACTGAGTGTTGAGCGGTCGTCGCTTTTATAGTCCTAGCCTCGATCTCGAACATTCTTAAAAATACTCGAAATCGGCGCCTTTGATAAATAAAAGAAAGAAAAATAGAAATACAAGAAATGCGGTGCAAATAATCGCGACTGGATGTTTTGAAGTTAGAGCCGAAAGTCGTTTGTTTACAACTATAACGTCTAATCTCAGTGGCGGCTTTTAGCAAAGGGACTGCGCGCTCAGAAATAGATATTGGAGGTGGTGATATAGTAATATTGTACTGTTGGGGGGTGGTAACTAAGTTCGGCTGCATCTCGTGATACGCCTCGTCAAACGTTCGACTAGAGAGAGGTGTTTTAATTTTTTTTTCTAAATTTTTGCGGAACCCTACAGGGGTATTTACGGAACCCTAGCGTTCCACCGAACACACTAATGGTGCCGATACACACGTCCCTCGTCCGTAGGATGCCAGGTATAATTCGGGGATACTTTACAACCTTCCACTTACATAAAAAATATATAAATGTATCGCGAGCACTTTAGAGTAATGGTGCCGATACACACGTCCCTCGTCCGCTAGATATGACCACCCACGTTGGGTTCGTACCCTTCTTTAAAATGCGTTTTTTATGAATGGATATATTCATTCTACTCCCTGAACTACCCAAACATTTTGCGAAGATGAAAGATATTTCGACTAATTTGTACCCTTTTTTGCTTGCCTTCGGTGTTAATTATTCATGCAGGTGTTTTTCGATCCGTCAGTCCTATCCGCCAAAGGTCGGTAACTACAAATGCGCGGCTCGATGCAAGGGATCGATGGTTTCGGGTCGTTTCCTAGTAGGAAATTTCAATAACTGACAGGCCAAAATATTCAGAGTGCCATAAAAAGTAATAAATGTAAATCTGCAAATGCCGAAAGAAAGAAAGCTTACGACATAGTTCAGTTACTGAAGGTTTTTAAGTGATTACACTTAACAACTGTTAAAATTTGTGTATTGAAATGCTTTAAATTTGCTCTTGTCACTGGTAGATTGAATCCTAATCGTCTTTTCGGACGACGGACGTATAGAGATCTGTTTGATGGTGCTCGCGATACATTTTTTATGTAAGTGGAAGGTTGTAAAGTATCCCCGAATTATACCTGGCATCCTACGGACGAGGGACGTGTGTATCGGCACCATAATTAAAAATACTCGAAGTCGGCGCCTTTGATAAATAAAACAAAGAAAAATAGAAATACAAGAAATGCGGTGCAAATAATCGCGACTGGATGTTTTGAAGTTAGAGCCGAAAGTCGTTTGTTTACAACTATAACGTCTAATCTCAGTGGCGGCTTTTATCAAAGGGACTGCGCGCTCAGAAATAGATATTGGAGGTGGTGATATAGTAATATTGTACTGGTGGGGGTGGTAACTAAGTTCGGCTGCATCTCGTGATACGCCTCGTCAAACGTTCGACTAGAGAGAGGTGTTTTAATTTTTTTTTCTAAATTTTTGCGGAACCTTACAGGGGTATTCACGGAATCCTAGCGTTCCACCGAACACACTTAGAGTAACAGTGTCCTACAGGTACACATTGTAGCAGGTTTTAATTTAATGCAGCAATACAATGTTGGCGTCCCATTTGAAAGAAATGTTAGTGATGTAATGGTTCCACTTTCCTAATCTGAGAGGGATAACAACTACATTCTGTTATCAATAGATTACTATAGCAAATGGCCTAAGGCATAGGCTATTTCTAATCAGAAAATAATCAAGGTGTTAACGATGCTGATGGACTATTTAGCAGGTTTGGTGTACCGTTGGAATTACTTTCGAACCAAGGCAATTCCACACATGGAAACCAGACACAGACTACCAGGGTAGAATATTTTTGCTGTGGGAAAACTGGACATTTCAAAAATCTGCAATCCTATTTGAACAAGGAAACGAAGATGGCATAACACGTTTCTATCTAAGATGAAGAAATTGTTGGAAAATATCACACTAAAAAAATACACCAGGGCTACGAGAGCAAAATCTATCCGCTGTGGACGAGCCGGACGTCTTCAGAAGAACTGTAAAATAATATTGTCACCTTCCAAAGATATTAAATTTTGGCGATCGACCACGAGGAAAAAGAGCAGATATACAGGAATACTGTTTGAGTATATTGTAGACAATCTTTCTATCAAAATATCTGTGCCTTACTACACTTTGATCTTTATTTACAATTTTCAAATACCCATCTGTTGCAGGAAAAATCTAAGGAGGGAAACCTAATAAACAGGTCTTATAGGAATAAAATATTTGTTGACATGGTTTTTCAATAAAATTTTATTTAACCTGCCCTAACTTCTTAAACCTAAAAATACTGTAAAGCTTCAATCTTTAAATCCTTAAACTGTGGTGGCCACCGGAAAAAATCGAATACTTCCAAGGCAAAACTCGGAAGCATGTTGTCTTATTTGTGTTTAAACCATTATGGTTACTGACTGATTGAAACGAATTAAATGAATTTCGAGATGTGAATGTTATATGATTTGAAATATTCTCAGTCTCGATTTTTTTGAAAATTTACCAACGGGGTGGGCGAAATACGTTTCTGAGTCTACGTCAAAACATAAGAAAGACTTATTTTGAATTCGACCTAAGGCCGTATTCTGTAACGCGTTTTACTCTTAGTTTTCCAATTACCGTACAACAACGCACAATGCTCATCACTAAATATTCCAATTACAGCACAGATCGCACAAACGGGCACAAAAAATATATATGCTTTCGGAGGTTTTTGTGAAGCACAAAGTCACTTTGTGCTCTGGAAATTGGAAAACTACCATTATAAATATAACGCAAAATTGTTAAATATTTTGTGCTACCGAAACGCTTTTTCCACAAGATGTTTGGTTGAGAAATCTATTTTTCCGCAAAACAGTTGCTAGTCAGCAATGCAATTTTGCAGTATTTCAATATTATAATACATAAGTATTATTTTGATTGTCAGTAAATCTCAAATGATAATAGGCATATACTCTTTTACAAAACAACCTCATTGATGTAAAATTTCGACAATTTGGCGTAAATCCCACCACAGAAATAAAGGTTTTAAAAATTGAAGGTAAGTCAATGAACGACACTCGTAAAAAACCCATGACTGACGTTTGGGAATTCGGGATACGATAGGGGCTAATTTTGTGATACTAAGTTTGATAGAAGGTGTTACTTTTGATGATGATGTGATATATTATTGGTCATTTTTAAGTAGATATAACTAAATATCGAAGTATTCTATTTAATATTTTCTGAATTTAACATGTAAATTACCTTAAACTTTTTTGTTTCCAAGCGGTTTGGTATCATGCACGGATTAGAAGCTCGTCTTCCTGTTACCAAACAAATTTGAAAATATGGTATATCGGTTATGAATTGTCGACTCAACAACAGCTATGCAATAAAAGTCCGTAGAATACCTCTGGGATGACTTAGGGATAGGTAATATTCAGAGAGCAATAAAGAATTTACCAAGTAATCAATACTGAAACATATTCTACTATTTTGGAAAAATGTCACGGAGATTTATTTCGGTTCATTTTGGGACATGAAAGACTATGTCCTGGGAATAATATTTTCTGTGTTAGAAAGGGAAAATAAAACATTTTTTAAAAAAATATATCCGACTTCTACCTATAACTAAAAAGCTAAAAATAATTATAACAAAATATAAATCTAGGAAATAAATAACACATTCAATGTTGTAAGGTACCTATCCAGGAAGTAAAAAATGTAAACATTAAAAGGTGCTCATTCTGTACAAATTAATTACCTACCGATCTAGTATATTTTTTGAAGTCGGTGCCAAGCAAATCTAAAATCCTTCATTGCCTACTTATCTACTAATTCATCAAACTTGATTGTTGTTTGGCACCGACTTCAAAAATATACTAGATTGGTAGGTATTAATTTGTACAGAATGAGCACCTTTTAATGTTTACATTTTTACTTCCTGGGTACCTTACAACATTGAATGGTTATTTATTTGCTAGAGTTATATTTTGTTATAATTATTTTTAGCTTTTTAGTTATAGGTAGAAGTCGGTTATATATATATATTATATATATATATATATATATATATTTTAAATGTTTTATTTTCAACTTTTAGTTTTTTTTTGAACCAGTTAGTTTTCATTCTTTATTGTATTTTGTATGTAAACC